>CM076582.1:920400189-921000189 GCA_034641835.2 Pinus albicaulis
GATCTACGCTCAGTCTGGTTATGTTTATACCGTCCTTCTTGACCTCCCCAGGCCCGGTGGCGCTAACGCCCCGGGGGCATCTCATTCTGCCGACGGTATCGTTGGAGCCCTCTCTCATCCGTATGCTCAACCTCCTATGGGCTATGGTCTCCCTCCGGGAGGGGCCAGCACCTCTAGCACTTTTCCCCCTCCAGGTAGCATGTATCCAGGATACGGCATGCCTCATCCTTTTGCCCAACCTCCTGCTTACCTCAATGTTGCCCAACCTAACCATTATCATTATCCGCAGCCTGGTGCGCCAGCTCCTCCAGCATATGCGCTTCCACCTCCCTTGCCTCCTCCACCCCCGCAACAGCACCTACAGCCCCCTCCAGGGCAAGTCTTTGCACAGCAGGGCGCGACTAATCCCCCTTCTTCTCAAAGAAGGCGAAGAGGCAATCCAAATCAATCTACCCCTGGTACTCGTGGACCCAATCCTCAAGGTATTGACCCTAACATTGCTAACCAGCAACAGGGCACTCAGCCCAAGCCGGACAGGCCTCTTTGCACAAATAAGCCTTGTTCGTGTTGCGGTGTTTACGGTCATTACACCCACGATTGTCCCCTCTTACCACAGATGCGGCAGATGTGGGAGTCTCAAGCCACATTGCAAGGACAACATGCCTCCCCTCATGCTCCCCCTAATGTGGCCACTACTCAACCAGCTGTGTTTACTGATCCTTTCCCTCAGCAAGGATTCGTGGCTGCCCAACCACCTGACGGACAGGTCGCCACTCAACCTTCCTCTTCTGGTTCCTTCGATTACCAGATCCTCATGATGAACTCTGATCCATCCCCAACCATCGACCTTCACCTTCAAACTCGGTCTCGCCAGTACCCCAAGCCTCCCGCTCAGTCTGCCCCCGAGTCCCCTTCTTCCGGTTCTACAGAGCCTCTTTCGACAACCAATGGTCCCTTACATATCCCTCAACCCAAAGTTGAGTTCCATCCCAAGATTCCTAAAGGACCGTTACGTCGAAATGCTGCTTCTGGTCGAGCTGCTCATTCGTATAGCATAGTAGATGATTTGGCGCAATCTCCTGCTGCCATTTCCACACTGGAACTCCTCCAGTTGTGCCCTTCCCAAAAGAAGGCTCTACTATCTGCCGTGGGCGCTGTAGATCCTGCTGATGACCAAATGATTTTTTTCGACGCCCATCAATCAGAGCACCCTCCTCTTCCTGCTTCCGTCACCTTCCAAATCCTAGTCAAAATCCAAAAGGTCAACGTTTCTCGATGTATAATTGATGAGGGGGCATCCACTTGTGTGATGTCCACTTCGGTTTGGAAGCAACTCAGATCTCTTGAGTTGGCCCCTTCCACGATCACCCTTTGAGCGTGGGACGGCCACGCCTCCCAGCCCATTGGCCTCTTCCGTAATTGTCCTATCACCCTCACCAGTAAGACTATTTGCATTGACGTCGAAGTCATTGACGCCCCTCTAGACTACAACATTCTATTGGGGCGAAGCTACACCTATGCCATGTCTGCTGTCCCATCCGCGGTTTTTCGCAAGATGTCTTTTCCTCACAATGGAAAGATAGTCACCATTGACCAGTTGACTTACCATGAGCCACCGTCTCAGACCTCCCCAGAGACGATCATCTCTTCCGTAGCCAATAAGCAAACCGTCGATTCCCTGACCAGTGTCTCCCCTGGCGTATACAAATATTCCTCCTTGCTTGGAACTTTTCTTGGTCTCCCCCCTCCTCATATCTCTGATCCCATATTGTCGAATGTTTGCATGATGCAATCATCTCAGGCTGCCCTTAAGCGAACCACTTTGGCTAGTCAGCAACCTCAGACTCAACCTCGCCCACCACAACCTGCTCCTAGCCCTTCATCTCCGCCAGCCAGACCCCCTCCTTCTGGCCCTTCTCCGACAACTCGTATCCCTGAACCCCTTTATCCTCCTGGATCAGTTCCCCCAGGCCTTAATCATCTCGGAGCCATCCCCCCTGGTCATTATCCCGCGGGTCAGATACCTTTCCTGGCTCCCCCTCCTGGAGTCTATTCATTCCCTGTCATGGCCACCCTCTCTCTCCCTAACCTGACCCTGGGTATACCTGTCTGGTACCTTGACCCTCCAGTCGCTACCCCTCTTGGTCACCCCAAACCCTATCTTGCTTTGACACCGGTTCAACTGGTCCCCCTTGCTTCCTCTGTTGCTACCATGCCTCCTGCACCTCCCCAGGACCCTACCCCTGCGGTGACAGCTCCAGGAAAGAAAGGCAAAGCTCGCAATGGGGCACCCAAAGACAAGGCCCCCCCGACTGACCCAGCTCCTTCCCCGCCCGCAAAGCCTTGTGCCTTGTGTGATGTCGTCGGTCATGCCACCCATACTTGTCCCGAGTTGCCTCGCATTCAACCCATGGTTAAAGTTGCGTTCCCTAAGTCTACGGTCTCCGACCCTTCTCTTCCGTCCTCGTCCGTAACCAAGAACCCAAAAAACTATTCACACTAGCAAACCCTATGCTTTGTGCGGTATCCATGGTCATTACTCCCACCATTGTCCTCACCTGACGCATTACCGCGCCTCTTTAGAAGTAGTCCGAGAGTATGAGGTTGAACAAAATCAATCCGCCTCTCCCATACTCGCGTAGTATGCTTCGGGCCAGCTTGAGGATCCCCCCGCTCCCATCGACATTCCCCCCCTGATGTTCAGATGACGGAGTCTACTACGACCATTCTTTACCTATCATCCTCTGTGAGACCCTTGGAGCACATTCCCCTTGAATCCTCCCCTATTGTTTCGCTTGACCCCCCTTCAGCGACCACCCTAGGCTCCCCATCCTTTAACCCTTTGTTTCCATGTTCTTCCGTCATTCCCCGTGACGATCCGTATGCAAGCCTTTCTTCCCCCACGGATGATTTAGATAACTTTTCCACGTCATGTGGTGCCCTTTCCACCCTTGACCCCCTCTTTTCCGCCCATACACGAGATAACTCCACCCGCATCTCTGTTGACCCCCGCAGCCCGAGTCCCCGCCATACCTCCTATAGCCCTCATATACCACCCTCTAGTTTGTATATGAGTCATAGCCATCTTTCTCATCGCACTCCCCCCCGCAGTTGCCACTCGATGTATTCTATACACTCACGCTGCCGTCATTGTCCCTCCTCCCCCCATTTTTTGTCTTGTAAAACTATTCCGCAGGACCTCTCGTCCCCACCCTATATCGGTTACGCCGATGGTGCAAGTCGTTACTCCTGGAATCTAGCCTCGGCAGGTTGGGCCATTTTCACCCCCTTGCATGCCCTTGTGCTCTCAAACGGGGTCTGCATTGGTACTGCCACCAACAATCAGGCCGAATATGATGCAGTGCATGGTCTCTTAGCTGATGCCCTCTTTCATCGCATCCTCCATCTGCATGTTCGTTTAGATTCCCTACTTCTTGTCATGCAACTAAATGGTGTCTATCGTGTGTGTAATCCTGTGTTGTTTAGATGATATTTACGAGTGAAACTCTTGATACGTGAATTTGAAACCATAACTTTCAACCATGTACCTCGAGAACAAAATCACTATGTAGATAGTATTGCAAACCATGTTCTAGATTGGAATTTATCACACGCATTTCATACAAGACAATAACATTCATAATCATTAAAAAATATGCATATCCATAATATGTGTCGCAAAACATGTGTTTAGAGTCCATCTACTCTGATACATTTGACATGCCCATAGCATGTTACAGAAAACTCAAAACTAGGGGCACCACCTGCCCCTACATACACACTAGGGGGCACCACATGCCCCACACCTAGTCACTATCTAGCGGATCCCGAGCCAATGGCTCTACTCCTGCAGCTTGTAGATCAAGTATTCCTTGACCGGCCATCGCCATGCGCCGCATGACACCTTGCCATTCCGAGGGTAGACCAATACATGGCTCTACATACTAGTCATCTAAGTCTTGCCACCCGCGCTTTGAAACACCAGTCAACAACTTCTCGCATCTATGACGGATGTCCTCTAGGAGGGTGGCTGCATCCTCACCCTGTGCCGCTCTCGATCCACTCGGGCCTGCAGCTCCTGATGCTGCCGGTCGTCCCATATATCCGGCCGATTTTACTGGAGCTATATCTGCATACCAAAAGTACATGAATCAGTACCCTATCTACTATTCAATAACTTTAACATGCCCATAAAAGAATAGTATTTTTTCACTTACCATCGGGTCCCCATACTCGACCAGGTGGAAGTGGCAGGTCCAGATCTCCACAATAACTCATCCCACTATAGGGATAGTCGTCTATGTCTAACGGCATCTGATCCCAATGGGTAAAGAACTCAGGATGAAATATCCATCCAACCGCCCCTCCTCCTCCTCTGCACAGTAGGCGCCCCCACCGGCGCATCTTGGGCTCCCTCAGGCCCCCATCTGGGAGTTGTATACGGGGTCATAGGGTCGGGATCTTCTCAAAAAATAAGGAACACAATAAAGTCCCATACGAGCAATCGTGGTTCACTTGCCGCTGCATACAATGATAAATGTCGCTTTCTAACGACACCAACATCATCTGGGCCCACCCATAATAGGTCCCACCCAACACACTCTCCACAATCATCATCTGCCCCCTAGTGATGTGATGGAATGCCTGGTTGCCCAAGATCCGCAGCACCGCTGCGGCCACTGCACGGGTCTCTAATCTCTCTAAGTCCCCGATCGATATCCGAGTCCCTTTGACTTGGAGACCCGGTCGACAATGTCGCTCCACAAACTCCATGATGTTCCGCCCCCGCGGTAACACTGGCTGTGTATTTCCCACCATCCCAAGTGGCGGGAGACCAGTCAGGAAATACAAAGTCCTGATCGTCATCTGACCAGGTTCTCGCACTATAAATTACTCTATGATTTGATCCCAAGACCGATAATCCGGCCAACAAGGGCTCCTCAGCGCTCAGCCTTCATCAAAGGGTTCTCCAAAACTTTGTGCACCCCAAACTCCGGCTAATACACTGACGACACCGATGTGTCCTGATCTCTGTCCGTGTAATGTGCCCGTGTCTCTCTTCCGCTTGACCTCGTATATCTCATGATATAGCCGTATAAAAACATCATCTTTGTCGTGATACGTATTAGGAAACATCAGAATTCAATCACAAAAACTCAAATCTCAAATTTCCTAACATAAAGATCAACCCCTTCACCTTCAAACACTTTTCTACCCAATCTTGGCATGTCGTAGTTTTTCGCTCAAAACCTCAAGGCCCCAAAGCTGTGTTTTTAGCCCATGTGCGACCGTTGAGAGATGAAAGAGGGTTTTTTTATGAGATTCTAGGCCCTAATCTAAACTTTCAATCCATCAAAATGAAAGAGTGAGGTTAGGCCTCTTACCTACCACTGACGGATCTTGATTCCAACGGTCGGTTTGTCCGCTACGCTCGCTGCAAGATTTAGGGCCTTCTCTCATCTCTACATTCACCACAACAACACTAGAAAATGAGTGGATTTGGAGGGAAAACTACTTTATTAAAAGAGAACCCTTGTTTCTTCTTTCGCCTGCTGCGACCATACCATAGCTCCATTTGACAAACCGTCCACACCGTTAGAAAGCTCTCACTGAGCCCTCAAATGGGTATCTGTTACTTTTTTCTGATTTGATACTTCACCAGGACACATTTTGTCCAAGAGGGGTCACTTCACCTCCACCCAAAATCGAATTTCCTCACTTACAACACTTGTACTTGGGGCACCACTTTGCCTCCATACTTGTCTTTGTTTGTGTCAATTTTCGTCATGAGATATCATCTTGTACTCATGTTTTTCGAGTCCCCCATGGGCTCTTTTCTGTGTGGCAGCACCATCAAGTCGCCCTTGTTTAGAGCATCCAAGTTGAGTCATCATCACATTCATGGAGTCTATCCCGAGATCCTTTGTACCCCGCTATAGTCCTCCATCCTTCATTGCTTGATCCCTTTCTTGTGTCGCACATTATGGCCTTCAGTCCCACTGTCCCCTATCCCTCATGATCTTGTCACTTACACATGTCATTTCTCACTTTTATTTATCATGTAAGCGTCCATTCTACCTACTCCCTCCATTTCACCATCATCATTGGTACTAGTCTGTCAGTCGCTCGACTATTTTCTCCCGTGCCTTATTTGAGGATCTCTCATTGCCTCACCTATGGCGGACTTCCTTCTGTCAACATCCGGTCATCCATTCCAAAAGGCCGGTCTAAAGGGCAGTGTACCTTGGTTCTAGCTTCCACTCTTGTTCTATGTCTTCGATCGTGCAAAGGGCTTTCCTTACTCCTTTGAATTGATTTTTCTTAGCTCCAGCCTCTTTTAGCCACTACCTCGATCCTAGATACCTTCAGGTGGTTCAGCATGCAACAATGTACTCTCTTGGTGATTCCAGTATGTGGGGGAGAAAGAGATGTCTCATCCTCTACAAGGTGGACCTATTGTAGCCCCCACACGTTCTGATGGACTTTCATTACGCCTTTGATGCAGCCTCTCCATATATTTCCGATGATGCTCGCCTTAATGCTTGCAGCGCCTCTTTGATTTGCATTTATCAGTCAGATTTTGCGAGCCCTTCCCCATTTTCAGGGGGCATGTGGGTTGTATTTGTATCTCATGTACTCAGATATTATTGTATAAGTCCTGGCTGTTATCCCAGGCACAACATGTATGTGGGATCCCTCATTGTATTTCTAACTGGCTCATGTTTATGCCGGTTGTACTTTATGGTTCTGTCCCTGTTTAATTAGATTTAATACTATTCTTGTGTAGGTTTTGTCTCTGCCAAGAGCAGGGTATTTTTTCCCATTTTTAGCACAGTGCACTCCCTCATAAAAAGAGACTTGTTGCACCAAGTCTCTGCCTCTCAGGTCTAGTTCTTCTAACATTAGTCTACCTGAGTGATTCCCTCCCCTTTTGATGTCTGGTGATTGAGTTCTTACAATGTACTTCGGTCATACGATTTGCTCCTAACACTCACACGCTGGGGGGAAATCTGTTACACCATTTTTTGGTCATCTAACCTACTATCATTAGATGGACCCAAGTACACCATGTAAGACCAATTTTACCCAAGTAAAATTGCCTTCACTATGTAAAATAACTTAATAAAACACATTTATTAGGTTGTTTATGGTCTAAACAGGAAACCCCAAAAGGAAATATTAAACAAACCTATATTTGTTTGATTTTCCTGCTCATGTTTAACCCAAAACAAAGAAATTAATTAGATAAATCTTTATTTATCTTATTATTTTCTAGGAATAATTATTTAAATCTTATTTAAATAATATTCCTTGCTAAATATGACTAAATCACCCATAAATAATTAAATAAATCATTATTTATTTGATTATCTTTCAACCACTTCCTTAAAATGATAAATAAATCATTTATTTATTTATTATTCACAAATAAAGGGATTTGACCCAAGTCAAATATTTTTTCCCTCCAACAAATATAATAAAATATTCCATAAAAGGTGGATCTAGATTTGGTTAATGTTATTTTAATCATGCACCAAGATCTAGAATGACCCAATATTTTGTTATAAATAGGAGGATTTTTCCTACCATTCTTCACCTTTTGTTGCCTATTAGATCACTCTGAATCTAAACTCTTGGTCTGACTTTGAGCCATTATCATTGTCATATTTTCCATTATTTGTTGTGTGAGCTCCCTTTGAGTTCTATCTTTGTCTGGGTTTTCTACACCAACAGGAGAGAGAAATGCTAGATCTGAAGTGCCGAGGACTTCCAAGAACCCATCCCATTGAGGAGAATTGGAAACATCTTCTTGTTTTCCTCCCAGGTGCCCTTAATACAAAAAATTCTTTCAAAATTGTTCTTGTCTTGTCTATTGGATATATGGAGCAAACCCTTCTTTTTACTGCTTAATGTCTTTCTATGCATAGATCTGGTTTTTTGTAGCTCTTGCCTTGATCAACTAACTGCAGATCTGAAGATATTGGCAGCCACTTTTGATGTTAGGGCTATTAGTTGTTTTTAGCCAAAGGGTCTTTTTTCTAAACCCTAATAAAATAGATCCAAGCCTGAATGAGAGGATAAAGCACTTGAAGAGAAATGGTTGATGAAATGTCATCTTTGGACAAAACTAAGGCTTGGGATTTGGTGAGTTGTTTACTTGAGGAGGGAACCTACTATAAAAATGGGCGTTAGAAGAAGATGAATGTGTAGGAGGGCAGGAGATACACGATTTTGGTTGTTAATGCAAGTTATTCCCTAAGGCAGGAATTGATTTTGGTGATATTTTTTCTTGAAAACAAGTTATCTTTCTATTATATTACTTTATCTATTTGGTTATTATTTTTGATTTTGAGGTAGAATAGATCTGCGATGAAATCATTTCTTCTGTATGGGGGATTAGAATAATATACTTACATGAAAAACTCATGTATTTCAGAAAAGAAGGGTAAGAAAGAACTAGGTATAAAAGAAAAAGTATTGCATGGAGTTGTTATTCTTGTTATAGTCACCAAGGACGTGGTATCAAAATTTTATACATATATACCGAGACTTGGATTCAAAAGGAGCACAACATATGACTGTGTGTATTTTAAATTAATTGGTGACTCTGTTATTTATTTGGTCTTGTACGTAGATGATATGTTGTTGATTTGAAATGACAAAGAAATTATCTCTGATTTGAAGACTGAGTTGTCCTCTAAATTTAGTATGAAGGATCTCAGAGTTGCAAACTATATTTGGGGCATGGAAATTAAATGAGACCATGAAAAGAGGAAGCTTTGGTTAAGCCAAAGGAAGTACGTTGAGACAATATTTTAGAGTTTTAATAAGGAGGATAAAAACTCGATAAAAGGTTCCTATTCCTATATGTGTAAATTTATCTACTGAATAGTGTCCCAAGACACAGAAAGAGGAAGAGAAAATGCCACATGTTCCATATGAGAGTGAATTTGGTAGCCTGATGTATGAAATGGTATGTATTGGATCATACATTGCACATGCAATGGGAGTATAGAGAAGACGAGGGAAGGAGCATTGGACAACAATGAACCGGATTTTTAGGTATTTGTGTGACACTAGTGATTATGGGTTATGCTACTAAGGAAGGCCAAGATTGGAAGTATTTTTGAACATACATGTCTTTGTTGATGTAGTTTGGGTTGGATGTTTCTATCAGACAAGATCTATGAGTGGGTATGTGTTTAATCAATTTGGAGGAGCAATAAGTTGGATGAGCAAGAAACAATTTGTACTGGAACTTTCAACTATAGAGGCTGAATACATGGAAGACACTAATGTAAGCAAGGATGTAGTTTGATTGCAGATATTGTGTTCAAGTATGGGGTTAGTATAATGAGCTATAAGGATACATAGTGACAACCAAAGCACAATTCTCCTGGAAAATAACCATGCTTATCAGTCAAAGACAAAGCACATTGATGTTCAATATCAATTTTTGAGGGATATGGTTGAAGATAAGAAGGTGTTGCTCGTAAATTTGGACACTCTAAAGAATGTTGTAGATGCATTGACAAAGTTTGTGAGCACTAAGTAGTTTTCTTGGTGCAGAGAAACAATGGGCATTGTAGCCCTGGGACAATCGAAGCACTCCTGTGACCCACAATGTGGAAAAAAATAAAAAGTGGTAGAATCTTAGGTGTGTGTTATATTATTTCCACGCATACCCAATAATATTTAGGTGGACCCTAGAATGGGGGCTTGACCCAAATATGTTGGGTGGATCTACCCATAGTCTTGTGCATGGTTTTCATGCATGGTTTTTGGGAACGACAGTTTTTTCCCATGGTATTTTTAGATCCAGTCAAGGGAACTACTATCATGATCTAGTCCAAGTTTAGTGTATTTTGGTTTATGAATGCTTCGACATGTATATATATGTGTTGTAACATTGAAAGGAATATAAAGAAAATCAATATGGTATTTTTTTATGTTCTAATCATAATTATATTTTTATATTTTAAGAATTCATTTGCAACTAATTTATGTACAAGGTTAAATAATAAAGATGCATTGGCTTTGTCTATATACCACTTCATGGAATATCTAGTGAGGGTTCATTGGAAGAGGGGAAAACAAATGGAATCATTAGTTATGGAATTGTAGGAACACCACATATGCAAGGACCCAATGTGATTGGTGGGGTCCTCAATAAAGTTACATTCAAACTTTGCAATGTCAAATGGGAGCTTGGTTGGCATTGGTGGCCAATTAGGATAATTCTGAAGAGGATTATTGATGAGCCAATTCAAATGAAGAGGATTTAAATAAGCCATGTATAGAAGCAAGGGTTAAGAGACAATCATTTGTTGTGAGGTTCTTGTGTCAACTCCAAGAGTGGGACCCTGAGAATTACCAACATTACCAGCATTTGTTCCTCCAATATTATCACTACGTTGGTGCCGATAGTAACTCTAGTGTTGGCATGAAACATGGTAGTGGATAAGGGTTGAGAGGTTTCATAATATCGGGAATAACTAGATGGATATGAAGAAGTAGAATCTAAAAGTGGAATAGGCGAAAACACCCTAAATCGTCTAATAGGTGTAAGACAATGTCCTAATGGAAACTAAGGATGAATACGATGGAGTCTTTGCGACTAACACCTATGGGGCGCAATGGTTTCAAGAAAATAATAAATCTAAAAGGCCGGAGGAAAAGGATGGAGAAATAAAATAATAGAGAGAAATAATAACTCTATGTGAAATGATGCAACGTGAATATAGCTATGATCTACTTCTATTCCAAATAAATCAAAATTTTCCTATAAGAATAAAATGACACCTAGACTAAAGGAAAGCTACACGTCAAACAACAAATAAGAAAAAACAAATGGATTCCTAGCTGAAATGATAGCAAAAAAACGAATTTATGATGATCCAACTAAAAAGAACATTGAATGATAATGCAATAAAAGGATCAAATTGGGAACAATAGATGTTTCAAAGTAAAAAATAAGTCTAAAGCAAAAGGTTTATTTTTTTGGAATAATAATGGTTTACAACTCTAAACACTAGACTACCAAATGTGAAAAGCCTTCTTTATTTGGTGGAAGTGTAGTTCAAACCCTAGAAGGTATTTTTTCCTTCCTCCTAAAAGTGGGTAAACCAAAGAGATCAAAGCCTAATTCTTACTGAAGGGAAGAGTATGAAAACCCCTTATTATACACCCATATCCAAAACTAATTAAAAATTGAAAAAAATTAAAATTTCTATATAGTGTCGGAACACTGACATGTTCCTACATTGCAATGTAAGTTGTGACCTATTTCTTACGTTAGGCCACAACTCATAAATCCCATAAATCCCCGTTAGGGCTTCTTTGCTCATACTCCAAGGATTTTATTAGATCCTTCCATATCATGTGCAAATGGTACCTATAACCTTAAAAACATAGACATAAACAAATATATATATATAATTTTCATGAAAAAATCCACTAGAAAATAAAATTAAAAATTAAAGAAATGAATAAATGTAGAAAAATAAACAAAGACAAAAGATATATTGAGTTTAGCACAATGGAGTTGCAATTTGTTAGGGGAGAAATTATAGATAAGTGTACAAAAATATCTATTCTTACTATTTGTGACTGAGAGACCTAACAAAAAATAAAGTGCCAAAATGAAATCCAAGAAAATCCTATAATACTTCAACAAATGTCTTCAGATCTGCAAAAAAATGTTAGTGGAAAACCCTTTTCTAAAACATAAGAGAAATTGAAAACAATATTAAAAACTGTATGTATCAAACACCAAAATAAATAAAATATATTTTATTGATTGAAATGATAAGATAACACCTGAGGAGTGAAACATAAATGACTTGGGCCAATATCATCCCCTTCTATAGGAGGGTTCTTTGATGTCCCTTATGTTGCTTATGGATGATTCTATCTCTTATCGATATGTGAAAGGGAAATGAAATTATTAGAGAGAATATGGGATAACACATGATGGAGAGCTCCAATGTTGTAATATCAAAATAACGATGACCATAATGATTATATGTAAGTGATGAGGGAAAAAACCTCTCTATTTATAATAAAATGCTAGATTATACTATATCTAGTCACAGCATAAAATAGTTGGTTGAGAAGATCAAGATCTAATTGTTATGATTATTTTATTATTTTTGGGAGAAAAATATTAGAGAAATGGTCAATAATATTTATCTAGTTAACTAACTCAAATACTAATGATTAAAGGACATAATTAATAAAAATAGTTGAAATAATTAATAAATTAAAATGATATAATAATTATTTCATGGGAGAAAAGTGAAATTATTAAGGAATAATAAATGAATGATGATTTATTTAATTATTCCTAGGTGATATGGTCAAAATTGGTTAGAAATAATTACTAAATAATTGTTCAATAATTATTTCAAGTGAGAAAATATGTATTTACTAGTCGTTGGTTCTCTTGATGATTGTAGAAAACCTAGGTTGTGTTCTTCGCAATGGAGACCATGGAGGGGGCTCCTTCCCCTCCCCCCCCTCATTCCTCGTATGAAGATGAGGTAGCCGCATTTCAAGCCCTGGTGATTGTTATGCCAAAATGAGACCAGAAATATGAAGCATCATCTAAGTTTGTGAGAAGGGATGATGAGATTTGAAGTGTGACCCTTCCCTTTGGGGGCTCATAAGACTACGCTTGAATTCTTAGAGAGAGCCTTGATTGGAAATTTTACGAGGATGTGGCCATCTCTAATATTAATGAAATATTGCATCGAGAAAAGCTAGAGATGAATGATGAAGGGTTGTATTGCCTTGTATTCCTGTGGTAACAGATTCTTTCCCTTCTTACTTGAATTAAAATAAGATAGAGATGTGATCTTTGGAAATGGGCCATATTGTTTTTTTATCAAGTGGTATGTAACCGAACAAGCGTAATATGGATTTCAGCCCTGATGAGGACATCATGAAAGAGATATTGGTTTGGTTTAAATTTTCATAGCCTCCTGTTTCTTGTTGGAGTGACGAATTTTTTAGAGCTATAGTAAATGGAGTGGGGAAGTACTTAGATAAAGTAGAGCCCAAGGGACCTCAATTTTCATGTGCAAAGATACATGTGGAGGTATATTTGGAATAAGGCTTGCCCTATGAGATAAAATAAACCCTATGGGATTGGATCCATAGGAAAACCCTAGACTATGAGTGGATCACTTTCAAATGTTATCATTTCCATGAATATGGTCACTTTGCTAGGGACTACTCCAAGGAATCTAGAAATACAGGCCATCAACTGAAGTCACTAAAAGCGGAGCAATGGAAGGCAAAATGGAGAGGATGACATCAATGAAAATATGTAGCAACAAAAAATCATAATACCTATAATAATAATGGAGCATCTACATCTGAAAACCATTTTTAAGTTCTTTAGAATCAAGAGGGAAATTGGAAAGATGGCTTAAGCCCTACTATGAAGAAATTAGAAAATAATGACGAAGAGGAGACCATAGAATATGATGAAGGAGAAGTTAATGAAGTAGATTCAGTAATAGCTAACATGCTTAAGAAACTACATCTAGCACCAATCCTCAAATCCCAATCTAAGTCTCCTTCACTAGGAGAAGTCGGGGATGGATCCTCTCTTATAGGAGTCATCACTTGCAATATGGCCCAAAATATAGTTTGGGTGAATGAGGGTATTATCCATGAGACAAAAAGTAATAGGAAAAATGCTAGACACCCCAAAAAATAGTGAGAGAGAAAGAATCTGAGCGAAACAAGAAATTAGGGAATCAGATCTCAATCCTTGAATCCCTAAAAAATAAAGGTTGTAAAGGGAAAGGAGGAGTAGAAGGAGGAGGCCTCTCTCAAATTATCCCCACCCAATAAAATGCCTATCATGAAATATAAGGGGCCTGGGGAGTCCCACAAAATCCCTTGTAGTCAAAGATATGATTAAGAAAGAAAATACTTGGATTATCCTCTTGGAGGAAACCAAGTTAGAGGAATAGGAATGTTTAAAAGCGATAGGTATATTTTGGAATAAAAATGAAGGAATGGAATAAATCTCTAGATGTATGTCAGGCGGGTTTGGTATTTTATGGTTAGGTATAAACTTCAATATGATTGAAAACATGAATTCCCAATATTGGATAATGGTTCTCATAGAATCCAGGGATAAAGGTGAATGCATTCCAATAATCAACATTTATGCTCTTGTTTTATATGGTGAGAAAGCATAGTTTTGAGATTCTCTGATTGAAATAAAAATTAGAGATTTGCATACTAACTACATTATTTTGGATGATTTAGATATGGTTCTAAGAGATCCTAAAAATACGGGAGGAATTCTAGTGAGATATCGGTTTAGGAATCACATGGAATCCATGATATCCCACTAGGATTTGATTGATGTTCTACCTAAATTGGGGAACATATGTAAACAAATCGCAGAACTGGATATAGCCACATCACAACCTATTTGGATATATTTCTTATCCATAGTAGCTTGATATTTAAAGGGTTGGATTGCTACTCCTCTATAAAATCCCAAGGTGAAATTTATCACTATCTGATCAATTTGTCAATGGAACGATTGGAACATTTCAACCCTATTCCTTTCCATTACAACTCTTCTTGGATCCAAGAGAAAGGGGTTGTGGATATAATAATACAAGCATGGAGAATGTATGTTACAGGGTCACTAACATTCATATGGGAATAAAATTTGAGTAATGTCAAAAAGGATCTACGAACATGGTTAAAGGAATGATACCAACCCCCAATCAAAAGAGATATGTATTAGTAAAGAAACTAGAAGAACGCCAATTATTGATAGACGAAATTCCAGTTGAGAATTGGAATCTAGAAAAAGAAAGGGAGCTAACTAGGAATATATGTGTTGCTAGTAGGAAAGAATAAGAGTTGCGGTGACTTAAATCACGAAGTTTACAGCCATTAGCAAGGGACTAGAAAACTTCCTTTTTCCACAAGTAGGTTAGGGAAAGAGAACTAAGTAATAGGGTAAAAAAAATTGCTCCATACGGAATCCAAAAAATAACCTCATTCGAAGACATCAAGCAGGAGGCTTTCCATCATTTTAAAGCTATTTATCATGAAGACAAAGAAATATCCAAGGCTCAGTCGCAGGAATTCCTGTGAGATATTCCTATGGTGATTTTTGGTTCCTCAAATTTGATGCTGATTAAATAAATAGAAGTATAAGAAGTTCATGAAGCAATATGGGATTTGGAGACTAACCCATGATCTCGATGGTTTCTCCATAATATTCTTTCAGTATTTTTGGCTTTTAATCAAGAAGGACTTGATGAGAAGGTTGAACAACACTCGACAGAAAATCAAACCGGGAGGTAGTACAAATTCATCCTTGTGATCATCCCTAAAGACATGAATCCTATGAAATTTTCTCGCTTTCATCTTATTTCCCTATGTAATTCATATTAAAAAGTTTTGATGAAAATCATAAATAGTAGGCTGGGAATGTTTCTTCCTTCATTTATTTCCAAAAATAAAGAGGGGTTCATGCAACAAAGGTATATTCTTGATAATATAGTCCTTGTTCAAGAAGAGATTCATTCCAGCAAGGAGGAAGGAAAAGTAGGGATGGTGATTAGGTTGGAGATTACCAATGATTTTTACTGGGTAAAACATTCCTTCCTCTATCTTATTATTGAAAAAATGGGCTTTTGTGAAGAACTTATGAAATGGATAAAGGGTTGTATTGGAGCCCCCTTCGATTGTCCCGCTGGTCAATGGTATGCTGACCAGTTTATTTGTTATATCTAGGGGTCTACGGAAATGGTTTCCTTTATCTCCACTTCTATATATTATCATGGCTAAGAGCTTTTGTCGAAACTTGGAATCTGCAAGGCAAGAAGGTAAGTTAACATATTTATGCATAGCATATAATGTCAAATGGATTAATCATTCTCATTTTAATGATGATACCCTATTTCTCATAAGTTCCTCTAGAATCATATCCTCTTGATTCAAAAAAATTACTAGACATGTATTTGGATATATCTAGAGGGATGGTAAAAAAGGAAAATTGAGTTATTTGGTTGGAACAAATATAAATGCACACTAAAAAAGATCTCTCAAATATTAGGATTCCTGATGGTGCATGGGAGGAGGTAATTTACATTTCCTTGTATTCCCATCTCCGTAGGGAATTTTAGTGGGCAGGATTGGGATGCAATTTTTCAAAATATCCTAGAACAAATCCTCTCATGGAGAGATCAATGGTTAAATTTAACATGGATGATTGTTCTCATCAAGTCTGTGCATTCATCCTTTCTAGTATATATGGGCTTTGTACTACTTGCACCAATGATCATTATGCATCAAATCAATATTTTTTCAAGAAAATTTTTATGGCAAGGGGGGGTGAAGAATTAAAATTGGTTTCACCTTGTGAATTGGAATGCAATTTGGTTATCGAAAAAATGGGATGACTCATAATAAAAGACCCTAAATTTATGAAATTAGCATTGGGAGCTATGATCGTCTAGTGCCTCCTTTTGGATTAACAGGAATGGTGGAAGAGGGCCTTCCTTGTAAAGTATTTTCATAAGAATAGAATGATTAGGCCCGAAGAGCAATCATGGATAGATGAGGGTTCCAAAATATGGAAGATCGGTAGATGTATGGCTCCCATCATCCTTAATAGATTGGGATGCAACATAGGAAATGGAGTTCACATACATATCTATAAGGATCGTGTTACCTCTACCGATTTGGTAAATGAAATTTTAAGAGTGCGGGAATTAGAAAATTGGATGCAAGAACAAGGATATCACATATTAGTAGATATATCAAAATGGGATGAAAGTGGCCAATGGGTCGTACGGTTATGTCAATATTTCCCACAAAAATTTCATTGTAATTGGAATTCATTGTCAAAGTATATCAAGGGATTTGCACTAGCCACAACCGATCATCTTGATCATAGAATGTGTTTGGAAAAAAAGAAGAGCCTTTATATGGTTAAAGATGGTTATGATTATCTAGTGAAAAAAATTGTACATCCTTCCACTGCTAGTATTTGGAGAAACATTTGGAGAAAATATGGCCTTCCTAAAATCAATCCCTTTTGTTGGGATATTATTCATGAGAAAATATTGATAGAAAAGGATTTTAAAAAGAGTAAAATAGAAGGTCCTTCACGTTGTGTTCTATGTGGATATGCTGAAGAAGACACCATCCATGTTTTTCAACAATGCTCATTCTCCACCGAGGTATACAAATTATTTCTAACTCCAATTAGTGACCTTAAATGCGTTGTTATGGATTGGATTGAAATGTTTAAAGAATGGAAATTTCAATTTCATCAGCAGCCAAGATCTGGTTCTATAATTTTAAGATGTTGGATCGCATTTCCCAAATATTTGTGTTGGTCCATTTGGTTAACTCACAATCAAGCTATATTGAAGGATATAAAACCAAATCCCGCATCAGCAATAGCTAAGGTAGTCCAAATTATATTTGAATCCATAACAACTTGGGGATATGATCCATCTAATATAGATAATCTATCGTCATAGAAAAATCATGGCTTTGTCCAGGGCCTCCCCACAATCATGTTGGTTGCTTCAAGACATGTATTCCCAAGAAATCATATATCATAAAGGTTAGATAAGGATCAATTTTAGGAATGGAGGCTCAAAAAGGGACATAATTCTCTCTTTTCTGATGGATGTTTGAAGGGAGATTCAGGGGAGGAAGGAGCAGGATGGGTCATTCTTCACCTTGATGAACAAATAAAGAAGAAATTTGCTTGGGGATTAGGAAGGTCAACTAATATTCAAGAAAAAATTATATCTGTATGGAAAGTATTAGAGATATAAATATAAAGGTGGATACAATATTTGGTAGTGTTTGGTGACTACATGATTTTCATACAAAATAATCAAAAAATTAAGGAGATATCAGAATATGACCTCTCTTCGTTAATACTTAGAATTAGCATGAAAATCCATAATTTGAAAGCGTGGAATTTTATCACATCAAAAGTAAAAAAAAACAGGTGGTGAACTCATTAGTAAATAAAGGATATTTCCTTGATAAATGTTTGATAATCCAGGACCAAGGAGCCCAAACGCTAAATTTCATTCGATGATCAAAATTACAAATAAACCTTGGGTTTTAATACCCCAAATCCTTCAAATATGGAGTTTAATAAATTATGAAGAACATCATGCCAATTAATGGTCTCTCTAATACAAAAATCCCATGAATGAGATTATGGCAGAATTCACCTAGCGTGAACGACACTACTGGATCCAATAGATGGAATTTCATGGTGAAAATCACCATGCTCTCGGATGTGTGGTGGGTTTTTTTCATTGTTTTAATATGCACGGTTATAGAAGAGTACAATTTCATCCCACTAGTTTAAAGGTATTTAAATGTCCATGAATTCCACAGCAAAGGGGATGATCCAACCCTGGCTTATCTTGTGATGCATAGGTGAAGACAGGGCTCAGGAATTGAATGATTTCATGGATTTTTTGGATGAAGTGACAATAGAACACATTCCTATTTATGGAGACTTCACGTAGTGGATTTCTCATCAAATATCATTGAGGTCCTTTAAATATCGATGGAGTGTTAAACTAACCTAGAGATATTTTATGAATTGTAATTATCGTCAGAATCGGCCATGAGCATGGCCTATATTTCTTCGCTGATTTCCAAACAAAATGAACTGGTGATCGTTGAGGTGAGAGAAATTTTTTACCTGGTGAGTTAGAAGTTTGAAATTATCCAGGTTAAGTTTGATCGATTACAAGTTGTGGTGGATAGTTTAAATGTCAAAGTGAAGTGTATTGAGTTCACTATGGAATCCACCATTCTTGGAATTATTAAGGAAGTATTTGGACTAGCGTATGATCTACCAAGTGAATAAAGGGCTCAACGGGAGAATGTGGGAATTATGGGGCTAATTATGGATGAAGCTTCTCCCTCACAAGCAAAAATCACACAGGTTGAATACGCTGGAAGCTCTAAAGCTCAAAATAATAACGCTAGTTAGTTCTATTTTGGTGTCTTAATATATATTTTTCAAGAACACAATGTATCTAGGAGTCTTCTAGAGACTCTATAAAATAAGTGGAGTAAAATTTATAGTTTTTAGATGGAAAGGTAGGAAAGGGTATCCTATTTTGCGATTTTTGAACACTATAGTAGAAGATCTTGCTTCGAATGTAAAGTTTCCTGCCTACAAACTAGTTAAACTAATATAAAATAATTGTTTATTTAAAAAGAAATTATTTGAAGGGATAAAAGTGAAATGATTCAAAAATAATAAATAAATAATGTTTTATTTAATTATTCATGTAGAAATGGAATAAGTGGATGAAAATAAAATTAATTATTTGCACATAAATAGGTAAACATATGAAAATAACATGATGATTAATTAAATAATTTTATGGGTTATTTTCATATGGGTAAATTAAATGGAAATAATTTAGGAAAATCGGTTCAATAAATTATTTCTTATAGTGAAAGTGGGCTTTAATTTATACAATATATACTACATGGTGTATTTCTATCATCCTAGTGAAATATAGCTAGGTGATAACTTTTTGGGCGGTTGATTGTATCATCACTTGGTTGATGTAATATAGTTAAAATTGCAGCTTTTGAAGTATCAACATGAACATGGTAAAATTTCTTAGTTCAATAAGGAAATATCAATATAGGTTTATTCAACCAATTTTACCTTAAGCAGTTTGAATGATGCATTGATTCATTACATGAAATGAATTTAATGTATATGTGCAATTTAAATAATGATGAACACAAATGATGTGATATCGATTTTTTCTCATATTTTTTTTAAATCTATTTTTTTATTTAATAATGGATTTATATGAATAATTTTTTTTTATCTTAGCCATATCTACTTTTATATTATTTTTACATACCACATTTCCCAACGGCATTCCTTTTGGTATTTCAAGATTCATTTTTTGATATTGACGGGAAGATGAATCCGACAAAACCATTTGAATAACCTTCTTAACCAATTTCGATTATCTCTTAGTACACTATATATAGTGCAATTGTCAAAGTACATACCCATAGTTCTATAAATATATTCTTGGAAATATTTTACAACAGTTGTCGAAAAAATAGTTGTAGCAATTTGGAGTCCAAATGTCATCACATGGAATGCAAGGGAACTGAATTGTAATACAAATGTAGTTTTCTCATGATCCTCAATAATTGGTACTTGATTATATCCTAAAATTCCATTAATGAAGGAGTATAATTAATGTCCTACAAATTAATTAATGATTTCATTCACAAAAGGAGTTGGGAATGGGTCGATTATTGTTGCTTTGTTACAACCTCTAAAGTCATCTCAAATTTTTTGAGTCATGCTTCTTCGGTTGGATGACCATTCGTCTTGCTTATTCTAATTTATCAATAGGGAAAATGATACTTAAAACTAATATTGATTCTATTTCTTTTTTAACAATGGGTTTATATTTATGTTCTAGCTTGCATGGAGGTTTCTTGATTTCCTTAGCTCTAGGATTAGTTTTATTTTCATCTTCCTCAATTTTCTTTATTAACCATTTTTTATCCTTGTAATCCCTTGCAAACATATCATGATATTCTTAGAGTAGGTCGAATATCTCTATTTTATACTTATCTGAATTGTAGTCATATTTCCATGCTATTTTAATAAAATCATTTGTTAATATATTAAACTCAAATTTTTTTATTTAAACATCCATTTATTTTGGTGGTTTGGATTCATCTAATTCTCTTTCATATTTAATGATTTGATTGTAATTCATAGGAAAGTTTTTCTTTTCAAGCCTATTTTTATCTTTGACATTCAATGTTTGTAGAGTCTATAGGAATTTATATTAACAATTAATGGGTGCATTGTTAAGGAACACCTTGATATAGGTCACCAGTTAAAATCCTCCATGGGTAGTCCGACCTACGTAACCTAAAAAATTATAACATTGGATATTTTTAACACTATTTGTTATAGGTCAATTTGGGCACCATTCCCAATGACATGGTTAACTGGGCATCATCTCTAGGACCAATGAATATGGTCTATCATCCCATAAATTTCAGTTGTTATATGCCCTAAGACAAATAACAAGACAAATCATTCAAGAATTTCATCTGCAAAGGTTTCCAAGATTTGAAGTTTATAATATATCATATGAGAGCTCATCAACGCTGCCTCTAAAGGGACTACGTGAATCGCATATGCAGGTAGCCCCATGCAATTCTGCTATGCAAAGCACTTCCCGAAACTCATAGGTGTGTTAGTCACATTGGGAGTGAAATTCTCATTGTTCTGGAATCTCCACTTGGCCAGTGCCTTCTAGAAGAGTTCACATGTGTCAAACTTTGAATCCATGTGTCCATTTGACATCTAAAAGATTGGGAAAATGTCTTTCCTATTATTGGAAAGTCATTGATTGTAAAAATACCTTCAGATCATATATAACTGAATCCCATCCATGATTGGTAGGTCGAATAGGCTTATTGGCTTTTGGTATGGTGAGACCAATTTTTTGAAAACCACAATCAAAATCAACTAGTTAAGGGTTATACCAAACCAAAACAAGAAAGTGGTCCATCTAGACTATTTTTTGAACCAATTTAGTAAAAACAACATAAAATATTAAAAAAATAATGAAAAAATACATATTCATGGACTTCAATGTAAATCGAAATAATTAGACACCAAATATGAAAAGTTTAGGTAGTTGCAATGCATGGAGTTTGTAGTGTGGTTGGGTTTTTTTCCACCCAACTTCTTACCAAAAAAAACATAGTTAGAGGCATTATCAGTGATAACCTAAAAAGCATTCTCCACACCCACCTTGAGGCATTCCATAGCTGAAATAAAAAGTTTTCATATTTCACCCAGTTAGATGCATTTATTGATCTCAAAAAAAGGATCCTCGTGTGAAAATAAAAAAGGAAATTAATCATGGTAAGAAACTTCCCATCATTCAATCCATTTGATAAAAATTACCTTTTTTCCCCAATGATTTTTCATTGTCTATAAACTAGTCATTTATGGATTAAACATTTCTTTTTTTATAATATATAAAAATGGCCTTTGAAGCTCTTACTAACAACAACTATGAACTCTAGAGTAGATTGATAATAAGCTGAGTAGGAACTATTGAAGGGGACATCTTCATCATACCACAATTTGGCCATGTACTCATAAGCATATTCCTTGTACTTATTCCAATGGTTTCAATGGTGGGCTGAGTGCAACTAGTAGTGGTGGAGGAAGGTGGAAGAAAACCAACAATACTCTCTCATTTGTGGAATTGAAAGTGAAACTGTGGGATGCTCTTCATGAATGGGAGAAACATGTCTAAAGTGTTCCCTAACAATTATAGAGTTAGAGGAGGAACCTTGAAAATTATGGCTACATTTCTATACAATCTCTCTCCTTTTCTCTATCTTAGCTTTCATCTCTTTCTGGCTAACCTTTTTCTGAATTATATTTCTCAATAAGGGTTTTCACTTTCTTTATAATTTCTAGATCCTCCATAGTAAATCTCATCATGGTTTAATTTTCCCTCGAATACTAACTAAGTGTTATTCCAGACTAAAAATCATAACATTGGGTGGTGGGTCATCCTAGTCCTTTAGGGTTAGGCCCCAACCATCCATGCCAAGTTTAAGATTAATAAATATAGGATTTCATCCATTATTATTAGGTTCAAGAGTATTTTCGACATTTGGTATGTTGATACCGTGTTTTGAAAACTAGAACCAGAATCAACGAGGTGAGGGTCTAACGAAACTAGAATAAAAAACTGGCTTGCATTGTCCTTTTTTAAAACCAATTTACCAAAATAATATAAAATGTGAAAATATTAATTAAACAAATATATATTCATGTACGTCTATGTCACATGGTTTGGGTTCAAATTTGAGTTCGTAAATGATTAAGTTTGATTTGAATTTAAATTTTATGATGAAGTTTGTATGAGGTTTGCCATTGGGTTCACACATACATATTATAACACAGAAAACATAAAATGATAAGATCAATATCAATAAAAACATATGAGCAATAATTTTTATCAATGAACATATATGAAAATTTTAATCATCCATAGTTAGAGAGAAGCCATGTTGAGTAGAGGAATGTTCATTACATGCTTGTATGGCATGTAACCTCTGTCCCATCACTTTGTGAGTCACTGTAGCCTTGACCCGTGTCCATGTATGTTTTTGTAAACTTGGCTAGCGTTCGTATGCTAACGTCCATAGCTTGCTCCACCTCAATGCTGCATAGTTGTATCCTTTGATCCTTGTCATCGTAACCTAAGCATGTTTTCCTATATGTCCTTGCTTCCCTGTAACCTCAGCCTTGTAACCTTGCGCTTTGACAGAAACCATGTCCTCATAAAGACACTTTAACTTATTTCAAATGAAAATAGGAGAGGTTTTAATTGGGATTGTAAATCAAATTTGGAAATTTTGAGGTTAATAACTAAAATTTTAGGATATAGGAAATAGATATAAAAAAGTGTTAAAATTAACTTTTTATATGAGATTTCTAACAAAATTCCAGACATTGAAAAATGCTTACCATACTTTTTATACCATATAGCTAATATTTTTGTTGGCTTCAAAATGTTAGAGCTATAGTACCTGTTATGCATTGGTTGATGACATGACTGTTGATTAATAATTTTTTTTCTAATTTGTTTATGAGGGGGAGAAATTTGATTTGATACTATAGCAACAATGGCATCAGGCGAGCCCTCCAGAGACCCCTCCATGAGAGGAGGATTATCAGGTAGATTGGTTGTTTAGTTATGTCATGTTTTCAAGTAAGTTATATTTATTGTTCGTTGTGAAAATTTGATTAATGTGAATTTTTTTTTGTCCAGCAGAGGTGGACGCACTCATATGATTCATCTGCCCAGACATGAAATCGAACAAGAGGAGCCCCGTAGACCTATTCCCATTGTTTCGGGAAATAACTCCCCAGAGGTTTGTTGGGTCAAAACCTCCACAGATCAGGGCATGCTACTCAAGAAGGACTCACACAACCACACTTGTATGCTAAAAACTAGATAACATCGATAGTAGAACTCACCCGTAATCCTACGTTTGATTTAGATCCCGCGGGGTCCAAACCCCCAGCAACCCTTCTTCATCCTCAACCTGAAAACCAAGAAGAAACGTGCACGAAAATATAGTTGTACAACATATATCTATCCTAAATTTTAGTGAAATCGATGTGAAACATCATATAAACAATAATAAATGCTTAAATAATAATCTTTTCACATATGCAAGTAGATATTAACACGTGATTTGAGGAACAAGATGGTTCTTCTTTATTACGAACAGGATGTACAATAATAAAAAAGTGGAGAGATCACCTGAATCCTTCCACGATCTTCGAACAGACCGTCGTCTGGATCCGTCCCGCCCTTGCCTCGCTAGGATACTTTCAAGACTTGTGCACACGAGATGACATATAAACTAATGAACATCTCCAGAAAACAAGGGTTTCCTATAAAAATCATGGAAAGTGCAGGAGGCACAGGAAATCAGACTTGAATTGGGATTCCAACAGAGTATAATGTCTATAAATTTCTCTCTCCCTTAGGCCATGCACATGAGGGGCTTTTATACTCCCTCAAAGTAGTTTCAATCAGTTGGAAACAGTTGGCCACGTGTTGGGGTGGTTGAACTACTGGAGTAACCATCAACCCAGCCCGAAAATAGGGAATTTTTATATATATTTTTAATGATTTTAATGGCATACGTGGAAAAGTGTGTATGGACTCGCGTATACACGCGGAAAAGTCTGGGCATACCCGCGTATGGGATTTTTAACACTGTTTTTTATGAATTTTGTTCAAGTCTGTGGGAATGGGTGCCTAAGGCCAAAGAGACAATCATGAATCACATGAGGGTGAAAAATGATGCTATAACAGATGCCCCCTAATATATGAGGTCAGAAGGGGTACATGATGGCCAAAATGTATTATGCACATAGAAAGAACTTCGCAAGGACAAGAGAGGACTTCACCAGATTTCAGCCTGCCAAAAACCAATGAAAGAAAACAGAGAGTCAACTCATGCTGAGGCAGGAATACCCATGCTCAGTAAAAAATACATCATATAGAAAGTACAGAATGGATCCAAAATGTATACAAGTATAGCTGAACTGAAAGTACACAATGAATCATCTGAGCATGGCCCGGAAGTACAAGTCGGAATCAATGTCCAAGTATCACATATAGAAAGCTGATCAATGATGCTGAAACTGGATGTCTGATCATAAAAGTGACTAAATCTCCAAGTACCAAATCATAAGGGGTGGAACACATGGTACAATCATGCAACTCGGGAGCCAACATATAAGATGCTGCTGTACTGACACTGCAACATATAAGGGTGGACGACATCACTGGCAGAAACTGAATGGACTGTCAAAAGTGAACCGAAAAATGCTGATGCAACCCGAGGTCTTCACCGATCTCGACGGCACAATTCTACACAATGGGAATAAATGAGCTGAAGTCGACCATGTGAGAAATCGTTGGATTACTGGTCAATAATGTATACCGTTAACCAACGCGAGACAACCCACCAATAATGAAAATGAGTGTCAAGGTGCCCCGGTACAATCTAACAAGTGCGAATGAATGAGTTGAAGTCGAACACTTGAAAGAATCTACCAATCAGGAGGCAATGATGAATCCCCACTGTCGATAGCGAAGAGTCTGCCACTGATGACTGCAAACCCTAAGGTACTGACAAAAAGACTCTAGATCTTGTTCCCAGAGCAATGAGTCGGAGTCGATGGGAAAAGATCTGTTGGAAGGAAGGCATTAAGGCATCCCACATCAGTCCAGCGCGAGTGTAACCCGCAGGCCAAGATTTGGAAGGAATCGGACGAAGTAGAGTGATGGAACCAAAACCGAAGTACGTTTCCGATGTGCACAAGATGAAGCTAGCGCACGGAAGAAACCCTCTGAACCAACCAATAATGAAAGCTGACACGGAGGCGAGAAATCCACCGATAGGGTCAAATGGAAATCCAGGTACTGCACGAATCCCAAGTGTGATAATGTGTGCTGACGTCGAACACAGGGGAAACCACTCAGTCAAAGACCCATGATGATGATCAAATGTTGAGCACGAGGTCACCTATCAATGATGGAAATAGGCCCAAGGTGCGGCTCTAGGTTTGCTCTCAGAGCAATGTGTCATAGTCGATAAGAGACAAACCCGCCAGCAAGAAGTCAATGGGGACCTTCTCAAACCAGCACGAGCAGAAGACCAAAACATCTGATGTGATAGAACAAGATATTGACAAGACCGGGAAGGCCGACTGAATAATGAGTCAAGAGACACCGCAGAATGGCCGACTCTGGTTAGACTTCCCTTGAACAAAAGCACGACTCGTGATGACCATGGCAGTAAAAAGTGACACTGTATAAGTCTGTTATGCAAGAGGCAAAACAAACTCTCCATATGATTGGAAGAGATAACCAACCGAGGGAGGACTGACCAGTGAAACAAGGCAAAGGCTGAACCTAGGTCAAAACTAAAACCATCCCAAATGAAGGAAATATATAAGTGTATGTGCTTTGTTCAAGGGCGAAAAACTGATACTATACTGCCATTAAAATATGAAGTAACATCCCGTTCCCGCTCTTTTTGTTATATTTTATTTTTTTGTCTTTTTCATATAATAAGCCTGAAAAAGAATAAAATAATGCTATAGTACAATGGATAGAACGAGTATCAAGAAACAGATGCACTAGTTCTTGGGATAGGAACAATCCTATGCTCAATGCAAGGTGGCAGAAACTGGTAAGCGATACTCAAAGGAATGTTCCATCCATGGGTAAAAGGGTGTCAAGTCGCGATAGCTAAGTGCATGCAATGGTTAACTTGTACAGATAGTTAAGGTCAAAAATTGGCTTAAACATCGAGTCCAAAATGAAGCCAGCTAAAGGCTAGGATAAACAAGTAGCCAATATGCAATGCAGTAATAAAACTCAACAACACCAGGGAGCCTCTAGGGTAATAGCCAGAAAAATAATAGTGGAGAAGAAGAAGAATGAAGCTTCAACACATAAGTCATGGTGGGACTAAAGAGGACTCTCGAGCCTACATAAAACGCAGCACGGGCAAAAAGTGATAGCGAGGAACTAACTAGGAAGCCCATGTAAAGGAAGGCTCTACCACCAAGTCATGATTAAATAATCGGCGAGTGAAATGGGTGAAATACTCATGACCTGATGGGATCGAGCCTATGGCAAGTGATCAGAATGGAGGCTAGTATGAAAAATGCAACGGAAAGTGGATTCCCTAACCTAAATGCCAGTGAAGATCATATACCTGCCATGACGGGTCAACAGTCATGGATCAAAAACTGGAAAAAATCATGAGTTCATCAAAATGTACCTGTAAATATACCAATGTGGGCACTTCCAAGCATCCGGGTTATGCAGCTTAAGATAGATTGAAAAAATAAGCATAACAATTTTTTGCGAAAATTTTCAATTTTTAGGCATAAATAGACAAGTTACCTCATATTTTGGTTCATTGTTACTTGCTGAATTTGGAAAAAGAGCTCTGGAGAAAAATCCTCTTTCGTCAAAACAGGAGCAATCGACCATCAAACTTCGCCGAATTTGTTAGGTAAGTTATTAATCCATCCTTGTTATCAATTTTGTCCGTTCATAAGTTTAAAATTCGGAAACTTCACCATAGAATTATTTGTTTAAATTACGGTTCTGCGCATACGCGGGTTTATATTGACCAAGCTGCGTATATACACGACTATGTACAGAGAAAGTCATGTATGCGCAACCCGAAATGAAGAAACGTTATTCTAACAGACAAATTATTGAATTTTTGTAGGATGACTATATCGTGGAGAGAAAGTGAGCACAGTGCCATTGATAATGAAGTAATGCAGGATCAATTATCGCTCAATATTCTCTGAAATTGTGGATTGCTCAAATTTTTCAAAATGCCAAATATGAAGAGTAATGTTCGGTTGCTCGAAATGCTTGTCAATTATTGGGAACCGGAAGAAGATTGTTTCATAATAGATCAAATGCCCATACGTATCGAGGTGGAAGATATCTATTTTATTACTGGACTCTCTCGAAGGGGGGAGCCAGTAGATTTACATGGAAAACCTCTAGGAGGGCTCACTATGGAAGATTACGTCCACAGCTACTGCGTAGAGGGTTCCAAGAAAGTTGGGACTCAAATTGCTATCAAAGATTTAAGAGACTTGCACGTGAAAATTCTCCTTTTTACCATTGGGAGGGTAGCAGGATCTGCTTCCCTACACCAAACATCCACGACTGAAATGAGTATAGCTATGGAATGCTTAACTCATATATATGATTGGTGCACATCCCTACTAATGAACATGAAGCAACAATTGACTTCCATCCGAAAAGCAAAGACAAAACATTTCAGATATGGTACAATCTTGATGACATTCTTCTTCGAGAAGATTCCTGGGCTGAGACCCAAAGTGATCTCTTCTATGAGCAGCCCAAGGGACCCAAGAATTGCCCGATGGGCAGACCTAATGAAGAGACTGGGGGGAAGTGAAGTTCCTCGAACCACCTGGGATGATGAGTTCTTCCAATGGTGGGGAGAACAAATCATCACTGTGGAGGACTATCCCTATGCCGGGATGGATTTCCATGGCGATCCAGACCTCGTCATTCGACCTGGCGTGGCATGGGGTACAGTCGGTAAGATTGCAATTTTTTAACTTATATGATTTTTTTGGATTTTTTCACTATGTATGAAAAAATGAAACATGTTTTTGTTTGGATTCAAAGTGACTTAAAATATCGTAATGATCATGATACAGATATTGGACCAGCCCGTCCTGATGGTTACCCACGAAACAAGCGCCGCAGAGGCGAGGCAGATACAGTAGACTCAGACAGAACTGTCCATGCTGTACAGAGGAACTTGGAGGGTTTAACCCACCAAGTGCCTATGGCTGCAGTGGAAGATCTACCCGAGGCCATCCAAAGACGGGTAGTAGGAGTACCTCGTGACTGGGTGTGGTTATTCTGCCAAGTCGCGACTGCGATCGTGTTCTATAGGAACACAAATTCTGGGCAGGGACCACAGGAGTAGATAGATATGATTTACCAGATGACTGTATATTTTTTGAGATTTGAACATGATCGGGCATAAGCCCAAATTTTGTACGAATTATGGATCCAAATTTTTGTATAGTTTTTGAACACTCTGATGATATATATACAGCGATTTTTGATGTGATGTGACAAATGTATAAAAATGTATGATGTTTTTGATGATTAAATTTTAATGTATTGAATGATTAATATGCCAATCAATTGCTTGATTAGCTAATGAGTCTGCCATCCAATTTTCAGCTCGAGGAATATGAATGAAAGTTAAAAATTGAAATGATCTTTGTAACAAGCGTACCCTCAAGAACAACCGGAGTAAAAATGGATCTCGAACCCAACAAGTATTGTTCAACTGTGACACCACCAGCTGGGAGTCTAAGAAAACTACCAACAAATCAACACCCAAAGATATTGCCTCCGAGAGTAGATAAATAACTGCAGTGTATTCTGCTATATTATTGGAAGCAGGACCAATGCAGACTCCTCTTGATACTAACAGCTGACCGGATGGATGATGAAGCACCCAAGCTGCAGAAGCCAAATTCCAGGTGTGTCTACTAGCACCATCGATGAAACCAAAATGACTCATGACATCCGACACAACCTGCCAAAACAGATAAAAAACATCACCATCCCATCAATGATCGAAAAACTAGATATGTACAAAGCAAAACTACTATATACAAAAGAAAAATGCCAGGCCGAAGCCTAGGCATAATACTTTTTCAAATAGAGCCCATTTCTAGGCTCCGGCAACTCATTCCCTTCAAAATCAACCAAGGTATATGCTCTTTTTTTAAGGACTTTTTTAAGGATAAAGGGGCCATACCACATAGACTTAAAATTTCCTGCCCCCAGGGCATCTTTTTCTTGGGCATAGACCAAAACAAGGTCACCTTCCGAAAAAACCCTAGGCTTGACCACCTTATCGTACTGAACTTTAACTCGGTTTTTATGCGCTTCATTCATCGTGGCGGCATCCCGACGCTGCTCATCGAGATGTTCCAGATGAAGGAGATGTTCTTCAAGACTAGAAGTGTCAGGAAGAAGTTCAACAACTAACTTAAGAGAAGGAATCTCACATTCAATGGGAAATATGGATTCCAATCCATAAACTAGCTGAAACGGAGTAAAGCCAGTTGCAGTTTTCACTGACATCCTGTATGCCCAAAGTGTAGGATATAACATGATATGCTAGTTGGATCGAGCTTTATTGATTGTACTTTGAAGAATTTTCTTCAAGGATTTATTCATGGCTTCCACTTGCCCATTGGCCTGAGGATAATACAGAGATGAATGCTCCTGCCGGAAACCTAATTTTGAAATAACTCAACCATCACTATTCTAAAAATATTTGCCATGATCGGTGACAATCTCTATAAGATACAAATAGGCTTAATAGCAAATTGACAGAAAAAGCACTAGGTCTCTTATCATTCCAAATGTAGGCGTGGCCTGTTCATACGTATAAGTAGTCTCCTTTAATAATACTTGTGGACAATAGGTAGTAGTGAAGAATTTTCTTCAAGGATTTATTCATGGCTTCCACTTGCCCATTGGCCTGAGGATAATACAGAGATGAATGCTCCTGCCGGAAACCTAATTTTAGAGCCAACTCAACCATCATGCTATTCTAAAAATGACTGCCATGATCAGTGACAATCTCTCTAGGAATACCAAAATGAGCAATAACTTGGTTGAACAGAAAAAGAGCTGCAGTCTCACCATCATTCCCAAAAGTAGGCATAGCCTCGACCCACTTCGTAAAGTAGTCTACTGCTACAATAATGTACTTGTGGACCGACAGTAGTGTACTGATTACAAGTAGTATAATCAACACCCCACTTTGTAAAGGGACCGACAGTAATGACTGGAAAAAGTGGAGCTAGATGAGCGCGCATTTTTCGAGTATAGACTTGACACGGATGACACTTTTTGACTGACTCCATACAATCTTTGAAAATCGAAGGCCAAAATTACCTAGCACGCAAGATTTTTTGGGCTGTAGCAGGCCCAGATAAATGACCACCATAAGCTCCACTGTGGCAATCATTCAGCATAGCCTCAGCTTCTTCGAGAGTTAAGCAACATCTCAGGATTGAATCAACCCCTCGACGGTATAAAACATCACCAATGATCAAGTAATTTTTAGCCAAGTGACGCAACTTACGACGCTCATCTTTTGAAAAAGTAGAGGGAAACTTCGCAGTCTGGAGATACACAATAATATCTCCATACCAAGGATCCTGTGGAGAGATGAGGAATAAATGTTCATCCAGGAAGGATTCATCATAGACTATCTCTTCTCCACAGGGCAACTCAGAAATCAATTCCGCGAAAACTAATGATTTCTTGGGCTTGGCAGACATAAAATCAAGATCAAATTCTTGCAAAATCACAATCCATCTATTGTATTTGCCCCCAATCACTCGCCTACTGAGAACAAATTGAAATGGATTGGCTGCTGCCAAAACATAAGTTTTTCGTAGAAGAATGTAATGTCTGAGTCGCTGCACAGCATGAACAGCTGCTAAAGCCAGTTTTTCTATCGAAGTATACTGGAGTTCAGGTCCTACCAAGCCTAGACTAAGATAGTATATAACATGCTCTACAAGAGCATCATCTTCCTGAACCAGAACCATAGCAATGGTAGATTCTGCTGCTGTAAGATAAAAAAGGAAATCCCTACTATAATCAGGTGGACTCAATAAAGGAGCAGAGGTCAATGCTTTTTTCAAAGCATCAAATGAGCGCTGAGTGAAGTCATCCCAAAAAAATGGAACTCCTTTCTTCAAAAATCTCATAAATCCTTTGGTAACTTCAGCATAATTTACGATAAACCTCTGAAGAAAATTAGCTTTTCCTTGTAGACTTTGAAGTTGACGAATAGACGACGGGGGAGGCAACCGAAGTATTGCCTCAACCTTGAAGGGATCTACCCTAATCCCTTCCCTAGATAGAATGAATCCCAATAACCGACTGGATGTTACCGCGAAAACACACTTGTTCGGATTCAACCTAATCTTGTAGAAACGACATCGTTCAAATACTTGATGGAGGTGAGCAGGATGATCCATTCTCTTTTGAGAATGAGAAACTAAATCATCCAAATAAGCCTCGATAATATGTTTGATGTCATGGAAGGCATATGACATGGCCCGCTGAAAGGTAGCCCCAGCATTTTTAAAACCAAAAGGCATCTTCTTGTAAGAAAAATTACCCCAGGGACAAATAAAGGCAGTCTTATGCTGATCTTCAGGACGGATAGTAATCTGATTATATCTGGAGAAACCGTCCATGAAGGAGAAAATTTCATTACCGGCACACTCATCAATGATCTGATCTATAAATGGTGTGGGGTAATTATCTTTCGGACATGCTTTATTAAGGTCTCTGAAATCGATGCAAACTCGAATTGTTCCTTTTTTATTATCTACGGGAACAAGGTTTGAAACCCATTCTGTCAAAGGAACAGGGAAAATGAATCCCGCCTTGAGCAGCTTCTCTACCTCGGCTTTGATAGCTACAACCTTCCTAGGATTGACCAGACGAAGTTTTTGCCTCACAGGCTTAGCATTTTCATAAGTCCTGATCTCATGCTGGACAATAGATGGATCTATACTAGGCATTTCCTCATACGACCAAGTGAACACATCCCTATACTCTTTAAAGAGATCGGTGTAAATCTGAATCTCTTCAAGGGAACATTCAGCTCCGATGAAGACATTCTCTATAACATTGGGATCCCTGGAAATGTTCACCAAGATAGTAGGAGAAGTCACAGCCATGTTCCCTTCAAAATATACCTGTGTTGGTGCTAAAGGGTTCAGGACTGGGCGAACAGGACCAGGAGACACAGGACTTGGAAAACTTGATTCAACTTCGCTCAAATCAGGTAAAAAGTAAGACCGATGATGAAAATCATCCCACGGTCTATATATACCAGTCATAGCTTCCAGGATGGCCTCTTCAAATGGAAGAGTGGTATTAAGACAATCTTGGGCAGAAGAAGAACTAAGTGTCCAAGCCAGAGCCACATCGCCATTCGATTCCTTCGGAGAAATAGGAGTTGGAATGGACTTTGCAGAGTCAACAATAGATCGATAAGAAATCTCAGCTGCAGACATCGGAAATTCCATTCCACCTACTTGACCTTCCGCTAGTGTGGCGGTAGGGGAAGGTAAGGTCCAAGGGTCCGAAAAATAATGAGTTCTGAAGAACTCTCTTCGAAGAGGAGCCCTGGATGATGAAATTGCATTTATATGAACAGTAGGAGGTGGAATATCAAAAGTACCCATCAAAGAAGAATACATTCCAACCCCTAAATTCTCAACAGGCGACTTGGCCTTATCCAACTTTGGAATAGTTGAGTCAGTAGATGCATTCGGGTCTATAGGAGAACAGTCCAGTTGATCCACCGTAACAATCCTCCCTTCGTGAGGGAATCAAATAATCCGAAATAATGAAGATGCAATGGCATCCATCTCATAAATCCAATTTCGCCCCAACAGAAGGTTGTAGTTCAAGCTTGCATCAACTATCTCAACCTCTATATTTACAGTTTTTCCCCCAACACAGATGGGAAAAGATGGGACAATACCATGTGGTCTGTGAGAATGACCATCAAACGCAGTTAGAAGAGTAGCAGATGGAACAACTGCCGGAGATCCAATTCCCTTCCAACATGTGAGAGACATCACGCATGTGGAAGCACCCTCATCAACAAACATCCGGAAAATATTGCATTTCCGGTACGGTGATTTAATATGAAAAGCCATATGATGGGGGAGTCTCTTTTTAAAATTAGTCATATCGAATGTAATCATAAGAGAGTTCGTTGGATCGACAGCCCCAATAGCAGTGAGTAGAGCACTACGCTGAGCCGGACAAGACTGGAGCACCTCAAGAGCCGACATGGCACAAGGACTCTGTGCCAGATCTTCCACAATAGAGTAGTTCTGGGCAGCCCTGGCATTTGGATTAATCGTCGTATGCTTAGTAGATGCTTTGGGAATCTGAGGTATAGGCTCAACAGTAGGCTTCGTGATGTGAAGCAGCTCAGTAGCATCTGGAGCACCCTTGGCTTTCGAAGACTCATCTTCGCCATAATCACAGGATCTCGTGGTGACATCCACGTGAGCACTCATCATGTATATGTTTGATGGAATTTCCCCTTCCCGGGTACCCCCAGAGGAAGCCCCAGTATTTTGATTCGCGCCAACAACTAGTTGTTGCCCTTGGGGAAAAGGGTTTGTCAACACAGCCTGGGAACAAGAAGAACCTTGATGAGCTAACAAGCACTACACATCCTGAATTTTAGGGCAAAGGTGAGTAAGATGGTCTCCAACACATAACTTGCATGGAAACTTCACTTTCTTTTTATCCTTTGGACCCTCACCAACATGCTCGTTGGATTTATTTGCATTACCCTTCCCATTCTTGGACTTTTTCTTATTACGTCCCTTCTTCTTCCCTTCGGATTGTTGATTTTCTTTAGGGTTAGAAGTTTGAACAACATTCACCGAAAAAGATTGAGAAGGTGATGATTCAGTAGGCACAGCCTGACCAGAAGAAGAAAATTGTATAGACAACTGCTGCAATTGACTAAGCAGGTTAGCTGCACCACTATTGATCGACCCAATAAGTCCATCACCATGAGGACTAGGTTTAGTCTTGGATAAATCTAATTTGGAGCGAGGAGAATTGGGAAAATATTTATGAAGGACTCCAGACTGAGAATATATCAATTCAAGCTGCTGGGCCCTAAAAATGGCCTGCTCCTCGGAAAATACCCTGGACAGGGATACATCCTTACAAATATCTAACTGCAGAGATTTCAAAAACCATTCCAAAAGGAATTCTCCTGGAATATGAGCTTTAATAAGTCTCTCCCTTCTCCGCCATTCCTGAATATGATCAGAAATGTGGGTTGCATCGTCCTGTTTAAAATTAGCTAGGAGTTCAGTCCCAGCATCATAACGGACATGCAATTGGAAATGATTTAGAAATGTTGTAGCCAGATCTCCAAACGTAGCAAAACTGCCCCCAGTTAACGCAATATACCACTTGGCAATGTTTCCAGTTAAGGTGCGTTGAAACAATCTCAACCTAATCGAATCGTCGATCAGGGAGTTAGAAGAACACCATAAATGGAAGGTGGTGATATGGTCAGTCAGGTCCTCGCAATTCTTGCCTTCAAACTTTGGAATGTCTGAAGGTAGTTTGGTGGGAACCGGAGGCCACCCCAGACTATATTGGATCGGATCATTCGTCAATTTCGACAGATCTGGCAAGTTTAACGTTGCTAGAAAAGGTAAACGAGGCAGAGCCTGAGGATTCCATCCTTGATGGGATGAATTCCCTACGTTCTGAAAAGAGTACCCTGGATTTGATGAGGCACCAGGTTGCCAAAAAGAACTCGTAGAAAATGTTGGGCCAAAGGACCCAACATTTGGAGGACCCCCTCCCAACGTAGAGTTACCAAATACCAGACCAGTTCCCCCCCCCCCCGAAGTAATGAATGAAGAGGAAAGCCCCTGATAGGGGTTCCAAGCATTAGAAAGAGGGGAAAAATTCTGATAAGCACTCGACGAAGGGAAAGAAGCATTCCCTTGGTGACCAGCGTAAAACTGATTCCCTGCCCCCGCTGTTGTAAATACAGGGTTCCAACCTGTAAAAGTAGTTGAAATCTGACCTCCAGACCAAGGGTTAAAACTCTAAGTTTGAGAAGTAAAAGGAAAATACCCTAAAGAAGGATTTGAACTAGGAATATGCCCAGTTCCAAAGGGGAACCCTTGAAAAGAAGCTGACCCACTAGCCATGGAAGACATGGGTGTAGATGCAGCTGTAGTAGCGGAAAAGGAAAAAGAAGGAATCCCACTAGTGGGCATTCCAAAACAAAAGGGAAACCAGAGCCAAACACAGTAGTACTAGAGGCAATCAAAGATATAGAAATAGTGCCTCCTCCTTCAACTGAAGTAGGAGTCTGAATGCCTGCAGCACTCACAGCAGAAGCCACGTTCCCAGTCGTGGCCATCGAAAGGTATGCGTAAAATGGAGGATCTTCTGGTCTTGCAGACTTAGGTCCGATGTACTTAACAACAAATGGATAATCAGGAGGAAGAGGAGATGGAAGTGACTGAGGAGACTCAAGTACTTCCTCTACTTCTATTCCTAACTCTCCTGGAAATAAGACTCTCGAGGTGAGCGGAGCACTCCTCTCGGAACCAACACCAGAACCAACTACGAAACCTTCAATCCCTTGTGGAGGATCACTCTCCACTGCGTCAGACTCTACAGGGTAATATTCACCTACTATGTTACTCCTACGCCTTCTTGAATAAGGCTCTGTACTCTCGGGAGATAACCCCTGGATTCTCCTCGATCGATGAGGCACTTGATCAGCCACTTTAATAAATTTTAATTAGACTCAAAAAAGTATAAATATAAGCAAGCTAGGAGCAAAGAGAACTCACTACAAAAAATCCCTAAGATACAGCCAAGCAAGCAGCCTTCAGGTATTTCCGCTCCGGGTGATTAGGACCGGACACAAAAATACGAGAAAGCGAAAAATAGGACCTCCCGAAAGTAGTCTGGGACAATTACAGCCCAGGCCTACTAGCGAATGTAACAAAAATAGTTATGTTGACCTCCTAACAATAGCCTTTGCCGGTACAAGTACCCAAGCTTCGCAAGGGCACCCCCCAGAAGTACTGCTGGAAGTGATACGACGTCTGCCTCAGGTACCACGGGTATTCCCCCCCACAGTCACCTGTGTGGAACCTAGGAATGGAAAATATGGGCACCAATCCGTGTCAGAAGCTGGGTGAAACGGTCTTGAGGCAAGATCCAGCAAATTAGAGAGGGGGTATCTCTCTTCTCGGCCTTCACTTCCCCTCGCGCTTGAATCTCTGGAGGAGAGCTTTCCCGGTCCACCTAACGGAGTTGGATTTCGCTCAATTAATAAACTTCTATGTTTTAGTTTGATCGACCTTGGAGAGTTAACTCTCCACTCACCTAATCCAAGGCCCTACAACCTAGCTATTTGGTATATTACACTTAATAAAAAACTTGCTAGTTGTTTTTAAATTATAGCACTTATTTTAATTGGCTGTTATATTAGGTCAATGGGATATGGAAATGCAACTTGTGGTGTTTTATGACGCAGAAAAGAAATTAATGAAAACCAAACTACATGCAAATGCAGTAATTTCCTTTCGATGAAAAGAAATTTCTACACAGGTTCTACGAGACTAAATTTTTTTATTTTTTTTCAAATATCAAACTCAGACTCGCAAAATCTATGAAAAAGACTACAAATGCTTAAGTGCACCTAATGCAAATAACTAAGAACATGCAAATTCTAAGATGCCAAGTCTAACAAAGCAAAGAGAAATTTCCCAAGAATCCTTCATTTTCATCACCTTTCGGTTGTCCACAAAACTAGTTCCCAAAATCAGAAACTCTCAGTATAAAGACACCAAAATATGCTTGAAACAAGAGGAAGAAAATAATGAAAATTCCCTTCCCAAATCAAGTCAAAAACCAAAGGCAAGAAATCTCAACAAAGCTTCAAAAGATGTAACAAAATGAAAACAAAAATTCAAAACAAAAGCAAATGACAAAACAAAATGTTTTTAAGTTTTTGAATTTTATAAAAAAAAAAAAAGAGTTGTAAGAGACCAAGAAAACTATCCAATTACCAAGCCAAACAACTCTGAATTTCAAGAAAAACTTAAAAAACACTCCAAATCTTATAGTGCCACTTAGTAGCAAGATTTATATGAGCAAAAGAAGACAAGAAACTCAGTAACTCAGCCCAGAAGAATAGTACAACCTTGCAGCAAACAAAAACTTCAAAGAACCAAGAAAGACTCTTCAAAAATTGTAATAAGACCTAGTCAAATGAACTCAAGAAAACTAACTGAAAGCAGGCAACTATCCAAGTGCAAGGCAAAACATAAAATGAGGAAAGAGTATATGAGCAGAAGCTCTCTATCCTGATGAAGCAGAACAGCCAAGAATCCCCAGAAAGAGATCTGGGTACTCGAACTAGAAATGCAAGCACTAAAAAACAAGATTTGCATAATAAGCCAGTCTTCCACCAAACAAGAGAGAAAAAGATGAATAACCACTATCAACATAATCCAGAGACTATAAAGACACTACAGGAACAGGTCTCCACAGGCAGACAAGACCAAAAAGTCAAGAAATCAAAAATTTCAAAATTTTCCCAGGCATACGCTACTTATCAGCTTTTCAACAAGCGTGCATACGCACCTATGTCAAAGGAAACCCACGTATACACGACTTCTTTTAACAAAAATTGCGTGTATACGCGACTGTGTACAGAAAAACTCACGTATGGAAAGGTAAATAATGAAAAACAAAAATGATCAAGCCTGGATAAAGAACCAGGTCTTCAGTCTGACTGAGAAAAAGTTAACTGGACTGGAAATAATAATTATAACTGTTGGAAACCTTTCAAACAGCTGAAACCAACCAATAGGGGAATCACAAGAATGTGATCCCCGACGGAGGCGCCAGTTCTGTTTCAGGAAATAACTCCCCAGAGGTTTGTTGGGTCAAAACCTCCACAGATCAGGGCATGCTACTCAAGAAGGACTCACACAACCACACTTGTACGCTAAAAACTAGATCACATCAATAGTAGAACTCACCCGTAATCCTACGTTTGATGTAGATCCCGCAGGGTCCAAACCCCCAGCAATCCTTCTTCCTCCTCAACCTGAAAACCAAGAAGAAACGTGCACGGAAATCTAGTTGTACAACATTTATCTATCCTAAATGTCAGTGAAATCCATGTGAAACATCATATAAACAATAATAAATGCTTAAATAATAATCTTTTCACATATGCAAGCAGATATTAACACGTGAATTCAAGAACAAGATGGTTCTTCTTTATTACGAATAGCATGTACAGTAATAAAAAAGTAGAGAGATCACCTGAATCCGTCCACGATCTTCGAACAGACCGTTGTCCGGATCCGTCTCGCCCTTGCCTCGCTAGGATAATTTCAAGACTTGTGCACACGAGATGACATATAAAATGATGAACATCTTCAGGAAACAAGGGTTTCCTATAAAAATCTGGGAAAGTTTAGGAGGCACGGGAAATCAGACTTGAATTTGGATTCCAACAGAGTATAATGTCTATAAATTTCTCTCTCCCTTAGGCCATGCACATGAGGGGCTTTTATACTCCCTCAAAGTAGTTTCAATCAGTTGGAAACAGTTGGCCACGTGTTGGGGTGGTTGAAATATTGGAGTAACCATCAACCCAGCGTGGAAATAGGGAATTTTATATATTTTTTAATGATTTTAATGGCATACGTGGAAAAGTGTGTATGGACTCGCGTATACACGCGGAAAAGTCTGGGCATACCCGCATATGGGATTTTTAACACTGTTTTTTATGAATTTTGTTCAAGTCTGTGGGAATGGGTGCCCAAGGCCAAAGAGACAATCATGAATCACATAAGGGTGAAAAATGATGCTATAACACCCATTCATCCCCAATTTCATAGAGCCCATTTTGAGGGGAATATTATACATGGTATAGGTACACATTAGATCAATTTCTAGTTAAAATGTTCAAGTTTACGTTATATTCAATGTTGAATAGGTGAATTTGTTTTTTCAAATGACATGTGTTTAATGTGAAAACATTATGCTCCATAGGTGCAAATGTATGAGTTGGGGTTGGCCCTATTGCTGGTGAGGGGAAAATGAGAACAATGTCTCAGCCTGTGGCATCCAGCCCACACTTGGATACTTCTCCTTCAAGTAAAATCTAAAGGAAAATTTATTGTTTGATGTATGTTTAATGCAAAAATTATTGTGTGTCTCATGTGATTTTGTTATAAAACAATTTAATGTTTTATACAGTGGGTAGTAGAGACGTTCATTCCTCGAAAGGGAACAATCCTAGTATGAGCGAAGAGGATGAGATAATTTTTCCACGAGGTATTTTCAAATGACCAGATTTTTTTTTTAAATACAAATTTTCCTTATAAATTATTTAATTTTTAATATGTGCAATAATTTAACATGTTACAGGTAGTGGGGGTTTCCCTCGTATGGGGATAGGTCATAGGGTTCATGAGTTTCCTTGAAATCCGAGCTATTATCCCCTTTACACCCATCCTAGTGATATTCCTAAGCAGATGCCTTGGGAAGATACCATCTCCTTACTTACTGTTGATGGGAAGAGTGAGCATTCCATGATATTGCACAATTAATTGCAATGTTGCAATCTCTCTACCCCTAGTCGAAATTGTCACCAAATTGTTTTTCACAATTTGGAGAGTTTGATAGAGACTTATCGTGGGTTGGACCATTAACTGAAGTTTTTTTTGACATGATGCATAGGAGGAGAGCATCAGTGATTGATTTCCACTCCTAAAATGAAGTTAAAAGTACGGTCACTAAAGAAATGGCCTTGTCACTATTTGACTTGTGGCCAGAAGACAAAAAATGTCTAAAGATTGCAAGATTCAATGATCCCAATATTGCACCTTATATTTATGAGAAGCTCCTATATGCATACGGCAAGTTCCCAAATAATGATGAGGTTATGCAATATTTTGTTAGGATGTTGTATGCTTAATTCCGAGAGCACATGGACCCTAACCGTACAAATACGAGGTCCAAATTTTATGGAGCTGGAAAATGTCGTACATATGAATGACCTGATGCTATGTGAGATGTTGGGTTTAGGCTGCCATTACCTCGTTTAAAACCTCGACTACCTAGGTCAGTTACACTTCTAGAGGAGTTAGCCCTTATCTCTAGTGCTGCATCACAGAAGAGGGAGAAGATACAAGAACATATTGCAGCTGCTTTAGGAGGGGTGGAAGTCAGCTTAGGGACAAGCCAACCTTCATCTAGTGCAAGAGTTCATTCATTTGTGAGTATTACAGATGACGTGTTGAGGGAGATGGAGCGAGATGAGATTATGGAGTATGAATCCTCATGTAGAGATCACTATGTGCGAGCCATTACACAACAAATGCACACCATGGGTGAGGTATGTACAAGCATGTTTTGATCTATTTCAAAATACACATTTATAAGATGAGATAGAGTGCATGTAACATGTTTTTTTGGTGTATATACATTTAGTTTCCAAAAACTTATCCCAATATATTTATTTAACTTATGCAGTTTAAAACATTCTTAGAACAACATTGCCTTACCCCTGATCCTCATTTTGTAGATCATGGACATGATAATGTACGAGTGCCACATTCATTACTATCTATCTATATTTTGTTACGTCAAATTGAAATTGAATTTATGTCACATAATTTTATATGGTATGATTCTTAACATTATGGAATTTTCAGGTTAGCGATACACATCAAGGGATGCCGGAAGAGATTATTCCTTCCCAGGTTCCAGTCGTGACAGAGGTATCTATACTTTTCGTTAAGCATATTTATAATGTTTATTATATTTCTTTTCACAAAATTTCCTATTAACTTTGGTTTCTACTTTTCAAGCTACATATAATATTGAGATGATACAAATTGATCCTCAAGGAGATTGTGTAGGCTTTGGGTCAGAGAGTCTACATTAAACCATGGCAACCTCTTACCATTTCTTCGTTGGTATCATTTCCACATTATAAATAGGATATCTAGTGAATTTATAGATAGTTGAGAGGTTACTTTATGTATCTAGTGAATGCTAAAACTAAGATTTAATTTTTCAGCAAAAAATTTGAGCCATAGTCAATTCACTAGGTTACTGACAGTATAGGTGCTTCATTTGGCTTAGAGGAATATACACATTTGTTCCTTGACCATCTCAGACACTATCACAATGTCAATATGTCGTACTTCCTACTCAAGTGCCTGCAAAATAAGGAAGCCCATGCACAAAAAACAAACATACCAAGATATTTCATCTCTCACCATGGCCTTATTAGGTTACTCATGGTACAAGTTCTAAATAAAGCAAGAAAATCCTGGGAACAAGTCATTTCAACTCCAATGGTTGTAAATTCACAAAATGAGCCCAATGTTGTGTGACTCCACCCATTGCAATTGCAAAGGAGAAATAATATATTGTCATGAATCCCTTGGCTACAAAGTATGTTGTGTAACCAGCTCCAAAAATAGAAGAAAAGAGATATCAACGCCTTAAAAATAAGCCACTTCGAGGGGGAAACCTCCAATACATTACATAAATGAACAATTCTTGGATGATACAAATGAACAAAACCTCCTTCTATATATAGGAGTCCATGGGGCCACAATATAATCCTAGTGGGGCCACAATGTAATCCTAGCCGACCTAACAATAATAATGTAAGGGCACAATAATAACAATATGGGGGTTACGGGGGTACAATAATAACAATAAGGGGGGCTACACTAACATAATAAGGGGCTACACTATTAATATAGGGACTTAACATGCCCCTCTCCTTCAAACAAGTGTTGTCCTCAACACTTGATTATTTCTTGATGCTTCTGTATAAAATTCTCATCCTCCCATGTGAAATATTCTACAGGAAAGTTCTTCCACTTGCTGAGATCCTCTGAAATTGATCGTACTTTTCGAGTTCTTGTTTCTATGACTGCTTCATAACTTCTTTCGATGTGATGTTGATCTTCCTGTTGTTTCATTAGATTCTGCACCAAAGTTGGGTTATCCTTTGAGAGTTGGAGAACTTGTTGTTGATGCTCGCTGTGATGTTCCACTAATTTATCATCCATATTAGCTATTATTTGATCATTAAAATCATCAAACTTAGCCTCCATTTCTGCTTTTAAACCATCTATTTCATCTTCGATTGCTCTTCGTAAGATCGAAACTTGTTGCACTTGGTACCGTAATTTTGATATCTCATACTGCAATTCTTCCTCTTCATGCATAATTGTATATATTTTTGAGGTCTTAATGGGTATGGAATTATTTTTTGGAGCCATTATATAACCCAATGTTGAAAAATATTCTTCAATATGCCCTTGGAATCACTTCAAACTTCTTTTTCAAACAAACGTTATGCGATTTTAAAAAACAAATACACACCTTTTTCTTGCTTTTGAGAAGCTCGATATTGAAATTAGATTATCTATGTGATTGCAGCTCTTAAATATCTAAAATTCAGCACTGAAGTAGCCCTCTAAATTCTATTTTGATTTCCATAGGCCTGACTTGATTTGGATTCTCCAAGACAAAGTTGTGTCCAATCTCCCACAATGACTTAATTTTGGACTGGTTCAGTATAGCGAACTTGTACGGCTTTCCACGTGTCACTGTTTTGTCCTTCACCTCTGAAATTGATAGCCAAGAAACTACAGTCTGTTTACTTGCGACCAATTTTTATGGCACTCCAATCCGATGCTCAGAGAGAGAGAGAGTTATTGAAATTTTCCCACGATCACCTGTTTGAGATGAAATTCTGGAGCCTGAAAAAGCACTACATTTCATAGATCATATCTCCAAAAATATTGAGAACCAAGATCTGAAATTGTTTGATGAGTTTCCTCAAGATTTCAGCTTCGCACCCTAAAAATTTCAGATTATGAACCTTCGTAGAAAAAATGTTATAGCGCAAATTCCACAATGACCTGTTTAGGAGCCTGAAAAAATACCTAACTTCCACAGACCATATCTCTGAAAATATTGCGAACCAAACTCTGAAATGTTTCTAAGATGTTCCTCAGGATTTCGGCTTCGTACCCTAAAAATTTTGGCTTCTGAAGCTTCGTAGAAAAAAATGTATAGCAAAAATTCCACGATGACCTATTTGGAGCAGTGAAACCCTAGAATCCAAAGCTCTGATACCAAATGTTGTGTAACCAGCTCCAAAAATAGAAGAAAAGAGATATCAATGCCTTAGAAATAAGCCACTTCGAGGGGGCAACCTCAAATACATTACATAAATGAACAATTCTTGGATGATACAAATGAACAAAACCTCCTTCTATATATAGGAGTCCATGGGGCCACAATATAATCCTAGTGGGGCCACAATGTAATCCTAGCCGACCTAACAATAATAATGGAAGGGCACAATAATAACAATATGGGGGTTATAGGGGTACAATAATAACAATAAGGGGGGCTAAACTATTAATATAGGGACTTAACAAAGTAACTACTAATTCATATTAATGAATAAGAGACAAATTCTATTACACCATAGAAGGAAAGTGATATTGACGTTGAGATAATTAGTAGCAAACCAACCACCGAGAGAATGATAGGGCATAAAAATAGCCCCCCCTGTGTTCCAAGAATGAAGAGGACATGATACATTCCTACCACCACTCAAACCCCTCCTACTCCAAAAAAACAAGTAAGGGCAGAAGAAATCCTAGAACACCAAGAAGACACTACCCCTACTGAAACATAAGAACTAGTAGAGTCAGTGACCTAGGGTTGGAATAATTTGGTTTGGTGGCCTTGCTACTCCATAACAACTAGCAAGGAGTGCTCTACACTACATATTATTACTTCAGAACTAATTTCCTGTAATAATGTGGATGTGATATCTTAGGGGAAACTTTGTAGCTATGACAGCGGACTACATTCCCCAACTATTTATAGGCCTATCACTTAGAGCCTTAGTTGCAGAAATTCCATATGGGTTGCATTAATAGCACTTGTGGTGGCCTAATAATGGTTATGGAAGACTATGGAATCAATATTCCTTAAAATATAGAATTGCAGATCATGCTTCCCTTGTGACAAGTTTTCATCTATCCAATACAGACCTTTAATGTAACAATCATTTGGACAATAGTATGTGCTCTCATGTGATGGAAAAATGGGAGTTTCAAGAAAATGGGGTAGTATGTGGTTTGATAGAGTTCACAACAATCTTCTTTAGGACAAATACACATATATCGTAGCAGATTATTTCCACTGTTGCATCAAAATTGATGACATTTTTCATTTGCAACTACCCAGGTTCTATTGTAGCCCAACAATGACAATATTCCATCCTGCAAATACTATGGTTTAGAGGTTTCCTAGTTTTGCATGATGAATAAGCATAGAGGAAGGGACCATTGTATCCATGAGGTGGCTGCATTAATTCACTAATTTCAATTGGAAGCCTTTTTTTGGCACATGCTATAGCAGGATAGGAGATGAATAAGCTCTACTAAGCAGTAGTTTAGAGTAGAATAAGCTCTTTTGAGCAGCAGTCTTTAATTCTTATATTCATAGGCTTTAATGTCTTGTTCTTTGCTTTATAAGGGCCAAACTTTGATGTAGTGATGATATTTTGAATGTGGAGGCTAGTTTAACATGTGCATGAATTGATTCTGAGGTTCTCATGCACTTCCAAGAAGAACACGTCCCGAAGTTGGAACCAAGTGTTGTCCGCCAATGAAAAGGGAATGCACATGTGATTTTCATCATATTTGCATAATAGCACGGTGATCCCAACTTTCCAAGAGTTGGAAATGTGTAAAAATCCCTTTTTATCAAGCACAAATACATGCACATGTTTGAAAACATCATAGACTATAAACCCATAGGAAAGACCATCAGCTACATCACTATTTTTAGTCCACATGTGGCAGATTTTTGATCTCATCTCTTGGATGACTTGTAATTTCTTGACTGTTATAACCAGCAATAAAGGCACAATAGAGGCACAAAAGGATAGGAACGCACAACCCAAAAAACGATTTACATGGCACATGAAAGAGAGAAATTCGACATAGAAAGAAAGTTTCATAAGAGAATTAGTGGGGAGAGTCTCTAGCTTAAGGACCATAGTCAAAAGGGTGTAATTCGTGCATTTCTGATAAAAATCCCAATAGTAATTAGTAAACTTATAGATAAAGTTAACTATGGAAGAAGAATCTTTGAAAATGGTCTCATATATCATGTCTGAACAAAGGTACAATAAACTAGCACTTTCTCTGAATCTTATGAGGCCAAACTCAGGGGAGAACCACATTTTTTTATATTTGTTGATGACAGAAGGAAATACAGACATATTTTTTATTACAAAATTCCTATGAATGGTTTTTTGGGAAGATATAAAGGTATATGCACTGAGGAAGATGAACACCCAACCCTTTAAAAGAAAAATAATTAGGTTTACACGATTCCTGCAAAAGAAAAATTCAACAAAGAATGAAAACATCATAAGGGAATTACTAGAGAAAGCATCCAACTTTAGGAGAATGGCTAAAAAGGTGTAACTCATGCATTTCTGATAGAAGATCCAAATAGTAATTAGTAGTAATCATTAAAATTACAGAGAAAGTCCACTATGGAAGATGCATCTTTGAAAATGGTCTCAAATCTCATGTTTGAATAGTTCTGAAGCATTAATATGAAGTGTAGACTTATGTCTCCTTCATATGTCAGAATCAACCAGAATCCTATTCTTGTTAGCCCTAATACAAACTTACTAATTTATAAAAAATCAAAGCAAGATCCATTCTGTCGACATACTGACTATCCTGCAAGAGGCATGATCACAATTTACCGATGTAGTGTTAGGTACACCTACATAATGAATCGCAATGAGAATATTCCAGTGAATACTGCATAATGAATCAAACACTAGTAGCAAACAAGGTTCTCCAAAGATCATGTCCATCATTTACTATGTCTTAATGTTATTTTCTTAATATCATTATCAGAGGAAGAATTCCTGTTGTTCATGTATCATATTTTTAAGCTACCCTAAGGGTAGAATCCTATGCTTCTCCAGGGATATGAGGAGTCTTTATGCCAAATATGTTTAGTTACATCCCTTAATCAGGTGTGCATTCCATTTGATGCCCAAACTCTGTCATTATGTCAAAGCCAAAGGGGTTAGGGTGGGTGCATTCCTGGAAAGGGGTTCTCATGTGCCAAACATGGCATGCTGGGGTCTCATTATAAGGAATCTTTCTGATTTTTGTCAGTTTTCACATAATTTTTTGGTGCTTCCAAATACCTTTCTTTGGATTGATTCTTGTTTGATTCTTTAAGTCACTTGCAAGTTGCATGATAGCTAATGTTTGGTTTGTTTATATGGTTTTTTCAAATTCTTGATCACAGATCTTGCTGCTAAACTTTTTGAAAGTTTAGGTCCATACAATATGACTATATATTTAATTCTTCTTGAACATTAATTTATGTTTTGAAACAGTTATTAAATTTTACCAAGTATTTAGTAAAAATTATTGCATGTTGCAGCTCGTATTAGCCCTTTCTTTTATCAACATGTATTTATGTGTTACATGGACATGTATGAGTAAAATTTTGAACAATATTTAATATTTTTTTGATAACAAAATACACACATATATGTACACACATATACCTCTAGACATGTATAATATATTGTTAGTTAAATGTGTACACTTACCTATGCACATCATCCATCCTTGGGTTGGATACATAACTTAAATTGTCTTTGCACCAATGAACAACATCTAAACAATTTGCAAGTTGGGAAGTTGAGTGATTCGATTGATAGCTCCTAAGTGCACATTTTACGCATGCCCCAACACCATCATGCTCTCCTTTTCCATGCCTTGTCTCAAATAAATTCCATGTATGTCAAATGTTGGTTCTCTTATGAAGATGAGACAACCAAAAGAACGATCTTGCTGATTTAAATTGACTAGCACAACCATTTGACCATACCCAATTTTCTTTAAAAGTGACCCTTTGTTTCAAACAATTCATTATAAATAACATTAAAACAATGATGAACAAAACATGTATCATGTGTTCGATCATCACTAATGTAGAAATGGTACTCCTTAATCACCTCATGATTATTTTCATCGCTATCAAAACCATCGATAGGAAGCTCTACATGTCTATACAAAATATGCACAAATATAGATACTTGGTCTGAATGATAATACTCACTTTGTATCTCCTTTTGTGGAATAAACATGTAATTCTCAGCGAAATCAACCACTGATAATATTTTCCTTTTGGGAACAAATCACGTCATTTCTTGAACTGTAAATCCTGCCATCGTGCTATATGACAATGCTTAATATATTTGTATATTTTCACCCCGAACTTCTCCATAAAATATGTCACTGAAATGTCATCATCAAGTGAAGTGATATTTTTTGATGTTGTGCTTGAATCCACAACAGAAGTTTAAGTAAAATTTTCATGTCGCGTCTAATTTAGACTGAGATTTGACAATCCGGGATCATTAGGATCAATGGGATACTTTGCATCATAGAGTGCTAAATGAGAACGTTCTGGGCATTTTCTTCCACCAACACATTCTTTTTTATAAAATAATTCAATATTATCTCGTGCACCTAATATCTCCGATAAAAAATCATGAACACCTGAAGGAGAGGGGTCATTTGACCAATATTTTATGCCAAAATTTTCGAATGTCTCATAAAATAATTGGAATTCTACATGGTATGAACAAAATCATGTGTCTCGAATAGTGATAGGCTTGACATACCATGGTTTAATCTTCACAAATTTGCTAAGGAAAACCTTCACATCAGTAGTACTCTCCATAAAGTTCTGGAATAATTCTACTTGACTGACCTGTGTTATATGTTTGGCATGAGATTCATAATCTCCCTTAGATATATGGCATAGCACAAAATCCTTTTCATTTGTCAACATACGAGAATTCAAATCCCAAAACTCTTTTACCCTATCCCTCACACCATCAGGAAGTCTATCATGATATGGACACCTGTAGATATTAGCCTAACATGCAAGTTCATCATTCTCATCTAACTGAATTCTAAATTTTCTATGCCTCCATAATTTTTTTTTTGATGTTCTAAACAATTTTGAAGTTGTTGACATCAACCGACTTGATGAATTTCATTTCGTGAGGACACCTATTAAAATTTCTCTATGAGCATTTTTATCAACTTGAGATCGCTTTTTGGCTAGTGTGGCAAGCGCCGACGTCACATTTTTTGATGCCATTTCATTTGCTAAAACCTCTTTCTCACTTTTAATGCCCAATAATTCTATAGAATTTCTGAGAGATATGTGCTTTAAAAATATACATAACATCTGAGCTTGTGCTATGATAGATTTACCTTCAAAAATATGTTTCAACCCCTAATTTATTTTATCTCGAACTGTCCTTTCAGCCATTGGTGGTCCCAATTCTTCAATTTTAGTTGGAGCCATATTTTCTAGAAACTTGTAGTTGTATACAACGTTCTTGGAGCTTCCAATTAATTGCAGTGAAATTCGAGGTGTGGTAGTATCTTCTTGTGGTTCTGATGTTGTCCCTACATAAAAAAAAAATATTAAATTCTAATTTGAAATTGGCATATACATTTTTTTTATTTTAAAACTATCTTGAACTACAATGTTTTAAAAAAAAATACAAAATTCAAATTGAAGAAACTATTGACTCACCAGTGAGATCGATATCAATATTCTCTTAGAAATTTGTGTTTTCAATATTCTCGTCTGCAAGTTCCTCAACATTTCTCATTTCCTCATCATTTTCATGCACCTATACATTTCTTTCACAATGCTCTACATCCACATTTATTTCATGGCTTAATCTTTCCCTTTCCTCTCACCTTTTTTTTTGTAATCTCTCATTTTTACCACTGAATCAGTTCTTTTTCGATCGTGCCTTGAAAGGAAATTCCTTTGGTTTCCCATGTTCACAAAATTGGAAACCTAAAATCCAATTCTATTTGGACCAAATACCCAAAAAAACATAAAGACTTCAGAATAATTACTTCATGCTTTCAATAAGAGAGAAAATTAAATTAAATAATTAAATTCATAAAGACATTTTGCAAAAATAATTCATGCCTTCATAGACACATTTTGCAAAAATACTCTTCATAGAGGCATTTTGAAAAAATACTTCATGTCTTCATAGAGACATTTTTCAAAATACTTCATGCATCCATGCACCCAAAAAAAGCTCAAATTTTTTTTTTGCGAAAAATATTTTGCACCTAGAAAATATTCAGACCTTGGCAGAAAAATAATTCGGACCCTCGCACCTTCAAAAATTTTGAACCCTCACACCTTCGCAATTTTCATTGGTTCAGAATTGTGTCTGGAATTTTTTAGCCATCAATAAATTTTGTCATAAGAAAATGATGGCTAAAACAGACCTTGAGCCTTCAAAAGATCATTTTCATGGAAAATTTCTCATTCTTGAAGTCTGTTGTTCCCTAACAGTGTTGTCCCCTTCAAAATATCCAACAATAAAACTTGATGTTCCCAATGGAAACTGTTTACTAACAACCCCATTTTTCATCATTTCATTCACTCATTATGGCCCTTTCTTATCCTCCATTTTCCTCTGAAAAAGCTCCCTTTCTCTCTTTCATTTTCCTTCCATCATCCTAAAAAGCCTTCAAAATCATTTTTCATTTCATAAAAAAATACCTCTTATGGCTATAAAACCCTTTGTTATGGTTTAATAACCCTCCGTTATAGCTATCGGGACTTCAAAAGGCCATGTAAAACCCACTTATTCCGCTTTTATTAATAACACAGGCCTTAAGCCCCTAAGGGATTAATGCCCCTGCCCCACAACCTGGTGCTAAGTCCTTAACCCCCTAGCCCTGTTTTCCTCCGCCCCCGGTCCTCTACCACTCCACAGGACTGCACCCCTACCTAATCCCCAGCCCCTTCCCTTTTTGTCTTACTTACCCTCTCGATGACAGATCTCCACCATCAGTCCAGGAGATCCAACGACGACAGTTCACCCCTGTCCGCCACCCCTTGCTGTCATGCACCCTTGGCCGTGGTCCGTAGTGATTTATCAAAATATGACGGTCGTCGCTCATCTCGACGCCCAACCCAGTCAGGGGCCTACCATCCACTATGCAAAGGACCCACCCTATCACATGCTGCCACTTGGTTTCCACTTTCTCTCCGCTCGAGCAACTTTTCCATCGTGCTCATCCCTCCACCGTTGTATCTGCTTCGCTTGATCCAACGGTCGATATCACATCGCACGTTTTCACTATCCAGAGATTAACAAACAAAAATCACGCGATACTAGTGGTATTGAAAACGCCACGTGGTGCAATACAATTGGATCGCGTTCCCTCGGGGCGAAACCACTTACTGCTTGAGGGTCGCGTGAAAACCACCCGTGGTATTTCGAAAACCACTTTTTCCCAAATTCGCGCCAAAATTCTTTTAAAACTAGATTTTCGACTATTTTTCTTCATGAGACCTCTTCTACCTGCATATTCCACCCCTCTGCACTGCTACTCCCACTCTCTTTCAGCCTCTGTAAGAAATTTTCCAACTCGCAGGATTTTATGTAATGCTTTTTGTGGTTTTTGTAGGTTTTTGACAGTAGTTTTTGAGGCCGAAAGCCCCCTACGGTTCATAAAGAGACAGGGCCTAAGATCATGACCGATAAAACTCCAGCAATGCAGAGTAGACGCTTTCGGGGTTTATTCCATGGTTTATTCGGTGCTGTGTAAGTGCTGATCATAACATTAAACCCTCCACTACACCAAAAAATCACCTGCACATAGCAAAGAAAAAGAATGGTGAAGACAAAGCTTGAAGATTAGAGGCTAAAGACTAAATACAGTGGATTAAAAGGTTTAATCATGAAATTTGAGGGCTTATGTTTGAGGGCTTATACACGGTATCAAGGATTAACATTCCAAAATAGAGATTAAAGAGTTTGAACCCTCTGATTAAGGGAGCGGGGAAAACGTAAAGGCGAGATGGCTTAAACAGTAAACACAGTCAGCATATAAGGTTTAAAGACTTTGAAAGTTATTATAAGGCACAAAAGCAATATCAGAGGCCTTATTGAAGTTCAAGGTGCCAGATCAGCACAAATCAGTAAATGAGCCTCCAAATGCCACATCATAAGAGGCTATAACTCCTCAAAATACCACCTGCCAGCTAATTTCATCTAAAAGAGTGCATATTAATTGCACAGTTAGGGATATTTTTAAGGACAGCTCAAAATTAACTACCAACCTACCAAAAGCCCTCAAAGTCAACAAAATTGATTAAAGGTGATGAAATTTAATGAATAATTGATTAAAACAGAAATGAGCATTCGAATTTTTCTCCCTTAGGCCTCCCAAAGGTCAATAAACTATTACTATTTATTAATTGAACAAATGAACCCTTCTTACACTCCACCTCCTCATTCTTCTATAAATACTTCTGTAGAGGATAGTATAGAGGTTGGTCGTTGAATACTCTTTAATTGTAAATAGCTTTTGAGGCTGTTGAAGCTCTGTATTGTAATAGAATAAAGATAGGCTGAGATGAGAAGTTTGAAGCTGTAAAGACCCACTGGACTGGAATATTGTAACTGGTTTGAGCATCAAATACAATAGCTGATTTATGGGATCCTGGTCTATGTCAATGGTGATGTGTTTCTCACTGTAATTGTTATTTTATTTATGTTTTCATTCTGTCCACTTTTCCTTGATAAAGAACAACAAATATAGATTAGGATTTACTTCTGAAAGTACCCTAAATCTCACTGATAAATCTTTATCCTTTATTTTTTCTTCTAAATGTGTTTGAAGGTAATTCAATAGAGTATAACCAGTGAAGTTTTGGTAAGCCCATGTTTCCTGAGTACAACTTGAGATATTGTCTTTGAATGTTATTGAAAAGTCTGCTTATTAAAGTTGAGCTAGAGAAGTTTATGGTTAGCCCTGTCCTCTAGTTTATCTCCAACAACTGCTTTGAAAATTTCCCTTAAGAGTATGTTGAAAGCAGGTTAGTTTAAAAGTGCTTACATGATCTTAGACTACTTTTTATGTTTATCATGAATGTTTTCCTTTGAGAATATTCTGAAAGCAGGCTAAGTTAAAAGTATTTACTTGATCTTAAGCTATTCTTTGTTTTTTAATGTTTTCTCTTGAAAGTATATCAAAAGCAGGATAGTTTAAAAGTACTTACCTGATCTTAGGTTACTTTTGTGTCTTTCCATTAAGTGCATGTAAAAAGTAGGTTGGTTTAGAGGTACTTACCTGATCTTAGGTTGTCCTTTGTTTTTCTTGTGTTTTTATTTCTTTCACAACACTCTTACTATTTCATTCCATAAAATCAACTTAAAGAGATACTTTGACATATATGACTTGCCCCATGGACCACTCTTGAAACTTGTTGTGCAATTAAATCCTTTATGACTCCATAGCCCAATGGATTGAAGCTGTTTCTTTATTATCTTATCAGCTGAACCATTTTCAACCTACTTACACCTTTACCCCTCATAAGAATTCCTTTATTTTGATGAGGTTCATCCCAACCAAAAAAAAACAAAACCTTTATGCCTTATAACTAGCCTAATATCATATCATAAAGCCTTAAAGATCATATCTTTGAAAACATTCATATAGGGAGATCCCTCTCTGAATCTAGGATGGCTATATCCTCAGATTCCAAAGTGGTTTTGATGTAGGCTTTGCAGCGTTTGTACTTGCCAATATTGAAGACTACAGAGACTTAACAGAGTGGCAACCATACTAGGGAGTTTCTGAGTAAAAATCCTTAAAAAAAAATACTCAGTATTCACTTAAGTGAAATTAGTTTTCTTCAAGCACTACCAAGCATATTTGTGATCATGATAGGATTTGTTTGAATCAGTGGAAATCTAGGTACTTCTTAGGATTCTAACAGACCCTTATCAAACCTTGGAAAAACGAGCTAAGTAAGCCACAAAGTAAAATTTTTTTGTCTCATCACTGTAGCTAAGTGTTGAAATAGTTATAGGACACTTTCATAACCCACAGGACTATAAAAAACTCAGAAAACCCAAAGCAATTTCAGATTGGTATTCAAACCTATTATTGGTGATGGACCATAAAACATTTTACCTTCTAAAAAGCTAAAAATTTCCACTTGGTGACTCCAAAATCTTGAATGGACCTAAATACTCCACTGGGAAACCCATTTATATCATAACATCATACAAACTCAGTTGAGGAAACTTTGAGGATTAAGTTTTCTTGTTAAAGATCAGTTAGCCTACTAAATATTGTCATACTTGGTTAAAATTTTCTTATCATTTGGGTCTGAAAACACAACTTAGTGGCTTCTAGAAGAATTTATACTAGAGTATATCCTAACCCAAATCCTCCTAAGAAAGTTGATAATCCAGAAAGTATACTTAGGAAATCTCATAATTCTAAGACTTCAAATATTGTCAAACCAATTCATAGAGCTATTTTTGTTCCTGAAAACCTTACAGCTCTACAAGATTCACAAGTTGACTTAAGAAACCCATTCAGAACTAGGTCACTTGATGATATAGATCAGATAGACTTTGAGTCTCCACACTCACCCCTTCATAGTGGTGAATATCCTGGTAGTAGAGAAACCATTCCACCTGATCTTCATTTCATTCATGAATTTGGTTTTTCTCATCCTATATCAGCTCAACAGTCTCTTGCTGGTCCATCCACTTCTGTTATCCATACTCCCACTATTCAAGCTACTCCATTCCATCAACCACCTCCTATCTTACATCCTCCACCTGTAAACCCCCCATTTTTTCCACAAATGGAAACATGGTATGCTCCCCTAGTCCTTCCTTTACCTTTAGTCAATCTACCACAAGACTATCAGTCCAAGATTCCATTATATGACGCCAGTGGTTCAAATACTGCTTCACAACATCTAGAAAAGATGAATGACTATTTTGATAGAAACGAGATTGATAATGAAACTATCAAACTTAGATTGTTTGCTCAAAGATTAGGGGCAGAAACAAGAAAGTGGTTCAAAGGCTTAACCCCTCATAGTATTAATGAAATCCAAGCTCTCCATCAGTCATTCCTAAACAAATGGGAAGTAAAAGAAAACCCTCTCCAAATACTGTCAGACTACAACAACCTCAAAAGAAACACTCTGGAAAGTGTTCAAAATTATTGCACTAGATTCAATAGTGTTTATAATGCATTACCCCCAGATTTGAAACCTCCACAAGGATCAGCTTTGGCCAAATTTCCTAAAGGATTTGATCCTGAAATGGCATATCAACTAAGAGAAAGAGATCCCTTAACTTTAGAAGACATGTAGAAAGGAGATTTTGTTGTAGAAGTAAATATGATTGAGAAAAGAACTAGGATGAGGAATGAAAAGAAAGTATCATTTAGGGAGGAAACTGCACCTTCCACATCTAGTTAAAAAATGGAGAGAATGATGGAGAAAATTATGAAGAAGATGAGCATACTTGAGAGAGCACAATCTAGAGAAAATCAATCAACGCCCCAAAATAGAAATCAATCTCAAAATCAGAATCAAAACTTCAGGAGAAATCAATCTCAAAACAGACAAAGAGAGGACGATCAACACATCAAACCTCCTTTCCAAGAAAACTATGTGAATGGGGATGAAGAAAACAATGAAAAAACAGAGGACAACAACATAAACATGCTGGGAGTAAGAAATGGGGATTCTGATTTCCTCCATGAAAGAAAACAAGGTCTATATACACCTTATGATGACAAAAGACTAGAAACTGATTATTATGAACAATACTCTGAAAATTCCATCATAGGATCACCAAAACAATATGACCTGAGAAGTAAAAATAATCAAGAAACTCCAAGGAGAAAAACCTCTGATAAATCTACTAAAAATAGCCCTGAAAATGTTTCCAAAAGACAACAGAAATTCATAAAACAATGGCTGTAAATTCTGATCCAAACAAAGGGAAAAACACCCAAGCTAATGAAAAATAGAGTGTTAACCCCAACAACACTAGCACTTCAGCTAATTCTCTTGAAAAAAATATTTTAACTGCTGTAAATATTAAAAATCAGCAAGATGATTTTGCTGAACAAGGAGTGACTAACAAGGCTGAATCAAACATTTTAAAAAATCTGATTCCTTTTAGCCTAGAGAATGAAATATCCAAAATCAAAATCTCTGTCCCACTTACTGAATTAGTCACTCAAAATGTATATAGAGCTCAGATTTTGAAAGCTCTGAACATATAAGATACTCATGACTAAGTTAACTTAAATGATGATACCCTAGACCTCATATTTGGACAAAAAATTGAAGGAAAATTTCAAGAAGGAACTACCCCTCCATTCTACATCAGTTTGAAAATCCATGATAATATTTTACACAATGCCATGCTTGACTCAGGAGCATCACACAACCTTATGCCCAAGGTAATAATGGAAATATTAGGCTTAGAGGTGACTAGACCCTACAAAGATTTATATTCCTTTGAGTCAATTAGGGTGAGATTCTTAGGCTTAATAAAATATCTGTGTTAACTTAGCCCAAATTCTAGACAAGAGTTTAGTGGACATTGTAGTGGCTAATATACCCCCCAAATATGGCATGCTTCTTTCAAGGTCATGGGGTGCTAAGTTACAAGATGCTATGCAGATGGATATGAATTATGCCACCATCCTTGTCTTCAGTCAACCTAGAAGACTCTATAGGAAACACACATGAAAGACATGGTGAGTAGCCAAGAAAGACTGGAAAAATCTCCTCTTTACTCCATACACACTGACCTTGACTCTTTCATTCTGTTCAATGATGATATTCCTAAAGAGTGAGAGTTAGTCAATGAAAAACCATCAACTACTGTAATCAGTTCACATGCAAACATAGTTGCAGAAATTAATAAAGGGGAAAATAAAGAGGAAATTAAAATTTTTTTTGCTGATTCAGAAATTTACAGAAAAAAAAAGTAGAGGTCTTGAGGTTCAGAATAGTCATAAGCATAATCCAGATCATGAAAATCAAGAAGTAACACCTCAAAAAATTGAAAAACTTCAAGAACAAAACTCAGAAAAACGAAGCGCAGACCCTTGTACAGAAAAAAATAATGAAAAAGACAGAGGACAACAATGAAATAAATCTCAAATCTGAAAACAGTCCTCTTTGGAGCACGAATTTTGATGGGTTTTGCATTAAAAATGGTGCAGGAGCAGGCATATGGATACAAAACACTGAGAACAGTCATGTTGAAAGGCATTCCTACATATTAAACTTTCAATGTACAAAAAACATAGCAGAGTATGAGGCTCTCCTTTTAGGCCTACATTTATTGAAAACACTATGGGCCAAAAGAATAAAATTCCCAAGAAACCAAAATTTCCTTGCCAATAGTTTAGCCTTTGTTGCTAGAACTTGTCTTACACCTTATGAAACCAAGCAATGCACTACCCAAGTCAAATTTAGACCAGCTGTCCCAGATAATGAAAAATACTAGCAAGTTTTTGATGGAGATAAACAAATAGAAGACTTCCTATAGTCCAACAATGAATTTGAAACATCAAACTCAGATTCAGAGTATGAGGAAGACTATCCTACTAAAGAAAACCCACTTACTGAAGAAGAAAAGTCTCCAGAGATTGCAGAAATAAATCTGTTAACAAATGAACCCAAACAGATAACAGAAATTAGCACAAAGTTAGAAGATGAAGACTTAGAAGTACTACAATCTAAAGACCAAAGCTTGCCAAAAGGGATGGTCCCTTTAGAGGAGCTATTTGATTTGAATGATGTTGCTAAGAAGCCAAAACTAGAACCCATAGAAACTGAAGTGGAAGAATGCAACATAAGCAGTGAGGAAAAGCCCAAAATGATCAAACTATCTAAAACACTGCTAGCTCATATCACACTGAAATATATTAAGCTGTTTAAATAATTTTCTGATGTTTTTACATGGAGCTATGAAGATCTGAAATCATATGATACAGAAATAATCAGAATAAGATACCCCTCAAAGAAAACCAGAAACCTTTTAAACAAAAATTTGCGCAGAATCAACCTTGTTCAATTACCTCTGGTAGAGAAAGAAATTAGGAAAATGTATGATGTTGGAATTATAGTCCCTGTTAGATACTTAGAGTGGGTGTCTAATCTTGTATCTGTGAGGAAGAAAACATGAGAAATAAGAATTTGCATTGATTTTATAAACTTAAACAAAGCCTCATTAAAGGACAATTATCCCTTACCTAAAATGGATCATATCTTACAGAGGGTAGTTGGTTCTAGAAGAATTTCTTTGCTAGATGGCTTCTCAGGGTACAATCAAATTTTGGTACATCCTGATGATCAACTTCAAATAGCCGTTACTACACCTTGGGGTACTTTCATGTATTTGAAAATACCCTTTGGTCTAATTAATGCTAGTGCCACATTTCAGAGAGCCATGGATATTTCATTTTCAGAATAAATAGGTTACTTCATTGTGATTGACCTTGATGATATAATTGTTTATTCTAAAATAGATGAAGAACACCTAATACATTTGAGAAAGGTCTTCGGAAAGTGCAGAAAATTTGGACTGTCCTTAAATCTAAAGAAAACACTATTTGGTCTCCAAGAAGGTAAACTTCTTGGGCATATCATATCAGAAGAAGGAATAAGGATAGACCCAAAGAGGATTGATGGAATATTTCAAATCAGCTATCCCAGAAACATTAAGGAACTTCAATATTTCATTGGAAAGATTATTTTTTTAAGAAGGTTTATACCCAATTTAGCTGAACTCCTTAGAAACATAACAAACATGCTAAAGATAGAAGAGGGAGTAAAATGGACCGTAGAAGAAAAGAAATCATTTGAACTTGTAAAAAAAACACTCACCAAAACACCAGTTCTTGTCAGTCCTAATTTTTCAAAATATTTCTTCATTTTTTCATTTGCATCAGAACACACAGTAGCTGCTTTCCTATTACAGAAAAGTTTGAATGGAAAAGAGCAGCCTATTGCATTTTTCAGCAAGGCATTAAGGGATGTACCTCTGAAGTACAAGATAATGGAAAAACAAGCCTTTGCTTTGGTCAAAGCCTTAAAAGACTTCAAAGTTTACATTTTACACTCCCCCATAGTAGCATTTGTGCCTCATTCAGTTGTAAAAGACATATTGACCCAAGATCCAGATGGAAAAAGAGGAAAGTGGATTGCTGTAATTTTAGAGTATGACTTAGAAATCAAGCCCACTAAGCTCATAAAAGGTAAAGGACTAGCAAAAATTATGGCTAAATCCAACTTCCAAGCTCTTGATATAAACATGTTTAATGCATTAGATGAACAGGAGGAGTTCTCAACTCCAATAATTGAAGATCATTTTCTAAATTCATCTTGGTATGCTTATATTTTATATATTTTTCTCAATCTTAATGTCCCTCCCGGTTTGTCTAAAACAAAGGCAAGATTCTTAAAATTGAAAGCTATAAATTACCGCATTTTGAATAAATTTTTATATTGGAAAAATGCTAGCGGATTATTGCTTAAATGTTTGCCTGAGAATGATGTAGATAAGATCAAGTATGAGTTTCATGAAGGAGAATGTGGAGGCCACCTCTACTGGAAATCAAATTCTAACAAAATCCTTAGAGCTGGTTATTACTGTCCCACCCTCTTTCAAGATGTCCATAAAATGATTATTTCCTGTCACAAATGCCAAATATTTGAAGGAAAAAGAAAGTTGCTTCCCTTACCTCTGCAACCGATCACTGTTGAAGCTCCTTTTCAACAGTTGGGTCTAGACTTCATTGGGGAAATCCATCCTCCCTCATCTACCTAACATAAATGGATTCTCACAGCCATAGACTATTTTACCAAGTGGATAGAAGCCATCCCCTCTAGGAATGTGACAGACTCAGTCATTATTTCATTTCTTGAAAACCATATATTATCCAGATTTTGCTATCCTAGAAAGATCATAACTAATAATTCTACTGCATTTGGGTCTAAAAATATGGTAGAATTCTGTCACAAGTATCAGATCATATTGGGTCATTCCATAGGTTATTACACTCAAGGGAATGGGCTGGCAGAATCCTCAAATAAGAGTTTGGTAAACATTATCGAAAAGTTGCTAGAAGATAACAAGAAATCATGGCACAATAAGCTAGTACATTCTCTATGGGCAGACAGACTAACCATTAAAAAATCCATTGGAATGTCTCCCTACTAGCTATTTTATGGAACTGATGCAATATTTCCAACCAGTTTAGGAGTGCTAGTAATGAAGCTGATCCAGGAAGTATAGCCTGAAGATGATGATGTAACAAGAAGAATAAACCATACTATACATTTATAGTAAACTAGAAAGGAAATATACATTAGAGCACAGCAACTACAAGAAACAATCAAGAAGTTGTTTGACAAAAGAACCAAGGCAAGTGATTCCAAGATTGGTGATAAAGTTTTGAAATGGGATTCAAGAAGAGAGGATAAGGGAAAACATGGAAAATTTGATAACTTATGGAAAGGCCCTTATCTTATCCAATCTGCCATTGGAAACAATGCATTTTTTCTACAAGAATTGGGTGGAGCTAAATACTTTGGAGGTCTTGTCAATGGCAGGGTTCTCAAACATTATTTTTGTTAGCTGATATTGTAGATTCAGAGCTTTCTGTTAATTGTATATATCACTACTTTTGAAATTGAAAAAAGAGAAAAAGACAAAAAAAGTAGAAAAGAGAAAAAGAGGGCAGAAATAAAACAAGAAAGGTATAGCCCCATACCGAAAAGATAAATTATGAAAGTGTGCAAGCTTAAATGCCACTACCAAAAACAACACTGCTATTTTAGTCACACAGCCTAGTCATGAATAAGATAGATTTCAATTTACTACTGATAGGTTAGTGAAGAAGATTTTCCAAACTGTTTAATCTTGGCTTATCAGTAGATTAGATTAGGAAAGAAAAACAGTGGTTCAAACAAGCTCAAATCTTTAACCTGTAAATATTGGTATAGAATTGGTTCTAATCTACTCAAAATTTGAACCAAAGGAAGAAAAGAACAACTCAAAAAGATCAAATCTAGAGCTGAAAGAAAGAATGAAGGATGTTTTTTGATTTTTAGATCTTCAGCCTTCACAGTTTGTTTCAAAATTTCTGCAAATAAAGTCTATATCCAGCTTGTTTTTATGCTATAGTCCCACAACAAATCAGATTGCTTAAACCTGGTTTGGCTGTGTTTTAAATTTCTATCTTATAAATAGAGAATAAAATCTGCCAGACAGTCTAATCCTGGCAGATAGTAGCTTAGGTAGAGAATTTATGAGTTCAACAGTCTAATCTGAACTCATGGAAGAAATAAAGGGTAGATTAGTTTCTCCTGCTTTCAAAAGAATAAAATGATGATGTTTAAGGTTTGCAAGTCCAAATGCACCTTCTGAAGAAAAAATGTTAGGAAGTAGGTTGTTTAGGTAGAATGATGGGAGAATTTTTTTGTCGATATGAAATACTAAACATCTTTTCTAAAGCAACATGATGAGTGGAGAAAGGTTGTTAATGGATAAAGGCACAGGTCTGCATCCCAGAGATCAATTTCCAAAGTTCTTGACACCTCCAAGGAGCTGCCATCCCCAAGTGGAGCCACTGTGAGTCATCAGTAAATTTTGTCATAAGCAAATGATGGCTAAAACAGGCCTTGAGCCTTCAAAAGATTATTTTCATGGAAAATTACTCATTCTTGAAGTCTGTGGTTCCCTAACAGTGTCGTCCCCTTAAAAAGATCCACCAAGAAAGCCTGTTGTTCCCAAAGGAAACTGTTTACTAACAACCCCATTTTTCATCATTTCATTCACTCATTATGGCCCTTTCTTATCCTCCATTTTCCTCTGAAAAAGCTCCCTTTCTCTCTTTCATTTTCCTTCCATCATCCTAAAAAACCTTCAAAATCACCTTTCATTTCATAAAAAATTACCTCTTATGGCTATAAAACTCTTTGTTATGGTTTAATAACCCTCCCTTATAGCTTTTGGGACTTCAAAAGGCCATGCAAAACCCACTTATTCTACTTTTATTAATAACACAGGCCTTAAGCCCTTGAGGGCTTAATGACCAAGCCCCGCAACCTGGTGCAAGTCCTTAACCCCCTAGCCTTGTTTTCCTTCGCCCCCGGTCCACTACCACTCTACAATACCTTACCCCTACCTAATCCCCAACCCATTCCCTCTTTGTCTTAGTTACCCTCTCGATGACAGATCTCCATCGTCGGTCCAAGAGATCCAACGGCAGCAGTTCACCCCGCCATCCTTCTTTCCTTCCCCTTCTTTCTCCCTTCCCCTGCCTTATCACTCCATCATGCGATCTCTGTCGTTGATTTATCAAAATCTAATGGTTCGCGCTTATCTCGATGCCCAAACCCATCGAGGGCCTACCGTCCACTATGTAAAGGACCCACCCTATCACACACTACCACCTAGTTTCCACTTTCTCTCCGCCCGAGAAACTTTTCCATCGTGCTCATCCCTCCACTGTTGGATCTGCTTCACTTGATCCAACGGTCGATATCACATATCGTGCGTTTTCACTATCCGGAGTTTAACCAACAAAAGTCACATGATACCAGCAGTATTGAAAAGGCCACATGGCGCGATACAATTGGATCGTGTTCCCTCTAGGTGAAACCAATTACTGCCCGAGGGTCACGCGAAAACCCCCCGTGGTAATTCAAAAACCACTTTTGCCCAAATTCACGCCAAAATCCTTTTAAAACTAGATTTTCGCCTATTTTTCTTCATGAGACCTCTTCTGCCTACATATTCCCCCCCTATGCACTGCTCCTCGCACTCTCTAAGAAATTTTCCAACCCGCAGTTTTTTATGTAATGCTTTTTGTGGTTTTTGCAGGTTTTTGACAACAGTGTTTGAGGCCGAAAGCCCTCTATGGTTCATAAAGAGACAGGGCCTAAGATCATGACCCTTGAAACTAAAATAATGTAGAGTAGAGGCTTCCGGGGTTTATTCCATGTTTTATTCGGTGCTGATCATAACATTAAACCCTCCACCACACCAAAAAATCACCTGCACATAGAAAAGAAAAAGAATGGTGAAGACAAAGCTTGAAGATTATAGGCTAAAGAATAAATACAGTGGATTAAAAGGTTTAATCATGCAATTTGAGGGCTTATACACAATATCAAAGATTAAAATTCCAAAGCTGAGGATTAAAGGTTTAGACCTACAGTTAAGGGAGGCAGGAAAAGGTAAAAGGCAGATGACAAAGCCCAAAACAATAAACACAGTCAGCATATAAGGTTTAAAGACTCCGAAAGTGATTATAAGGCACAAAAGCAATAACAAAGGCCTTATTGAAGTTCAAAGTTCCAGATCAGCACAAATCAGTAAAGGAGCCTCCAAATTCCACATCATAAGAGGCTATAACTCCTCAAAATACCACCTGCCAGCTGATTTCATCTAAAAGAGTGCATATTAATTGCACAGTCAGGGATATTTTTAAAAGATAGCTCAAAATTAACTACCAACCTACCAAAGGCCCTCAAAGTTAACAAAAATGACTAAAGGTGATGAAATTTAATGTAAAGAGTATTAAAACATAGATGAAAATTTGAAATCTTCCCCCTTAGGCCTCCCAAAGGTTGAGAAATCATTACTCTATATTAATTGAAAAAATGAACCCTTCTTACACTCCACCTCCTCATTCTTCTATAAATACTTCTATAGAAGACAGTATAGAGGTTGGTCTTTGAATAATTTTTAATTGTAAATAACTTTTGACGCTACTGAAGCTCTGTATTGTAATAGAAGAAAGATAGGTTGAAATGAGAAGTTTGAAGTTGTAAAGACCCACTAGATTGGAAGATTGTAACTAGTTTGAACATCAAAAACAATAGCTGATTTATAGGATCCTGGTCTATGTCAATGGTGATGTGTTTCTCACTGTAATTTTTATTTTCTTTATGTTTTCATTCTGTCCACTTTTCCCTTATAGAGAACAACAAATATAGATTAGGATTTACTTCTGAAAGTGTAATATCACTTTCTTAGGAACAACTATAGATTGGGAATAACTTGAGTTATTAACAATGTGTAGCTACAGAAATGTACTTCATACAGGTGTAAAAACACTTAAAATTCAGTAAAATATACAGTATAAAATTTATACAACGTTTTACAAGGCAAAAGTTGGGGAAAAGTGAGGATTTAGGCCCTAAAACGTGTGTATTCAGAGATAAGCATAAAAATAATATGGGAAAGTGGTTGGATATGATATATAGGGTTATGAGGGAATCCCATGTCGAATTTCAGCAATTTTTTTTTTTTTTTCTAAGTTAAATAGTTCCTCCTTTCCTAACTAGGTTAGAAAACCCTGATTTCCCAAGACTAGAATTATGCAGAAATTTATTGAAGCATGTGAGCGTGATTTTCTGAAGGATATGACTGAAAAAAGGTCTGAATATTGAAAAATAATATCAGGGGCATAACTCATACACTTTACAGAAGAAGAATGAAAGAATACAAAAGAGATCCTCAAGAAAGAGGTGCTACAACCATGTAAAAAGACTGCATAACAGTGACAACGTTATTTTTAGGGCTGAAGCATCAGTTTATTGATTCTTCAGATGTATATCAGATCTGTACATAAAAATATAGATCCAATACAGATCCATGTACCAAAAGAGTTGATCTATACATTCCCCTTGGGGTTTTGCTCAAAACATGAAGCACCAGAAGTAGATCTGAGATCTAATACTTCAGATCTGCAGAATGATTCAGAAATAATTGAATCATGAACATGTAGAATATCAGATCTGAAACAGAACATAGATTAGTTTTCCAATCTATGGATCACCACGTTGAAGGATGAATCACCAGAGATCTCTCCTCCAAAATGTGCAAGCAGAACACCCCGTAGTTGTAGATCTGCAAATAACATTGTCTTAGGAGAGAAACAAAGGCTGTAGGAGAATAACAGATTTGGCCTGATGCCAAGATGTGGATTTGAAGTATATTCAGCAAATGAACTCTTCCAGGAGGTTAAATGACACTTACTAAAAAGAGTCATCGTTTATCTTCTAGATCCGAGATCTAGATCTGCAGTTGCCGCAACTCACAAGACAGCTCAACCCTCAACATGAGAAGTGCTACAATGTAAGGTGAAGCTTGGCCCAAGCCTGATAGTGGACAAGTTTAGCACAATTCTCCTCCAAGAGTTGCTCAAGGAAGGAGGTGGGATTCCTGAACAGGAATGCCCAACAAGGGATGTCTAGCAGACAATTCCTTGTGAAATAATAATCTTCAACAACATTTTCCTTGCTGCCCTCCTCTTCCTTTTATAATATAGGAGTCTTGCCAAACCCTAAACCACCTTGAATCACTTAACCCTTTTCACATTAGATCCTCCTTCTAGAACTGCGTTGTCCCTCAAAGAGGTTCAATGCATCTAGACTGCGTTGTTTGACTTGGTCAAAGATGACTCATTCTTGTGATTTAACCCATTCACAATTGCAAGATAAAATTTACATAGCCCAGATATGTCTTTTTTCACATAGGCATTGATTTATTCTTGTTTTTCAGAAGTTTTACATGTTCTCCTTTACAATTAATTCATCAATCATGAAATGCAAAAATAAACAAGGTAAAATTAATGTTCCTATTAGCTGAAGCTAATTTAGGAACATTACAGTCTCCCCCTCCCAAATGTTGCTTGTCCTCAAGAAACTGCAAGGGTGCTGCAAAACTTCCCCTTCTTCTCTTGTGGCCTCCTCATCTGTTAGTATCCACCATTGCTCTGAATCTTCTGCAATAGCTCTGTCTTCCAATGGTCCTCCCTCAATATGCAAGTTGGCCTTTGGTGAATAAACCCAAGGCCTCTCATCATGAAGAAATGGAAGGCTTTTTTGGAAACCTTCTTGCTGATCCATGGCCACCTCAAGATAAAAGTGATGACAATCATGGGGATTTTCATGATTCATGATAGCCTCCCATCTCCATGCTATCATCCAAATGAAGTGGACTACCTCCCATCTTGGAAATCCATAGAAAAACTCCTCCCCAATACATATGAGAGGCATGTTACCAACAAACATATGGCTCACTTTACAAAGAGACAAGTGATCTATCATAGTGGCCATACAAAATCTCATGCTCCCATTGAAGCATGCAATGCAAAAAGAATGGGGAAATCCTTTCCCCAAGGGCACATTCAACAAGTGTGCCTCTCCTCCAACTATGCCCCCAACAAAGATAAGGACATCTTCAGCTTGTGGGATCATGATTAGGATCATGCTAGCTGCCATGTATGATAAATGAGAAGGGAGATGTTCCCTCATGTGCAACCAACACAGTTTTATCCTTAACTACCATAGAATAGGATGTGACAAATGCCTTCCCCAACACTGGTTTGTTGCATCATCTCTTCTGAATGCTTGGAGGAAATGCATCATAATTGGTGTAAAAGAATCACACCATGAAGAATGGAATAGCTTGCCAAGACCATCCAAGGAATGACCAGCATCAACATGGTTCATGGCCTTGAGTATCCCATGAAACCCATCATAAATAGTGCCCCTCTTTGGAGCTATATTCTGCAAATGAGTGTTAGAAAAATATAAGCATATAGGAGATACATGATAATGCTCAAAAGGAAAATCCTCTCTATATAATTGTTTTACATTAGTGGCGTAACTCATGGATGAGTTCCCTCTCACACTCAATGGATAAGGAGATGTGAATGATGGCTCTTCCCAAGAGCTATGCTCCTCCTCCTCTACCAAGTTATTCATGCACATCTTCATGTGAGAGTGCACCTCTTCTTTGAAACCATCCCATATGAATCGACCCAAGAGAGTATGATATGCTTTGACAAAACCAGTGGGTTTCGAAAGAAGGATTTCATAGATGGCATCAAGTAGTCCCTCCTTGAGTTTGGAGTCACTAACCAAAAGAATAAGATTATAGAAATAGATAACCCCATCTACCACCTTGAACCTCTCATCCTTTACTTCCCCTTCAAGAACCCCCCATGTGAAAAGGTCCTTGGAGTATTCCATCATGAGTTGGGAATCCCAACAAGGATCCAAGCTCTCCAAGAATGACAATGCTGTAGAGGTTTGAAATGATGCCCTTGTCATATAATGGCTCCCTTCTTTGACATCCTTGATATCAGAGTCACATGCTGGAGCATCATCATCTTCCTTTTGCTGCCCCATTTGCAGCTGTTCTTGCACAATACAAGATTGGAGCATATGGAAATCAACTTCCCCTCGGAAAGTCCTTGTTTTCCAAAATCTCCTCCTTTTGGCCCATGTATAAAATAGGGTTAGGATCCCCTTTCTATCTTCAGAAATCTCCTTTGTGAATGAAGAGATCATGGGCTACCCCAAAGATATGGAGTTTCCATGTGCCCTCATGCTCATGCCATCATAGATCTCTGATTTCTCCTTTCTTAGCATAGATTTCTAAGTGGGAGTTAGCAATACCCCTTTTAGGAAATTTCTCATCTCTCTTCTGAATTCATGAGATATTCTATGCGCTATGATAGCTTCTCCCAAGGCTCCCTCCTTAGCCAAGTAGGTATATGATGCCCATAGTTGAGAGAACACTTTAGATTTCCTCCTATCAAGAGGTGCTCCTAGTAGAATAACTCCTTGCAAAGAGGTGTCAAGGCATAGAGTAGAAGGTGGATGCATATAGACATATTTTCCCCCACCCTTAATGCTTAGGTCCTCTTGCCTTCTTTGTGCCTCCAAGCTTGGAAACAGAGAAGTGTCCAGGCTCTTCATCATGTGATGTCCTTCCTCCTCTTTTCCTCCTTCTATCTTCAAGATCTCATCATTTGACAATGATGGTGCATGATGCTCATGTGCTATGCCAAGAACTCTATGTGTGAGATCTTGTGGAACTCCTTGCAAGAGTGCAAGAGTTTCTTCCCTTGGAGAAAGTGCTCCAACTTCTTCCTCATGAGGTGCTTAAGGTGCCTTTGTTTTGACTACGTTATCATCTTTTGCCTTCTCCTCCTCATCAATAACTGAAATTGTCCCATCATCAATGAGAGACCTTAGATCTTGGTCATCTATTGAAGGAGAAACCGTCATGCTTTCCTCTTGTGAAGAGGATCCTTCACTCAATGGAGATATTGCCCTTGGCAAAGCGTCAAACAAACTTACAGCTTCTTCCATAGTCTTCAGAAATGGAGTTGGATTCATAGACCCTTCCAACTCACGCAAAAGATTCATCTGATGTGGTTTGACAATGTTAACAGAAGATGATACACATGGAGCTTCATCAAAAATTTCTATCAATATTTCAATAAACCTTGCATAATTAGATGTATTGGAATTCTTCAAGGAAAAAGATTCAAACAACCACCAAGCATATGCTTTACGTTCAAAATGCAGCGTTGCTGCTTTGATAGCTTTAATTTCTGAAACTTGATGTTGTTGCACAAAGTTATCTAGCTCCTCCACTAACTGGACATTTAGGTGATCCATCAAATATATATAGATAGAATCTACCCTTTCCATGCTGCTCCTCCTTTGTGACTTTTCCCTCTTTGATCTTGCAAAATCCTTGGAAGTTCGAGTTATCTTTGAACTCCTTGGAATGAGCTTCACACTCCTCCAAATACTCTTTAAGAGTCTCCTTTTTAGGCACACCTCCTTTCTTCCTCTTCATGAAGAAATCATAGACAGAACGCTGAATATTTGGTGATATGGCTGAGTGCACACATCCATGTGATGAGGATTCAAAATATTCCTCATTTATAGATCTTGTAGATCTGATCAGAAGATCTTTCTTCTCTTGAAACTTCCTAGGAGTTTCACTGCTTCTTCTTTCTTCTTCTTGTTCAACCTCCTTGGAGAGGTTCTTCTTAGATATGAAATTTGATGAGAATAAACCCATATTCTTCGTCATTCTGACCTTTCTCCTTGCTGGAATACCACTGACAAATTCCCTTTCTAGGAATATCAAAATTCTATTCGAAATATTGACTGCAGGGGAATTTACTGGATATGTCACCTTTAAAAAAGGATGAGATCTAGAGGCTACCTAGCCATATGTAGAATCTATCTATAGAGCTTGAAATATTTCTCCTTCAGGGATTTAGCACTTTGGCTTGAAGCCACATGCTGAGTTAAAGATCTTTCTCTGATACCACTATAATATCCCTTTTTCAGGAACAACTACAAATTGGGAATAATATAAGTTATTACCAATGTGGAGCTGCATCCATGTACCTCATATAGGTGTAAAAACTCTTAAAATTCAGTAAAATATATAGTAGCAAAGTTATACAACGTTTTACAAGGCAAAAGGTGGGGAAAGGTGAGGATTTAGGCCCTAAAACGTGTGTATTCAGAGATATGCATAAAAATAATATGGGAAAGTAGTTGGATATGATAGCTAGGGTTATGAGGGACTCCCATGTCAAATTTAAGCAAAATAAAATAAGTTTTTCTAAGTTAAATAGTTTCACCTTTCCTAACTAGGCTAGAAAACCCTGATTTCGCAAGACTAGAATTATACAGAATTTTATTGAAGCATGTGAGCATGGTTTTCTAAAGGGTATGAATGAAATAAGGTTTGAAAATTCACAAATAAGCTTAGGGGCATAACTCATACACTTTACAAAAGAATAATGAAAGAATACAGAAGAAATACTCAAGAAAGAGGTGCTACAACCATGTAAAAAGATTGCATAACAGTGACAGCGTTATTTTTAGGGCTGAAGGAGCATTTTGTTGATTCTTTAGATCTATATCAGATCAGTACATAAAAATATAGATCCAATACAGATCCATGTACAAGAAAAGCTGATCTATACTTTCCCCTTGGGGTTTTGCTCAAACCATGAAGCACCAGAAGTAGATTTGAGATCTAAGAATGCAGATCTGCAAAATGATTCAGAAAATCATTGAATCATGAACATGTAGAATATCATATCTGAAACAGAACATAGATTGGTTGGCCAATCTATGGATCACCATAGTGAAGGATGAATCCAATCACCAGAGATCTCTCCTCCAAAATGCAAGCAGAACACCCTGCAGTTGTAGATCTGCAAATAACATTGTCTTAGGGAGAGAGACATCATTTGTAGATTCTAAAGATGATTTGGCCTAATGCCAAGATGTGGATCTGAAGTATATTCAGGAAATGAACTCTTCCAGGAGGTTAAATGACACTCTCACTAAAAAGAGTCACTGCTATCATCTAGATCTGAGCATATATAGATCTCCACTTGCTGCAACTCACAAGACAACTCAACCCTCAACATGAGCAACACTGTAATGTAAGGTGAAACTTGGCCCAAGGCTGATAGTGGAGAAGTTTAGCACAATTATCCTCCAAGAGCTGCTCAAGGAAGGAGGTAGGATTCCTGAACAGGAATGCCCAACAAGGGATGTCTAAGCGGACAGACCTTCAGAAATAACATCTTCAACAACCCTTTAATTGCTTCCCTCCTCTTCCTTCTATAAGTTAGGAGTCTGCCAAACCCTAAACCACCTTGAATCACTTAACCCTTTTCACATTACAACCTCCTTCTAGAACTGCGCTGTCCCTCAAAGAGGTTCAATGCATCTAGACTGCATTGTTTGACTTGGTCAAATAGGATCCCCTCTTGTGATTTAGACCCTTTCACACCTGCAAGATATAATTTACATAGCCCAAATATGTCTTTGTTCACATCGGCATTGATTTATTCTTAGTTTTTAGAAGTTTTACATGTCCTCCTTTACAATTTATTCATCAATTATGAAATGCAAAAATAAACAAGGCAAAATTAATGTTCCAATTAGCTGAAACTAATTTAGGAACATTACAGAAAGTACCCTAAATCTCACTGATAAATCTTTATCCTTTATGTTTTCTTCTAAATGTGTTTTGAAGGTAATTCAATATAGTATATAACTAGTGAAGTGTTGGTAAGCCCATGTTTCCTGAGTACAACTTGAGATATTGTCTTTGAATGTTCTTGAAAAGTCTACTTAGTAAAGTTGAGCTAGAGAAGTTTATGGTTAGCCCTGTCCTCTAGTTTATCTCTGACAGTTGCTTTGAAAAGTTCCCTTAAGAGTATGTTGAAAGCAGGCTAGTTTAAAAGTGCTTACCTGATCCTAGACTACTTCTTATGTTTATCATGAATGCTTTCCTTTGAGAATATGCTGAAAGCAGGCTAAGTTAAAAGTCTTTACTTGATCGTAAGCTATTCTTTGTTTTCTAATGTTTTCTCTTGAAATTATATCAAAAGCAGGCTATTTTAAATGTACTTACCTGATCTTAGGTTACTTTTGTGTCTTTCCATTAAGTGCGTGTAAAAAGCAGGCTGGTTTAGAAGTACTTACCTGATCTTAGGCTGCCCTTTCTTTTTCTTGTGTGTTTTTTTCTTTCACAACACTCTTACTGTTTCATTCCATAAAATCAACTTAAAGAGATCCTTTGACAAGATGACTTGCCACATGGACCACTCTTCAAACTTGTTGTGCAATTAAATCCTTTATGACTCCATAGCCCAATGGATTGAATTTGTTTCTTGCTTATCTTATCAGCTGAACCATTTTCAACCTACTTACACCTTTACCCCTCATAAGACTTCCTTTATTTTGATGAGGTTCATCCCAACCAAAAAAAAACAAAACCTTTGTGCCTTATAACTAGCCTAATATCATATCATAAAGCATTAAAGATCATATCTTTGAAAACATTCATATAGAGAGATCCCTCTCTGAATCTAGGATGGCTAGATCCTCAGATTCCAAAGTGGTTTTGATGTAGGCTCTGCAGCGTTTGTACTTGCAAATCTTGCAAACTATGGAGACCTAACAGAATTAATCTTTCAAAGAAGAGTATTTATATAAAAGTATCGTCCGAAACATTGCGTCGGCCTTCGATTAAAATTTAATAAACTCTCGTCTGAGTGTTCACGTCCGAAACATTGCGTCGAATTTTGATTAAAATTAAGTAAACTCTCATCTGAGAGTTCATGTCTGAAAAATTGGGTCAGCTTTCGATTATAATTTAATAAAATCTCGTTAAAGAGTTTATTAAACTCTTGGCCAAGAGTTTATTAAACTCTCAAACGAGAGTTGGCCTTGGGTTAACTCTCGGGCGCAAACTCTCGGCCAAGAGTTTTTAAAACATTCGGGCGAGAGTTTATCCGCATGGTTAAATGTAACCTGTGGTGGTTTAAACTCTCGATTGAGAGTTTTAAATTTCTCGATCGAGAGTTTAATAAATATCTCGCCTGAGAAATTATCTCGGCTGAGAGTTTCTGGTCAATGAAAAACCCAGACAATTCTGCAGTTTTCAGCAACCTGCAACTTTGAAGGGGTGGAACACCTACAAAAAAAATTGTTATATTTCAGACCTGGTACCATTAGATTGATCTATGAATCTAGCTTCTAATGATGTAATATTTGTGGAGTTTCATTAAAAATTCCAATTTGTTATTAATTTTATACTAAACTATGTCACTGTGGAATTTCAATGTTTTGAAAATTCCACTGAATAAAAATTCAATAACTCTAAAAGGGAAACACCAAAAAAATCAGAAAAATCATATTGAAATTCCTCTCCCTGCCTTCTTGAAAAGGGAATTCTCATTTTTCTTATTGACGATCACATTGAAAGGAAAATCTAGGGCTCATAAAATGTACTGAAACATCACTATTTTTTTTTGTCTTTGTCCATTTCAAAAAATAATAAAAAATAGTTATTTAATATAAAAATTACCGAAAAGTAGTCAGTGCACTAGTGCAATCTATGAGATTATGATGATATGGTTTATTTCCAAAAAATGAATAACCTTCCATAAAAAACGTTAGGGTTCAAAAAATTACTATTTATGTTTGCCTGAAAATTTCATGTATATGCAGTTAGTAAACAACAAATTTACCCCTGTATATGTCAATATTTAAAAAAAAAAATATGAGTATGGAGGTAAGACAATTCTCTACAAATCTTGTTTTTATTTCAAAGCGTAATTTCCATTGAAAATATGAGTTTAGTGGAATTGAAGTTGAAAAAACATAGAAAATTACGATTTTCAACATCAAGAAAGGGCAAAAAGTGTTTCCCAACTTCACATTTTCACCCAAGCCACATTTTTAGCCAAGATGTATAGGATTATTTTGGAAAATAGGATTATCATTTGGCTTTAAAACCATGGTAAAAGAGCTAAAGGAAAAATTGGGTTAAAGAGATATCATGAACCATTTTGAACCATATTGTTACCCTTGAGATGATTGCAGTGGAATGATAAAATAATAAAACTAATATCTTCAGTTGTTTTGTTGAATTTAGAAAAAAAATTGACACCATTCCAAAACTAAGTTATTGAAGAGCCTAAAAGAGATAATGGTTCCTGTCAAGTTGAGGGTTGTTTTGAAAAGGTTATACGAGAATGTTATTTCCAAGATTAGGACCACTAAGGGATGGTCAGCGGAATCAAATGAAATATTATAGTTAGATGAGTGTGTCCCTTATCCTCAACCTTTCCTGGTATGTACATTGATAAGATAGAAGAGTTTGGAAGATGCAAGTTGCATAGGAAAATGCTCACTAGTATACTTGTAACTTTTATTATTTATGTTAATCATATTTTTATTTTGGAAATAAGCCATTACGATCTTGCAATGAAACTTATAATTCTCTAATATTTCTGCTCTAAGATGGATATGACTGCAAATACCGAAAAAACTAAAGTCATGCTAATTAAATGCAAAATGATCAACTTTGATACTTTAATTTAGGACAACAACTCATTGGAAGAAGTTACTTCCTAAAAAAAATTGGGAACAAAAATCCACATAAGATCAATTAGAATTATAGAATTAAGAGAAGGATAAATGGAGGTTGCAAACCTCATTATAGGGTTGAAAAGAATTATAAATGGGGAGATATTTGGAGTTGGTATTATTTAAAAAAAATCCTCTCTAAGGCTCTCTTAATTATTCTTATTTTATATGAATGGGAGGTTTGATGTTGTGGTATATCAAAAGATTCATGGAGGAAGATTGAACAGATCCAAAAGTGGCATAATCTACAACCTCATGATGAAAATAAATACTCCATACTTGATCCTTCTAATTGAAGAAAGCCTTACACCATTGAAAACACAGATATGACTAGGTATCTTATGTATAAGAAGAATTTATATACAACATGGATGCCAAGATGTTTCCTAAAAATACTTCTAAATCTGGCCAAAACCCACACCTTCATCTCAAATGAGTGGCATAAGGATGCCAAGTATTGGCTAGAACATTTGAGAATAAAATAGAAGATAATATTACACAATCATGATAATATTAACAATATTATTACTTCCAAATTTTAGGAGAAATTGTGGGGAAATACAGAGATGGAGGGGAAAATAAAAATACAATATTACGAAGAAGAGATCAATCAAAATATCAAAACCCAAAATTATCTTTCTATTTTGGCTAGTGTTAAGAATAAAATCAATATTTCCAAGACAAGAACTAATTCTCATGAGCTTCATAGTGAAAATGGGTGTTTTTCAATTCCTAAAATCCATGGGATGAAAGAGTTTGTCGCCTATACGATTCTTAGAGGGTTAAAGATGAAAATAATTTTCTCTTAGATTTTCCATCTTATATTCACATTTGATTTCATTTTCAAAATATTTGTCACATGAGCAAACTTCTCGACCTTTCAACTCAACAAAACTATGGTGATTTGGGAACACTTTTGCCATTCCTTTTTTAACATAGAAATAAAATGTTAAAGAATTCTTTAATTAATATCTTACCTTATTGCCCACGTGGTGTAGAGCAGTCGGTGATGCGGTGCACTGTCAAGGCACTCTATCTGCAAGGTCACCGGTTCAAAACCTGTGGGTGATTAGGATTAGTCTAAACTAGCCAAAAAAAATAAAAATAAAAAAATATCTTACCTTATTAATTCGATAAACCATACAAGACTTTCTATATTTTCGTCATCATCATCATCATCATCATATTCATCATCGTCGTCTTCAACATCATCATCATTGTCATCATCATCTTTAATCGTAGTGGAAGTTCATCATCATTATCATTGTTATTATAACTATCCATCGTCATCATCTATGTCATGTCATCTTCACCACCACCACCACCATCAGACTTATTGGAATTTTATCATCACTTCCACCACCATCATCATCATTGTCACCACCATCATCATCATTTTCATCAACATCATCCTTCATTGTTGTCATGATTGTCATCATCATCATTGTCCTCATCCTCATCATACATTATGTTTCCCCTTTTGTAGCCGTTTCCATCCTTCGCGGTGGAAGTGTGGGTACACACACACACACACACACACACACACACAATTTTAATCTAAAAGTGGCAGCTAGAACATATAGCTATTGTTATCGTTCATGATTATATGGGTTTTTGGTACATGTCAGTTTTTTGAATTAGATACAAATAATTTAAGTAATTCTAGTTTAAAGGGGGGTTGTTAGATAATCTAGACTTATTGATAGAGTTAAAGTTGTTAGGTCTATAATATATGGTTTTCGAGCACATGGCATTACCAACCAGTGGTAAATTACCTAGAATATTGCATGTACTCAATTGTATAAATAAACTTGGGATCTTTCATTGTAAGGAGCATTTTGACAAAAAGTAATATATCTATTATAATTTGGTTTTCTCAAATTATAATTTTCCAAAATACATCTTGTAAGTGATTTATGTATAGTTTATATTTTTTAATTGTTTTTCTTTTGCATTTATTTCTAACTCACACATTACCATTTATCAATGACATATATTGTACAATAATTACTCATATTCCACTTCTCACTAATTCTAATATGAAGTCTAAACAACTAAGATCAGTAATCTTATAATCAGATTTAATCAAACTGAAAAAGTAATAATAGATGCATATAAATTAATATATTCTATAAAGTTAATGTTGAAAATATCATCCATTAATATTAAAAAGTATCTTTAATTCTATTAGATAAAAAATTATAATAAAAAATGGATTAAACTACCACCTTTTCCATAAAAAGGGTCGTGTATGAACATAATAGTAATAATTATTTATAAAAGAATATGAAAAAATAAGCGATGCAAAAACCTACCTGAAATAATAAGCGATGCATTAGTCATTAGTCATGAGTTGAGAGGTAAGGTCATCGGATGCTCACTCAATAGCACGTTCGAATATAAAATTTACAGTTTCCATAATTGAAGCAATCGTGTGAGAAAGTATTTTCATCGATATTATAATCATAAACCAATCTCTCCCATAATTGAAGCAATGTTGTGAGAGTGTGTTTTCACAGTAAACTTTTCTTTCATCTTTCTGAAAAAAAGAGAGTAAACTATTCTTTCAAAACTGTAAACTTCCCCGTATGCTGCTCTACGACAGTTGTATTGTTGAAATAGTTGTTGAAGGTGCATTTCTGGAGGTTGTCAGTGAGGTTCCTGTCGTAGAAGAAGCTATAAAGTCTGCTAACTTTCCTGGATCAATAGAAGAAGAAGCTTTAATAGAAGTTTGATTGGACATTAATAGAGGAACAACAGTGCCTCTTTGCAGACCAACCGTGCCTAATTGCAGACCAACTTTATAGATGGTCAGCAGGACGTCTTCCTACTTTGTTTTCTGCCTCCACACATGCATGGTCATTAGTTACTCATTCAATCACATCGGTTCACTGAACATTGGCAACATATTGAGTGTTTGGGACAGAATAGGTAAGAAATACAACACCACTTATTTCTGGTTCACAAATACAAAATAAGTAGTTTAGTCAGTTAATGAGCATTAAATGAAATTTTGGGTTTATAGTTGGATTTTGGTATCTTTGGATGTTGGCAGACCAGTTATCTAACTATAAGTATATATAGTCCCAGCTCATTTAATGTTCATTGACAAGTCACTTATTTGTTGTCACAAACAACAAATATTTCTGGTCCAATTATTTATCAGTTAATTTTTTTTGGTAAAATGATACTAATTTGTATCATTGAAAATATTGGTAGAGTGTTTTACAAATTAAAAACAACTGATAAATCATGTTTTTTTTTTAATGTATATATATTTGTAATTAATACAAATTTTTTTAATTAATAATAATTTAAAATAAAATTATAGTTAATTTAATTTTATGATTTTTAAATATATATAATAAAATATAATATAATAATTGTAATAATGTAAAATTAAATTTATTTTTATTAATTAATTAATATATATAATAAAGAAAACATTTTTGATGTTTATAATAAATTAGTATTTATAAACATTTATTTATTAGTCATTTAGTTTATAAAAATATACTTAATAATATTTTAATAATTATAAATATTAAAATATATAATATGAAAATTTCAATATATAAAATTGATACAGTATAGTCGAATTAATTATAAATATCAACTCAAACAATATCAAATATAATTTTCTTAAAAAGTATTCCTAATTATATAACATTTATTACTTGCTGGTCCAAAAACACCATTACAATCCGATTAACCAAAATGGTAGTAGAATGTCATGGCTTTTATTACGATGACATAGCATCGTACTGTTGAATTTCAAGTTAATATACATCTATATTAATATAGATAATATTGAGTTATGTTAACAAAATTAGTCATAATAAGTATATATTATCTAAATTTATTTGCTACAGTATTTGTTTAAACTAAGAAAAGAAATTGTTGGTCATGTCATGGTAAGAGGATAATGGTCTTTCTCAAGGTTTTCTATTTCCATTTATAATAATATTCAATATCATTTATTTTTTAGTGGCACAAGAATATTTCTCTCTTTTTGAGAAGCTTGAATATAAGCTTTATGACATATGAATTGGTTCTATGGAAGTCATAGACAGGTTTCATAGTTAATTATAAACTTTTTTTAATAAAAAGATAAGTTTGATTACTATTGAATTATACATTTTTTTTTAATAAAAAAAAATCATAACATGAAAATCAAATAATTATAATTTTTTTACAACACATTATGGGTGTTTTTTAAAATATTGCTTAATTATAAGTTTGTTTTCTGAAATATATAATTTCATTCTGTTTTGGTGAAAAAATTAAATATAAATTCTATTATTTTAATTTTACCCCTAAACAATTTCACAATAAATTTATTTTAAAGTTCATAAAAATTAAAACAAGATCTTAATATTAATATCAATTGACTATAACATAGAACAAATATCTTTAAATAACCACTTCAATATAATTTAATATAAATAAATATGTGATACATTATATATTTACATATAAGTTATATATTTACGAACATATTATTTCAAAATTATAAATATATAAATAAATGACTTTAATAAAACATAAACAAGACTAACAATCAAGTTTATATTGAAGTGTTGACGGTGTTGGATATCGCCAACATATAAGGCGTCTCTCCAATGTGAAGTGCCAATTAGGCTTCACACCACTTGGAATAGGAGCCTCATCCAGAGAATCGGTTCAACCACCATAACACTAAGTTTCGCCTTGGTTTCAATGGATAACATAAGAGATTATATACATAAACCATGAAAAAGAAATTTAGCTGACATTGCAAAACACCGATGGTAATGTGTAAAAAAGACCTTCATGAGTAGGAGACGAGAGTGAGTCTCTATAAAGAAGTAATAGTACTAACCTAAGAGACACAATCGAGATCATGCAAATATTTGTTAGAAAAAGAGTTCACTTAATGATCATTAAAACAAATACAACACATTCAACAAGATGAGTACCAAAGCCTTCGAAATAGTTCAATTTATGCTATACACATGAACATAAAATATACCACAAACATCCCAAGAATAGTCCTAAAACATTCATGATACATGCATGGAAATACCTTTTCTTGTTGAGTTTCAATTAGGTGAAAGATGCAAGCACACAGTTACAATGATGAAGCACTAGTTTTAGTAGTGGAACATTAAGTCACTTATTGCTTCTCCAAAGAATAGTTTTCTCTCCTATGACAAATAGAAAATCCAAGACTAGTTCTCCAAAGATCAAGCCTCCAAAAGCCCCTTTCTTGAGTTATGAGGTTTCTTTTATAACAAGAGGAATGAACTTTCATCTCCCCTTAACTCTTGGTTTTCCTTCATGGCTCTTAGAGTTGTAGTGTGTCCTTTGGACTTCTAAACAAATTTTGAACTTCTAAATTACTTTTGGAATTATCTACTTAACTTTTGGACTTCTAGCAACTCTTTTTTCCATATATGACTATGTGACTCTTCATATTCCACATATGTCTCTTGGACTTCCACAAATTACATTTTGTACTTTTCCTTGAAAATACATCATTACATTTTACATGATCTGGCATGACATATATTGACTATTATGATGACACTTTTACAAGTTGCAACTTGAAAATGACAATATGGGTCTCACAATGAGGTGGCAATGCCAAGCTATCTTCTTTTCTGATTCATCTTGCATTTTGTATGGTAGATATGATGTATGATTCATTTTCATGAAAGACCAACTTTTGTTCTTATCTCCACCCTCCCAAGGGTCTCAAATTAGCTTTGGAATCCTCTGAGCCATCATAACATGTCCTCTTTCTATCTCGGTCCATGATTTGCTTCATGTCTCCATGATATCTCTCTTTGGTGCTCCTTCTCCGTAGGTGTTTCTTTATGCTTTCTCATTGATATATTCATTGAGCATCAGATTTTCATGCTTGGAAATTACTCTTGGTGTAACACTCTCCTCCCACATTTACCCATGTTAACCAGTCTACTGGGGTAAACATGTGACAAGAGGCCACTATGATATGATTCAACCTACTAGGTAACCTTAAAGAAGTGGAATTGACAAAAATAAACCAAACTAATCATCCACTCAACCAACAAAAACTCCAGGAGCTAATCCATGTTTCCAGGTGACCAACCCCTGATGAGACTCAACAAATCAAGGATGTAGAGCCCCAATCGCTCCCTTGCTAAGCCCTTCAAGTGATTATGGGTCCCAGTCACTCTCATGAGCCTAGATGAGTGAAAATACAACCCTTTTCCTCTAATTCTATTCTAGTGACTGCAAGATTCAAGATTGAATTCTAGTGCTAGGACCGAGTCACTACTCATAACTTCATAAAATTTACAAAAATGAAATGAAACATAGAGAAAATTATACCAATGCATATTATTGAATAGAAACTTAAATGTACCCCTACTAGCCATAAAAGGAGTTTTGTCAAACATGTCACAAATATGCAGTCAACTAGTTTAAACAACATATCTGAGCATAGGGGTCTCATACTTATCTAAGAATCACTAAGAAGCATTGATGAATTATTACATTAGCTGCATTATCATCTATTAGGTCATATATTCATTTACATATCAAAACATGATGAAAACCATACATTCTCATTGTCATAAAACATGCTCATAACCAACATAAGTAATAAAGATACAACAACCATAAATTCCACATATATTCTAATACATTTACACATAAAGTACCAATGAGAATAAACTCTTATATATGAATGAAAAATCCAACTCTGTATGGGGCTACCACGTTCAACCCGACCATATATTGGTTGAGCCAAATATATCTTCAGCCAATCACTTTCATGCCATATTCCAAGCATGAATGTGGGACTAAAATTAAAAGAACCAACCAAGGCTTCTTGAGGCTAAACCACCTCACCCTCATCACTATAACCAGGCTTTACCGGAATCCTAACTAGATCACTAAGCCATAAACAGGGATGGATGCCACAATATTTCTCCACTTACACCTTGGGGAATTTTCATGTCTCCTAGTCTCTAGGCTTTACGACAATCGATAGTCTAATCCATAGATCATTAGGCCATAACCGAGACACCACCTTTTAGGATTTATCGTATATTCTTCCATTCAAAGACAAGGATTTTTAGGTCTTAACAAGAGAAACCATCTCTAGGATTTACGGTATATCCCTCCATTCACCGGTCGATGATTCCTAGGCACACTATACATATCTTTACCGAAACCCATAGTTTCGTTTAAGGGTCACTAGGCGAGTGGCTTTACCAAAATCCATAGTTTGGTTCAGGGATTACTAGGCCATGTGTTATTTCATTATAGTTCCACCTCACTTAGTTTTGAATCCATATGGTAATCGAGTTCAACCAAAACATGAGAACCCCATCACACTGTGGCTATCAGAAAATGGAAAGGCAAGGATGAAGAACAATGTCACACTTGGAAGAAAGCCAATGACAGAAAGAGAACCAAGAACACACATGATTTCCAAATATAACAAGGAAATCATACATGCAAATCGATACGTGCAAGTAAACTCGTTATAGTTTCTTGACCACACTCTTCCTTGCTTTATCTTTGCTTCCTCTTTTCCTTTTTTTCCTTTCTTGATCCAACGTTGAAATGCTCCAAGAAAAATATAAGTGTCCAAGAGTGAGAGAGAGAGATAATAGAGATAGACCTCCAAACTTGAATTGAAAAAATTATACCAACTAATCCTCATAAGCCTTATTATTAATTAGGCCTCTATTTTCTTCATTTACCATTATTTTTGCTTCATTTTCATCCCCACATGCAACGTGTGACATTTCACCTTCCTTTTCTCCCAATTTCCATTATTTTCATAAATAAAAACTCCTAAAAATGCCATTTTTCCTTTTGAATTCCTTTTCCATTTCCTTTGCCAATTTACTTAGCCATAATAACCAAAATGAACACCCACACTAGGATGTTTTTCCCAATATTCATCTTGGAATAAGTATCCCATTACCATGGTATTGTATCCCATGACTAGGGCTGTTACACTTGATAATAGAAATCATTCATGACAAGGAAAAATTAGTCTTTAAATAATTTATTTTATCACTACCTAGCTCATGGAATTATTAGCTCATGATAGGCCTCTAAGAGGGTTAAAATAAGGAGGCTTGATTAGGAGGGTTAAGCCAAACTCATCAGTAGCTTGGGAAGGCCCCAATATTAAGTTTTACTATGCCACAAACTATGAAGGGGAACTCTATTTGGTCTGGCATAGTGGGGAAGTTGAATGTGTGAGGTGAGAAGGCTTGTTTCTTAAGGTTGCACCATGTGCCCTAGAATAAAAGGGAAGGAAGACTTGGAAATCACATATTGACTAGTCAAGGGATGGGAGGAGGCTTCCTTCATTATTTCCTACTATGAAATGCACTGAAGAGGAAGGGTCTAAGAAAGGCTTGAGCATAGAGTGCATAGGGGAAGAGGGAAGGATGAAGGTTTTATTCTTCAAAAGTACAACATGTGCCCTAAGGGGAGAGGGAACTATGAAGGCTTCAAACTTTAAGACTGCACCATGTACCCTAAGGGAAGATGGAAGGATCAAGGATTCAGGCTTCAAGACTACAACATGAACCCTAAGGGAAGAGGGAAGGATGAATGATCGAGGCTTCAATATTACGCTATGAAACCTGGGGGAATTGGGAAGGATGAAGGCTTTAGGCTTCAATACTGCGCTATGTGCTCAAGAGGAGACAAGGCTTCTTGTTGGGAATAATTGTTCAAGGGAAGGAAATATTGTTTGTCCAAAGTGGGCCTTGTTGTTTTGAAGTGTGATTTTGAACAGAGAGAATGTCCTTGTTCTTCTGAAGTGCCCTGAAATTTTCCTTGTTCTTCTGAAGTGTTCTTTTTCACTATGTTTTTGAAGTGAACTCACTATGAATTTTCAATGTTCTTAGACTTGGGAGGGCATAGTTCTCTCTAATAGTGGCTGCTTGTTCATATGGAATGCACTTTTCACTGAAGGAGGCAACAAAAGGCTAGGTCACTTATCATAGGATGTAATAACACATTCTAAGAGGGAGGAGTATTTAGAAAGACTTAGTGCACAAGTATGGGAGGAAAATATATGTCAGTGATTCTCTTGAATAAGCTTCACTCATCACCTATTAAGAGGGTTAATTCATTCAAAAATTACACTAGGCAGAAGGACCAAGAACAACTCTCAAAATGGCTAAGTGTGGGACTAGCAGAGTGGGAAAAATAAATGCATCATAACATGACTCAAACATGACTGACACAGATAAATTCCATCAACACAAGGAAAAATAATTCACATGTCTGATGAACTTTAATCACACCTTGAAATGACAACCAAACAATGCCTATTACTAAGTGTGACAACTGAAACAACACATTACAATACTCAGAACACAAGTTACCATAGGAGTGAAAATTGTGACCAAAAGGTGCATTAGGTTGTAAGAATGTTTCTAGAACATATTCCAATTATATGTAGTAACATTTAATGTGGAAGGGTGTGCCATAACTATATTTGGTGATACATAAATTTATGACCCATGCAGGACTGAAAAACAAAAAAAGCGGCGCCTGCGACAAGAAGAAATATGAATACAACAATTGCAAAATATGAATGACCTTGAAACAAACACATGCTAGAGAGAATATAACACGAAAATCATACTTATTAAAGTGAAAGCGAACAAATGCGAAAAATGAAAACATAAAAGGGACACTTGTGAACACGACAATGCAAAAAAGATAGAATTAAGAAAACTTACCGAAACAAAAGCATAATTGCAATCAAAGTGAAGGAGATTGTCAATTGAAAGTGCACACTCACTGTCGACATGAGCTAAACATTTCAATTGCACCATCTTGATGGATAGTTTTATTCATGTTTGAGCTTGAATAAGGGAAGTTTTTTTTATGAATTTATTACATAATAGGCATGTGTGAGCAAGAGGATTGATAGTTAAAAATTTGAGAAGAAGGCTTGAATTATTTTTAAATCATCAATCGACCATGAGGAAACCATAGAGCAACAAATTTTAAGATCCTTAGTAGGCTCCAAAGTTCAACTGTGGGAAAAATTTTGGAGGGTTTAATCGTAGTGTCAACACTTAGCGACAGAACGATATAAATCCAAATTCTTTGTTTAGGTTTAATTTTCTAAGTGAAAGGTCTTAGCCCTTTAGGTAGTATTTATTTTCCGTACAAATTACCCTGGTTTTTCTACTTATCCTGACTAAAGATATAATATCCTCTATTCTTTTCTCATCTTGAAATACATCAATATAAGACTATTTATGCCCCAATTGTTTCAATAATGGAGAAGGATGATTAGTATACCAATATTTTAGTCACATTATCCAGTGTTTCTCCACTTCTAGTGAACCTAAACAAAACCATCACGTGTTCTACTCAAGAGAACACAAGCATTGCTTTGCTGCCAACAAGCACATACAATATCCCGACAAAGTTTCTTTCTTCACCTCTTTACGTAGGAAGCCTTTGTCTTCTTTCAACATTTATTTATTTTATTTATAGAACTGTGCTTAGGAACTTATTTATTTACTCGAGGAAAACAAGGATCTCGACTTATTGAAAGCATAAAAGGTTGTTCCTTGTTTTAAGGTATTTAAAAAGTACATTCTCGCTTAAAAAATTTTCTCCTTTCCCTTCTCTACTTCATTGAGACGCCAAGTCAAAATTCCATTCAATACAAGGTTGAGTAAAAAATGAAGGTCCTAATAGAGATATAAGATTTTTAGTTTGGCCAAAGGCTTTCCATCTGGAAGAATTTATTTTTTTCATTCAAACATCATCGACTTTACAAATATGTAAACCCAAGATAGAGAAAAGACAACATATTGGCTAAGCATTGTTCATCACCAAAACTAACCTTTTTAGGTTTTGGCACATTATTTTTTGAGCCAAAAGGAACATATTTAATCCAAGGTATTATTAAGTAAGCCCAAAATAAAATACATAACAAAACAAAGAACAATGGAAAAAATAAAACTGACATGTAAAGCAACATGCATAACATAAAAAAAGAAAACAAAACACACAAAGAGGCTAGATGAAGTGTAGGACATAGATGGATGCTATGAAAGGGAAACTAAATGTAACTATGCCTACTCCTAACCTAACATGCTATAAATTCAAGGATAAGTGTAATGATATTTACAATGATGCCACCATTGTTCTTGATCTGCAATCATAAATATAGAGTCAATTAAAAATGATGCATAATAATGTGCAATGGAAAATATTGGAACTTAAAAATCCTGCACAAAACGTTGAAGGTATTTGCTAGATGTAGAAAGATGTGATATCCTTAACCAACCGAGAATGTTATCACTTTGACGAGAGTAAAAATGAAACAATCCTAGAAGGCTTCCTGTGAATGCCCACACATGTGTATTTGTCTTTCTTAGAAAAATTAAGAGAGATTGAAACTTGTTTCTAGAAAAAGGGCTTGTTAATTAATATGCCTCCTATTGATGATAGATTGGATCATGATATTCAAAAAATTACTCTTGAGAAACCTGAAATCCTTGAAAAGATAATTTCTCAATCAATGGCATGGGATCAGGACAAGAATCATGTAAGGGAAAATGAATTTGATCATCTTCAAAAGGCTTGTCAAGATAGTGAGGACCTAACATAACCATCAACGAAGGCTGAAGTGCCTCAACTGCTTGAAAAGTGTCTAAGTATTGAGATGATAAACCATAAATATTAGTTCATGTAAAAAAACCATCATTATGTAAACTAGTGGGAAAATGGTTAATGTAATGACTTTCTAGAATAAGAATCATGATTAGATTGTGTGATTAAAGAATAATACTATCAGTTAGGAGAAATCAAACATAGATCAGTTTGAACAACTTTACAAATTATTTGAATACTAGAATCATCTTCCTCACATACTGAATGTATCACACCATATACTTATGACTAGTTACAAACTAGACTGGCATCATCACCATTGAAATAATTGAAAAGAAATGCTAGTATAAAAAATGCATGACATTATTATAGATATTATGGGTCAAAAAGAGGAACTTAATTCACTAAATAATCAAATAATTCACTAACACTCAAGACAATATCTAATACAAAAATGAAAATTATTAGCATCATAATCTTCACATGATATATTGGGAGCTAATTACTTTCAAAAGTATTTGATAGGCATGAATCCTTTGACCAATGATAATATTTAAAATGATCACCTTCACAACTTCTCTCATCCATGAAAGGTACATATTCCAAACCCAAGTTTTATACAAGATATTTGTATGAATATGAACTAACTAAAACACAATCTTCAATTCGATGAGAAACCAAATTTTGAATTTTGAAAGAGCTATATTCAAAATAACGAACATGTTTTAAGAAGGAATTTTCATTTAGTGAAACCATGCAAAGGAAAGAATTGTGAGAGAAAATATAGATCTAACTTAGTTGGGGAATATTACAATAGTCACGATAACCTAACATAACTATCAACAAAATTTTAAGTGCCTCGATTACCTCAAAGTCCTAGAACTTTCATGGATTATGGAATCAAATTTCGAAGATTAAATCATAACATGCATAGTGCATGGACAACTACTAACATTAATTGCAACAATATTGCTACTATCAACATGGTATACGTCTACATTATTGATTTGATCAATTTTTTAATATTTAGCAGACAAATAACTCAAGTAATAAGATTCTTCTAATTGAGCATCTAAGGATAGATGGACCTGAATGAATTTCTTGAGGAAACTAAATAGGAGAATTTTCTTCATGAAAAATTAGAAATGACAATGAACAAAAAGGATATTTGATAACTTGATTAACTTATTCATAATTGCTGACCTCATTACCCTGTGGCAACTTAGAATTCAGCTTATCGGGTGGGAGATCCATGGAGCAAGACATAGAAGAAAGAGGAAAAAAATAAAAAGGAGTTGAGGGATAATCTTTCATGAGAAAATATTCAATAGGATGATGGTTTTTGAAGGCTTGATATTGATTAGAGAAACCAATTTCATTTTATTTACTACCGAGATTTGTATATTTAGAATCAACGAAGGATGGAAGAATGTAATCTTGACATTTAGGATTTTGGAAAAGAGAAGAAATATAAAAATAATCCTCAAGTTCCTACTCCTCTACCTGCGAAGAGTCACTACCTTGCAATTGATCACTATTTGGATTTGAAAATTGGAGATCGAGCAGATCAAGAGGAAATGGGTTATGATAAAGGGATGGTAAAAGAGGACAAGAACTAAAATAAAATTCAAGACTAGATTTAAGTGTGTTAATACCATTTTAAGAAATGGAAGGATTAGTATTCACCATAGACTTCATGAACCATTCCAAGGTCTCCTCCATTGGATCTGGATCGTAAGAAATGAATGAAGGCTGAAGAGGCAGATCAATGATTTGATTTGCATATTTCCCAACTTCAATATTATCACAAGGAGACACCCAAATTGATACTGGAAAAGGAGGATGATAAGTAATTAAAGGAAAAATACATTCCTTCTTTGATATTCGAGGTGTCTCACAGTTTACAAAATTTTGGGAAATAGGAACATCTAGGGGTTTAGATTCAATCCGATTCAAAGATATCTGAACCAAATGTTCAAATTTTTTCTTAAAGAAATCCAAATCCATATCTTCTTCAGGAAATTCACAACATAATTGAAGGAATATATTAGAAATATAATCAATTGATTCATTAGGATTCATTCTAGGTTTATTGATTCTTTTATAAACATGGCGGTAATGATACCTATCAAAAGCTTTATGAAGATCCTTAATAAATTGATCAAAATAATGGATATAGGTAGATTGTGAGATATGACACCATCAATTAACATGACCTTCAAGCGTGAAGGTGAATAGAATACACACAACATCTTCATCACCAATTTCATGAGAATTACAGAACCCAAGAAAATCATTTATGTGTTTGGATAAAAAATTTCCACCCTCACCATGAAACTTGAATTAAGATAAGGTGTGAACAATTTCCATGGAGATTGAAAATTTTCCAAGGAATAGGTTAGAAAAACACTTTTAGATTATGATTTTGGAAACAACCATTTAAGATAAGAGATTCAAACAAATTGAACTGAAACAACTTGTCATCTAGCCCTCCTTCTATCACTAGAAATGTTGATGGCGTTGGATACCACTAACATACAAGGGGTCTCCCCGATATGAAGTCCCAATTAGACTTCAAATCATTTGGAGGAGGAGCCCCATCTAGAGTATCAACTCAACCACCATAACACTAAGGTTCTCCTTGGTTTCAACAAGTAACATATGAGATTATATACATAAACCTTGAACAAGAAAGTAAGTTGAAATTGTGAAACATCAATTGTAATGTATAACTAGAGACAATAGTGAGTCTCTAGAAGGAAGTAATACTACTAACCTAAGCGAGACACACGAGAGAAAGAATTTAATCATTTGAAAAATAGTTCACATAACAATCATTAAAGCGAATATAGCACACATCCAAAAATATGAGTACTAGATCCATGGAAGTAGTTCAATGTGTCTTCTCTAGTACATATGAACATAACGTGTAGTGCAAACATCCCAAGAATAGTCCTAAAACACTCACAATACATGCATGAAATGTGTTGGCTCATTGAGCTTCAATTATGTGAAAGATCCAAGTACACAGTTACAATGAAGAATCACTGGTTCCACTAGTGGAACATTAAGTCACTTCCTTCTTCGCCAAATAATAGTTTTCTCTCCTATTCCAAGTACAAAATCCAAGACTATATCTCCAAAGCTTAAACCTCCAAAAGCCCCTTGCTTGAGTTATAATATTTCTTTTATAACAAGAGGAATGGCCTTTCATCTCCCCTTGACTCTTGGTTTTCCTTCATGCCTCTTCTACTTCTAATGTATCCTTTTGATTTCTAAAAACTTTAGAAATTCTAAATGACCTTTGGAATTCTATATGTGACTACTGGACTTCTACAAAACTCTTTTGTCCATATATGACTATGTGATTCTTTGTATTCCACATATGACTCTAGGAATTCCACATATTGCATTTTTTCATTTTCCTTGAAAATAAATTATTACATTCCACATGATGTGGCATGATACATATTGAACATTATGATGAAACTCGTACAAGTTGCAACTTGGCAATGATTTCATGGGCTTCATGATGAGTTGGCAATGCCAAGATGTATTCTCTGTTGCTTCATCTTGAATTCTGGATGGTAGATTTGATCTATGCTTCATCTTCATGAAAGATCCACTTTGTTTCTTACCTTCACCATCCAAATGCTCTTAAATAAGTTTCGTAATCCTCTAACTCATCGTGATATGCCCTCTTTCTATCTTGGTCCATGATGTGCTTCATGTATCCATGATAGCTCTCTTTAGTGCTTCTTCTTTGCAGGTGTTTCTTCATGCTTTATCCTTGTTATATTCCTTAAGCATAACCTTCTCATTCTTGAAAAGTACCCATGCCAGTGAAATTAATTCATGAAAATGAAAATTGAGTATAAAAATCATCTATTCTTTCACTACCTAACTCATGGAATGATCAGCCCATGATAGGGCTATGAGAGGCTTAAAAGAAGGAGGATTGATTAGGAGGGTGTAGTCAAAATCATCAACAAATTAGGAAGGCTCCACAGTTCATTTTTACTATGCCATGCACTATGAAAAGGCCATATAATTGGTTAAACATAGTGGTCAATATGAAGGGATAAGGCTGGAAGGGTTGTTGCTTAAGATTGTGCCATGTGCCATATAAGAAAAGAGAAGGAAGACTTGGAACCAGAATTTCACTAGTCAAGGGCTGAGATGAGGTGAATTCAGGCTTTCCTACTATGCCATGCACTAAAGTGGAAGGGTCTATGTAATGATTGACCAAATAGTACATAGGCGAAGAGGGAAGGATGAATGCTTCAAGCTTCAGGACTACACCATGCACCCCAAGCGAAGACGGAAGGATGAAGGCTTTAGGATTCCAGACTGTGCCATGCACTCTAAGGGAAGAGGGAATCATGAAGGCTTAAAGCTTCAAGAATATGCCATGTGCCCTAAGGGACAAGCGAAGGATGGAGTATTCATGCTTCAAGACTGCGCCACGTGGTCAAGAAGAGATAAGGCTTGTTATTGGGCGTAATTTTTCAAGGGAAGGAACTCTTTTTATTTGGAGTGTACCTTGCTATTCTAAAGTGCGCCATGTTGTTCCGATGTGCAATTTTGAAGGGAGAGAAGGTTTGTGTTCTTTCGAAGTGTGCTCAAATTGTCCTTATTCTTTTGAAGTACCATTGTAAACTATGTGTTTGAAGTGCACTCAATGTATGTTTGGAATGCACTTAGGATTGGGAGGACACAGTTCTATACAATAGTGGTTGCTTTCTCATCTGGACTGTTCTTTGCATTAAGGGAGGAAACAAAATGGTAGGTCACTTATCCTAGGAATTACTAATTCACTATGAGAGGGAGGAGACCTTAGAGAAAAATTAGTGCAAAATTATTGAAAATATACATCAATGGGGCTCATGAACAAGTTATGCTCATCACCTAGTAATAGGGCTAATGCCTTCACAACTTACACTGGGAAGAAGGATCAAGAAGATCTCTTAAAATTCCTAAGTGTGGGACTATTAGAGTATAATAAAGGAATTCATCCTAACATGACTCAAACATGAATGACACACATAAATACCATCAATACAAGCCAATATAATGCACAAGACTCATGAAAATAAATCACACCTTGAAACGACAACCAAATGACACTTATTTCTATGTGCGACAGTTGAAACAACACATTACAACACTTGAAAATAATTTATGAAAAGAGTGATGATTGTGAAAAAATGGTACAGTAGGTTTTAAGAATGTGTCTAACACATATTCCAATGGTATTTAGGACCATTTAATGCCTAAGGGTGCACTAGAGCTAAATTTGGTAATGCGCAAAGGTGTGACCCATGCAAGAGTGAAAATAATAAAAGTGACACCTATGAGAGGAGGGAAACATGAAGAAGACACTTGCAAAATGCAGAGAACCTTGAAACTGACACACGATAGAGAAAATAGAACATGAAGGCAACAATTATTAAACTGAAAGTGAGAAAAAGAAATAGTCGCGATCATAAAAGAGACACTTGTGAATGTGACGGTGTGCAAAAACAACAATTAATAAAACTCACTGAACTAAACTTGGTATAGTTGAAATCAAAGTAAAGGAGACTTTCAATTGAAAATGTGCATTGACTATATACATAAGTTGAACATTGCATCTGCACCATCTTGATGGATAGTTCTATTCCTCTTTGATCTTGCGTAAAGGAAGTGTGTTTATGAATTGAATACATACTGGCCATGTGTTAGCAAGTGAATTGGTAGTTAAAACTTTGAAAAGCATAATTGAGCAGTTTACAAAACATGAATCAATCATGAGCTAAGCATAGAGCAAAAAATTGTGAGATCCTTACTAGGGTCAAAAATTCAAGCATGGGAAATTTTTTTGAGAGTTTTAAGCAGTGTAAACATGAAGCTAATGATATATTATATTATCAAAATTAAATAAATTAAATATGTAAATTATTAAATTTAAAATTAATAATCACAATGATATCACAATATATCCAATTTAAGATTAGAGCTTCTAAGACGACAAAATTTTTAACTATAAAAATTATAAAATTGTTGTGGTAAATAACATTGTATGGAGGCAAATTGATAATTTTTTATTGTTCTTTAATATGAAATGTTAATAATATTTAATTATGTTGGATGTTATGATACCAATGGTTGGGAGCTTGACAATACTGAGGAGAGGGGGGTGAACCAATATTGTACACAATGGTTCATTTTAACCGCTTTTTGTTCTTCACAATTAATTGAATAATTAATTCATTAGAAACAAAACACACAACCATAATCAATGTAGAATAGAAAAAATACATATGAAAAAATAAACACAAGAGAAACCATTAACATATTAACATAGGATATTAGATGGAAACCCTTCTCATAGAAACATCACCATCTCCTTGTCTTCCTTTGTTGCTTCTTATTATTGATTTTTTGTTTTTACATGATACCATTGGCCACCATTTTTGTGCAAGATACAACCTGAAATGCACGTGATCATCTACTCACTCGAGTCGAATACCTAATGGAAGGCACCACTTCATGAACTTTACAGGTCACCACCTGCTAGAAGCCACCACTCCCTCAACTATGCATGCCACCACCTGCTAGAAGCCACCACTCCCTCAACTATGAAGACCACCACCTATTGCAAGCCATTAATTTATATATGCCCCAACACCTAATATATTTACAACCACCAATGGAAGGAAGCCACCACTCTAAAATTCTCAGGCCACCACCTTCTAAAAACCGCCACTCCATCAGCTATGAAGACCACCACCAATTGAAATCCACTACCTTCTATATACCCCAATACCAAATACCTTTCCAGCCACCATGAGAAGGAATCCACTACTATAAAATTCTCGGGCCACAATCTAAAGGAAGTGAACACTTCATAAATTAGAAAGCCACTACTTGTCAAGACTCCACAACTCACCCAATGAAGGCCCCAACATTCAAGCTCTTGTCGACCATATTTCATCCATTTTAAAATTAGGATCCACCATCTCATGTACACAAGACAATATGAATCTCATTTTTTAAATTTTCATACTGAACCTATTAAAACTTCTTCTCTCAACAACTGAATACAAAACAACTTTGCAATATAACTCTCTTTGTCAACTCAAATAGAAACATCATTTCGACATAATCTAGCCTTAATCCTTCAATATATGATAACAACATACATGATCATTAGAAGGCTCAACCGATACATCACCCATATATATTCTTTCAACATTACATTGTGAGGCTTACAAGGCTTCCACAACAACATACAAAACATATATAAAAACACCAAGAATCCATAATATAATAACCAAACATTATGAAACTGTTATGGAAATATACTCATCAGTGGAACTGCTGGAACAATAAGCATACACTAGCTCTCTCCACTGTCTCACAATATTTGCAACAACATTCTACAGGAAGTGCAGTATGATACTCTTTCTGTACATACAACACACACCTGTCACACTACAAACTCACTTCAATGCATAACCACTATGCGCACATCTACATATTACACTACCTCATCAATAAAAAAATAAATCCATGGATATTATTTTCTATATACCATTCACAAAAGAGATTCATTTTTATTGATAGGTAGATGACATGATATAATTCACTCATTGTTTATTTGCAATGTCTAAAATCTCCATGTGCTCTTCCACTTCTTCACTTCATGTCCACAGACACTCGATCCAAACCTATGCAACAGCAATCAAATCACCCTTTAAACTATTTCTTTCATGATAAATCAAACTATACCAGGGTGATGAGATAAGTGGATTCAACTACATATGACGACCAGATCGATTCACCATCACCATAACTCAACTATTCAATGAATTCACATAAGTTTTGATGACCAATTCTTCTTGCATACACCATATCAAATAGTGAACATTAAATACTAGTTCAATCACTTTGTTTGCTGAGAATTCCATGGGAAATTAAAGTAGTATAAATTCAATGGTTTACCTTTTCGCCATGGAAAATTTTAGGGGCTAATATTCGCAGGTGGGCTAATTTTCCATGGTTTTCCCAAAAAAAGATTCGCCAATTTCCATTTTTTTATAAAAATGATTCGCCAAAATTTTACAATATAAAATTATTTTACATTAAAAATAGCCAAATTGTATAGAAAATATATATAATATCATTATAAATTTGAATAATTTTACAAATACATCAATAAAATTTTTATAGTTTGCATATTAGGGATTAGTGAGATTCGCCAATTTTTTAAACTTCAAGATAATTTTCCATCCTTAAAATTATCCCTGCTTTTCGCACCTATAGGAGAGTGTCATGGGCATAGGATTGAAACCCTGAGGTGATTTCCACAAGAACCTAATAGAATGAAAGCAACATTAAGATAGTGCCACAAGGTTATGATTGTATGACCACGCCAATGTTTTTATAGTTACAGAATTAAACTCTCTCCAACCCATATCTACTTCTAACTTCACCATCACTTCCTTAGGGACATGTATAGCCTCTAGAACCTTTGCATACCTATGTAATTATTCAACACTATTAAAAACCATGCATAAGGTCATCAAAATTTTTAAAATCAATGCCAACACAACTTGCTCCATGGTTGACATCAATGGAAACACCATGATGCCAACAATTTCCCACGATCAACACTTTAAAATATTGATTTTTTTATTACATATGATGAATCATAACCTTTTCATATGAATTTAATTTTCACAATATAACATTAAAAGGGATCAAACAAAAAATTCAATTGATTTATGGTTGAAATCATGGATAATATGGTGCCATTGTTGAAATCATGGATGATTTAGCACATAATTACACCCAATGATCCATAATAATTAACAAATCATTATTTTTTATGGATCCTTTTCATTTCAAGATATTTCTAATAAAATGAAAGACTTCTCCCTTGCAAGAAAATTGAAGGAAATTTTATGGTTACGTAACATAAAGGTACATATAGAGAATTTTGTACCCATACATTTTAGATATTTTTTTTATAATTATAAAACACTAAAATTTTGCAAAAATAAAAGATTATTTTAGATTCAGTTTTTAGTTTATCTGGATATTTATTTTGATATAAAACTTGAATTTTATAAGTCTAAGATTATAACATTTCATTTTTATTATTACTGACATAGATCCATCTTAAATTCAGATCTAAAATGTGCAACCAAAAAATATCCTCGGTAATATTCCCAAATAGGGAACTTCTACAAAAATAAGAACATCTTAAGATGTTCCAAAGTTGGAGATGTAGCAATGTAAAAACACATATTGGAGTAGCAGCGTTATATCAATACATAAACCATGAGAAGATCCAAATAGGCTTGAAATTGATCTCATAGCAGCAAATTTAGACAAATACTTGAGGTAATGATCAATCAAGCTAGGCAATGCAAGCCTCAATAGAACATGTACAAGAAAATGAAGAATACTGCTACATAGAGAAAGCCCAAGGCCATGACTGCGCAGTTTATAGGAGGCACTGCTACAGAAATAATGTCAATACATAGATATGGAAATGTATGGCTCAAATAATGTGGGGAGGAAAGCTCTAACCCCTAAAAAACAATATCAAGTCAATCTTGAAAGGATTGGCTGAAATATACAAAATGGAAAAAATGCCGAAGTAGCAGGGAAAAGTAGTAGCTGCAACTCAAGAACTGGATGGAGATGGTTGTAGATGATACACAAGCTGAATATACCTCCTCCAATGGATCCCCCAAGTGAAAGTCTGTTCCTAACACTGAAGATATCTCCCTGCAAACAAATACTACAACCCTCACTACAGATACACACTGAAAATAACACAGTCTAAGAGAGGGAATGTGCTGTAGATCATGGAAATGGTTGGTCTGGTGCCAAATATGGTGAAATATGCTCAGAGATATTCCTAACTAATCCTCCAAAGGAAAGAAGGCTTCCTCTAAAAAATAAGCACAGGAAGTGGTGTTCAGTAACCTCCACTGCAACAGCCTGCAACACAACGTTTCCTGCTACAGGAATAACGATGTAGCTGAAGGAGGATGCTTGGCCTCAAGCTTGAATGTGGAGAAATGAAGAGAAACCTCCCTAAAGAGGATTCTCTTCAAAGGAGAATGAATTCCTAAACAGGAATGCCTTGTGCTAAGCAGCACTACAACTCTGCTAAACAGTAGGAGAATGCACAAAGTCTAAACCGACCATAAAATCAATAATCATCAACATGAATCAAAATGGCTTCCTTGCCCTAATTTTAAACAAGTGAAAGCCCTCTCACCATGGGTCCCACTCATTAGGGTTTCCTTCACCAAACAAACCTCCTCTCATTCATACTGCGCTGTTTCTATGAGTGTTCTCCACCTCTTATCCTAGCATTGTTGACATGGTCAAACTTGATCTTGTCCACATGCAAATGACCCTGTTCACACATGAGGGTGTGAAATCGAGCTCCTCTGATGATCCCTTTCCACACTATGAGGGATTTTATTCATTATTCTGAAATTTATGGGCCTCCTTACCCATTTATTTACTTCCTAAGTTACATGAGAAAAAATTAATATTCCAATTAGTTGCATGCTAATTTTGGAATATTATAGTCCTCCCCTCCCAAATGTTGCTTGTCCTCAAGCAACTGCAAGGATAGAACTGAGAAGTTTCCTCCCAAGGCATCGAGATTGAAATTTATTGGGAAAAAATATTCCCCAAGTGGATCCTCCATCCCCAAGCAGTCATCCATACAAAATGATTCACCTCCCAATATGGCAACTCCAAAAAATTCTCCTCCACCTTGAGTTCATGCAATATAGGTGGGTTGAAAATCTAAACATGGTAGACATGGGAGCCTACCCCATGCTATCCTCCTCTCCACTTATGATAAGTGTAGAGTAGATGTTGATCCTAGGCTGCAAAATGATTTCCCTCAAGTGGCAAGAGGGAGACTAGATTTCCAAAGGTCTCCTCTCCAACGCTGTGAATCAAGCTGGCCCAAATCATCCCATATGTCATGGATAGGAAATCATCACCATATGGAATCCCATCAATCACATACCTCAAAAAAAAGTAACAAGTGTTTGGCTATGGTGGCCATATCTCCTCTCATGCTCCCTTTAGAACATGCAATGCAAAAAGTGTGGGAATCCTCTTCCCCAAAGGACAGATTCAACTCATGTGTTTCTCTCCTAATCATGCCTACAATAAAAATAAGATCAATATTAGCAAATAAAATTATGATCAGCAAAAAAATGAGGAAAATTTTGAAGGTTTCATGTGGTGCAATAAGGTACCAACAGCTCTCCCAATAGTGACAACATAGTTTTCCAAACTGCTGCTTCAGAAAATTACATGGCAAGTTGTTTTTTGTTACATGGATAATTATGTATGTCATGAAATCTACTGATAAATAGCAAATGGCTGGGTACATCAACTGAACATACATTAAAGAAAACACTTTCCCAAGGCCATATAAGATATGGCTATCTCCATTAGACAATTTGGCTCAATGTTGACCATGGAGCTCAATGAAAAGCTTGTCTTCTTGTGGAGAAATGCACTGAATAAGAATGGTAAGAATATGCAAATACTATGTTAGACAATCAATGGATGCACAAACAATATTCTTACCATGTGTTGAGAGTAATATGATGCATATTATGTATATGAATAATTCCTCCATAGTGGTATGACACACTCCCATGAAGAGAAATGAACCATATGATGCATGAAGATCACCCTTCTTATACTTGGAAATCCAAGTCAATAATATCATAGCAAAGAATATCATACCAATGTAATATATGTTTCCATCCACTACCCCATCATTCTCACCACCTCCTTGTCCACCAAGTGCATCAAATGTGAAGTGATCCTGGGGATACTCCATCAATAAACCCATGCTCTCAAGTGACAGCGCTGTTGGCCTATGCAAATAGAATCTTGCCAACTCATAGCTCCTTTCTTTGACATGCTCATTGTCAAAGATATCTCCCACACTGCTTCTATACATAAGAAGTTACTCCCCAAGTGGAAGTAGCTCTTGATCATCTAAGGCCAAGGAGTAGCCCATTTGCACCATGATAGTGCCATCTCCTACTCCTCCATCATACAAATCATGTAGTGAAAACATGTGATTGATATGAAGAATGTCATATCAACACAATGTCTCCATACTCCTTGCTGCCCAATGATGCATGTATCCTACCACATACCCTTAGAAAGAGGATAATGGCTAAACTCTTTGAAGAGTAGACAGTGCAACCATGCCTCCTGCTTCTCGGTATCATATATTTGCAAGTATCTCACCCGTTTCTTACTCTCCATCCACATCCACTCATCCATTTATGGATGTCTCCCTTGATTCTCAATCCTGGTACCCTTCCTATGAAGACTACCATCCTCCCAAATCAGATTTTTGTCTTTGCATTTCATGGGGGCTTGAATTGCAATATTCTCAAGGATCATGTTGATCCCATAAGGATCCAAATATGTGGTAGGAAAAAAACTCCCATCATGATGTTTAGGGCTTAGGAAGTGTCCAACATAGCATGGGAGATAAAGGTCCATCCCAAGATACCCCAATCATTCATTCTTTGAACTATAAATGTCCATGGTAATAAGGGAAGAAACTTCTCAAACCGTTAAGAACTTACCCATGATGTATCAAGTGTACCCCAATGAAATATCTTCCATGATCTCCTCTCATCACAGTCCTCCAAACCAATGATAATCTTGGATCTCACGAAAGTAGAAGCCCTTGTCTTAGAGGTGCTCATTGAGAAAGTGTCATCTGAAAGGAGAAAGTTTTTCGTCATCTCAAGAGTGTTTTATTATCTATCACTCTTTCCCTTCAAGTCTTCAAACCCCAAACCTAAAGTGTGATATGTAACTCACCATGGCTCATGAGGATGATGGTTTGTTTTCCTTGAATGTTTTTTGATAGCAATCTTTATGGTTTCAGGTCAAAGAATGTATGTTGATTCTTGGTCATTTAAATATGAGTTTTCACAATCCTCCAAAATATTTGCTGAAATACAAAGTGGAACTTCATTCATACCTTGATGGAACTTGGGATCTCCTTGTATGGCTGCAATAGTTCTTTCCTCCAATGAAATGGCTGCCCCATTTGCAGATGTAGAAGGTTGCTCCTCCAAGGCTGTGACAACGCTGGTACAAGTATCCTCCCATGGTGGTGTGGGATTTTTCTGCTCTGATATTTCTCCATCAAAGGTTCTAATCAACCTTTGAGTGAACTCTACGAACGTATTCACCCTTGCATGGCTCAAGTGGCTGAACCACCAAACATTGGCTTCACCCTCCAAGTGTAGTGCTACAACTTCTACTACCTCCCTCTCTACCACTGGATGTAGTAGGAAGAATGCCTAAAGCTTCTTTTCCCAAGATCTTACTGTAGATGATCCATCATATGTAGGCAATATAAACCTATTACCTTTGATTTCTCTCCTGTTACAAGATCTCCTTTCTTCCTTCAACTGAATGAACTGTGGAAGAGCTAGAGTCTCCTTGAAGGCTCAAGGTTGAGATTTGTACTCAACAAGGTATTTACTTAGAATCAGATGATCCAAGTATCTTCCATGCTCATTGTCTTTTTCTTAATGAGAATAGGAAGTGCATGGTCCTCCCTTCTCCATTTTCTCATCCTCCTTGGGGAGGTTCTTCATAGATCTGAAGAATGATGAGACAAAACCCATCCTCTCCAATATTTTGATCTTCTTCTATATTATTTTGGCCGAAACTCAGAGGATGAGCCAAGATGATGCTCTGATACCACTATAATATTCCCAAATAGGGAATTTCTACAAAAATAAGAACATCTTAAGATGTTCCAAATTTGGAGATGCAGCAATGTAAAAACACATATTGGAGTAGCAGCATTATATCAATACATAAACCATGAGAAAATCCAAATAGCCATGAAATTGATCTTATGGCAGAAAATGTATACAAATCCTTGAGGTAATGATCACTCAAGATAGGGAATTCAAGCCTCAATAGAACATGTACAAGAAAATGAAGAACACTGCTACATAGAGAAAGCCGAAGGCCATGAATGCAAAGTTTATAGAGATTTTAAAAGTACATGTAGAAAAGTAGTGTAGAAAGATGACCATGATACATTGTAAAGATAATGGGGGGAAGCATGTCAACAATAATGTCCAACATTTTTGTGATGAACTGGGAATACAATTCCAACACACCGTTCCATACATAATGGGGTATTTAGGAGGAATAATAGATCCTTGAAAGAGATTTCTAGTTGCATGTTACATGCAAGGTCCTTTCCTTCCAAATTTTGGTCTAAAGAAATCGATTTTTCTTCATCCATACAAAATATAGATCCTCATATTTTTTTTTTTAATAGAAAAACACCTTTCGAAGCATGGAGTAGCATCCAACTAGAAGTTACACATTTCCACACTTTTTGATATCATGCATTTGCACACATTCCTTCTTAATAGAGCAAGTATTTAGACCCTTAAAGAAAGGAGTGCATATTTTTTGGATATCCAAATGGCGTAAAGGGATAGAGTCTACTAGATTTTTCAATATAAAATATCTTCATTGAGAGGAGTGACTACTTTGATGAAAGTCCCCTTCATCCTCTAAGGAACAACATGCAAAAAGTTATGTGCTTCTTATTGCAGCAGGTTTAGGAGATTATGCATCCCATCATTCAGATCATATTTTAGATCCGATTTCTGAAGCTGATTCAAAATATCATGAACATGCATGTGAATATTCCAATTCTTAGCCACTTTTTAGAAATAAGTGGTGCCTCGTAAGTGATATCTTGGATGAACCTGACAAAAAATATCAATTTGCAGAATATCCTGATGCACTCACAATTATAGACCTAGTTATTCCCATACATTTCTACATGGCTCTAACATAAAACCATAAAAATTATGAAGAATTTATAGGGAATCCTTTCCTGGAGGTAGCTGTGGACAAGGAGTGAAACTCCCTAATTAAGGACAAGAAATGGGAATTGGTTCCACTACATTTAGATTATAAGTTTTCCAAATGAAAATTGGTCTATAAGACAAATAAATTAGTGAATGGACTTGTGAGAAGATATAAATAATGATTGGTTATCAAAGCATTTCAACATTTTGATGGCATATATTATGATGAAATATTTGATCTAATGGTGAAAATGGACTCTATTCGATCAACTATTTCCATGGGAGAAAAAATAAGGTGGGAGATTCATCACATGGATGTGAAGAATGCATTTCTTCATGGTGATCTCAAACATGAAATTTTATGGAGAAAACTCAAGTGTATGTAAAGGATTCATCTTTTGTTTTCCAACTCAAGATGTCTCTTTATCACCCTAAGAAAATACCTAGAGAATGGTATGCTAAAATGGATATCTATTTAGTCTTGTAACATTTATTTTGATGTAAATAGGATCCAATCATTATATGAGAAGAAATTTTGACTCTCTATTGCTCATATTGCTATATGTAGATAATCTATTCATCACATGTAGTGTTTCCTCAACCATTGCTCCAATTAAGATCACTTTGCATGATATAATTTCCATGACAGATATGGTTGTGATACACTTCTTCCTTAGACTAGAAATAAAACATAATTATTTAGGCATCAAAATTTATCAATCCAAGTGTATGAGAGATCTCTTAGTTCGCTTTCACATGACTAGATCCGAGAGAAAAAATACATTTTTCTTATTGCGGGTACACCTTGAGGATGGAAAGGATACACTATTAGTTGATTTCACCATGTAAATTGTGAGGAATCTCCTCTATATTAGTCACACTCTTACAAATATATCATATGCATTATATGTAGTTCCCATATACATGCATTATTAGTTCCCATATATGTAGTTCCTCCATAGTTGTATGAGTTACATTGGAAAGATTCCAAGTGCATTCTTAGATATTTATATGAAATATCTATCAAATTCATTATGTAGCAAGATGTTCTTTGGATCTCATTTTCCACATTAATTCTAATTCGGTTGGAGATAAAATTGATCATAAGTCCACTTCAATATATATTCTCAATTCGGGTGCTCACACCATTTTTTGGTCCTACAAAAAGTAATCCATGATTGCTTTATAATAAGTAAAGGTCGAGTACAAAGGTGCAATCAACATTACCATTCAGGTTATTTGGTTGCAAAAAATTATCACTAAGCTTGGTGTTATATTTCTTCATATTATTCTCATTTAGTGCAACAATAAGATAACACTAAATTTTTGCATAGATCTAACGTAGTAACAATGAAAATAAGCTCATATAGATACACATGCACTACATGTGAGAATTGGTACATGATAGAGCTGTCGACTTGCAGTACTGTCTCACTTCTGAAGTGGCAAGTGACATCTTCAAAAATACTTTCACTAAGAAAAAAATCCACTTTTGGGAAACCACCATGAAATGAAATACATAACTACGTATCATTTGTATTTATTTTTCAATATTTTATTTTGATAGGGCTTTTATTCCAATGTGGTTTTTCTTCTTTTCTCTTCTGGCATATGTTCTGTTTTAGTTAGATGCATTGTGAAATGGGTACCTTACATGAATTAATTATGGGGCCCATTCATTTTTTTCTCTCTAGGGGGGTTATTCTTCACGAGGGTTATTGGAGATAACATATACTTAATGATACTTCTGTTAATCTATTAATAAGTGCAGTCATGCATTGCAACCTTTTTATTATCACCAAGAGGGAACTCCATAAGTGCATGCATGAGTTTTACTAATGTCCACCACATGATATAGTTAATTCATGACTACATGGCTAATTAACTACGACTGTGTGTTAGTTTCCTTTAGTGCAATGTTCACATCTCTCTCGATTCACTACTAAACTAAGTACTATAAATTTTCAGCTATGTAGAATATATTGGATTGAATTATATCCTATGGAAATTATATTTCTTTTGCATGAATATAATATGTTAATTCTTCTTATCAATTTTATTTCTTCTTCCATGTAGGTTTTTTTCTATCTAGATCCATCATTCTCATGTTCAACTACAATTTCACATGTTTTTCCCTCTAACTTTTTCAACATTCTTCAATTGATCAATAATAAATGGTTTGAAATGTTGATACACTTTTAATATAAATTTTTTCCATCACTTATTTTTTACTCCATTCAGCTCTAGACAACATAGCAACAACACAATCTATGCTAGGGGTTCAAAATTCCATAATCTTCTTGTTATAGATTTTTTATTTTTTGATTTTTTATTTTTTATATAATTTCTAGTTGAATTTGTTTAGAATTTGATAAAAAATTATTGGAAGCAGAATTTTCTCTCCACAATGGAGGTTCCCATGAATGTTTTTGGGTTTTGATTTCGTATGAGTCAAAATGAGAACATGTCCATTCAATCACACAATGATTTTCATAGGTCCTCATAATCATAACTCTAGATTTTGTGCATCAAAAATATTTATTTTCTCTCCTTAATTCGAATAATAAATTCTTAGTTTCTCTCCTAAGATCCTTGTGGTTCATGTTTCAATCTCACTCAATGACATTTAGGCTGCTTTCCCCAGGGACTAGAGGTAAATAATGTAACAAATATGGATTTCACCTTGCATACCATCTCACAACAATGCAATGTCATTTCAGACGTTTAGGGTTATAGTCTTAGATAACTCACAACATAACTACTACACATTTTTCTTTGCACTAGCTCCTCTAGCGGGTCTTAGCACCAACTTACTCTTGGAAGTTGTATCTAGCAATTGTCTAGACCCTAAATAAGATCTTTTCTATGGTTGATAAGATTACTTTATTTTCTTTCTCTTGGAAGTTGTATCTAGCAATTGCCTAGACCCTAAATAAGATCTTTTCTATGGTTGATAAGATTACTTTATTTTCTTTTCTTTTCCACTTCTTATGATTGCAGTGACTTCTTTTATTTCATTTATTTTTTTATATGTTCGCAACACCCAATCGATAAAATTTATAGGAAAACCAACATTAGCAAATAAACATGAAGAAATAAAAAAGGAAAATTTAAAAATAAGAAAAAGAAAACCTATCAAATATATTATTTCCCTATGTTACATTTATTACATGAAGAAATGAAAAAGGAAAATTAAAAAATAAGAAAAAAAACCTATTAAATATATTATTTCCCTATGTTACATTTACTATTCCATAGATGGCCATTGGCAAAGAGAATCATTTTGAAACTCCTATTAGATTATCAGAAGGAAAACCTATTAAATATATCATTTCCCTCTGTCACATTTACTCTTCCATAGAGGGTTATTGGCAACGACAATAATTTTTAAACTCCAATTAGATTATCAATTCACCATGTATTATATTCCTAATAGACAAAGACAATGACAGATTATTGAAGAAGTTAACACATTTTTTTCTCACTTTGAGTATGAGGGTGATGTGTGATTTCATTAATGTTCAACTTGGAATTGGAACTTGCCTGTTAAAAAATATATTATAAATAAAAAAGCAATATACACTATAATAAAAATAGAAATGATTACACATATTTTGTTAGTTTTAATTAGAAAAAGTTGATTAGATGTTAATATTACAATAGAGTGTGAAAGAAATGCTGTAAATTATTTCACTTTCACTCTTGGAGTTATAAATAAAATATTTAGGTGTGTATTTTAAATAATATAATTTTATATTTACTTTACTAAAATAAAGTAAATTAGCATAACTCTTTCGGTAATAATCACATGAAATAAAACGAGGTCGACGCGTTTCGAACCAACCAGTGTGGTTCATCATCAGGACTATGATGATGAACCACACTGGTTGGTTCGAAACGCATCGACCTCGTTTTATTTCATGTGATTATTACCGAAAGAGTTCTGCTAATTTATAAAATAAAGTAATTAAGTTTAATAAAAAGAATGTGTGTTGACTCTATCTCACAAAGAAAATATGTGTGTGTTTGTATTTTGACTCTAGTAAAATATTTTAATGCTCAAAATGATTTATCAACCACTTATTTATCAAGCATAAAAAAAAATTAAATCTATTGAGTGTAAACATTTTCTTTAAATTTTACATTTAAAAAAAGTTTTGCATATCCAAAGATTTCATCTCTCTATACACCTGGTACATCAGTGATTAATAAAGATCTATATTGATTAATAAAAAAAGCAATTTCCTCAAACATCCATATGGTTAACGAACTCTTAGTTCTATAAATATTAAAGAGAAAACAAAACTCCATATGAACATATAACTAATAAATTAGTGGAACTATCACTACTTGAAATAATTTATTATAAGTTAGCTAAACCATTACTACTCATAATAATTTTATTTTTTTGTAAATTTCAATAATATAGAATTCACATATATTAATTATTTTATATATATATATTGCTTATGATGAAAGTGTGAGCTAGAACATATAATTATTGTTATCATTTATGATTATATAGGTTTTTGGGTACATGAGAGTTTTTTTGGATTAGATGTTGCTAAGGGCATTGAGTTGAGTGGAGGACAATGAAAAATGTGGTAGCTCCATATATTCACTCAATAGCAAGGAGCCTTCTCCTTATGATACCCTTCATTTGGTGTAGATTGAGCCTTTGAGTGTTCCGATCAATGATTCTCTTCTTGAAGTTTCAAGAACAAGTTCGAATATAAAATTTACCACTATCGACGAGAGTTTCCATATATTCTAAGTTATATGGTGGTAAATTTCTCCCTGAAACTGTCATAATTCATTAAGAAATCATGTGAGAAAGTCCTCTTTCCATCGATATTAGAATCATAAACCATCGTTACATGGTGCCAAATCTCTCCCCTGAAACTGCCATAATTGAAGTGTGTTTTCATCGATATTAGAATCATGAACCACAAAATAAACTTTTCCTTCAAAACATCCCGTAACGTATCACCTGTCACACCAAGAATTGTTGTTGAAGGTGCATTTCTGGACGTTGTCAGTCTGCTAACTTTCTTAGAGATAGGAGACGATCATCTTTAATAGAAGTTTGATTGTACTTTAATAGAGGCACACCAGTATAATGATGAAGGAGAGATGAATGAACGAGATGAGCGCTCTGCTAGGGTTCATCGTTCCCATTCTTTGCCAAATCTCTAATGCACTCTGCAACCTGTTTATGCACTGACGACGCTGTCCCTCTCACGCGGCGCAGCCCTGCTCACCAGTATGGAGATGGAGACGGGGGGAGGCAGTCGGCCTCCCCCTGCAAATGAAGACGGACAAGAAGTAATGTCAGATCTGACTAAAGACAATTCTGACAACAAGCAGATGAATGAGGCGACTCAGAAATCGACCTCTGATACGAAAACTGAGACGACGCAGGCCACTTCTTCCCCCTGTAAGCCCATTGCACCAAAACGACCCAAAATAGACCTGCCCAGTCAACACATCAATTGCAGAATTCAGTACATGAGGGACCATGCCATTATTGGCAAATTTATAGCGTTCTGGCCAACCGAAAAAGCCCTGCAGGGCTGGATAGCGTCCAAATGGAAGCCAAAGGGAGATGTCACTCTGCAACTGGGACCGAAAGGCTTCTTCACAGCCACTTTCAACTGCCTTGAGGATAGAAACAAGGTAATGGATGAAGGCCCCTATTTTTTCAATTCGGCAGGGTTGTATCTTAGGAACCGGGTTGAAAGATTTAACCCAGATCTGGAAAAATTCAACTGGGCACCAGTATGGATTCGTCTATACTCGCTGCCACTTGAGTACTGGGATGAGGAATCTCTACAGGCGATAGGAAAAGGACTAGGAGAGTTCATAAAAATAGTAGAAGAAACTAATCTCTGAAGGTACACCTCCTATGCCCGAATATGTGTCTACATGCATTTGGATAATGCCCTACCTGACGCTGTAAGTATCTTTCATGATGATTTTGAATGGGTTCAACCGTTGGATTATGAACACGTTCCTTTTCGCTGTAGAAGATGTCATGCTCATGGACATCTCTTCAGAGATTTCCCATTAACTGTTCAGTCTCGAAGTACAGAAGTGGAAGACAAAGCGGAAGCAGATGGGTTCACCAAAGTCCCCTCCAGAAGAAGACATAACAAGAAATCCTCTTCATCTAGAAAGAAACCTAGCCCTAATGCCTCCACCCTCTCCACCAACAATAGTTTCGCCATTCTTTCTCAATCTGACCCTCAGAGCGACTCTACCCCTGCCTCTCTAAGTCATGCTGGCCCTTCTTCCACCCCCTCAAATCAACCCAATCCCGCATCCTCTGCGCTTGATATTTTAAAGTCACATTTTGTTGAACAGACAGATCTTAATCCCTCTTCCAAGAAAAAGCAGGTGACTTGGGACCCTAACCTCATGGATCTGGAAGGGCATACTTCTACTCCTAATCAGGACAAAAACGATCCACTGGATAATGTTCAGACAACTCAAATGGAAGAAGATTCAGAAGGCTTTGACCTTGGAGAACTAGATCTCGTCGGCCTAGAAGATGCTTGTAGAAGGCAAGAATTTGACAAGATCAACCCTCAGCAGATAGAATCTCTAGAGGCAGCGCTCTCGAAAGTTCAACAACACAAGAAGTTGGGTATTCAACCAGGCAGTCGATGGGATAGCCTGAAAGTGATGAAGGAAACCAAGAAAAGAGGGAGAAAACCCGATTGGCAGCGTACCATTTCCCTCGGGGAGATATTGGTGGATTCAGGGCAATATCCCAAGCTAACTCAGTTCTTCAAACCCCTTGCAACTAGTTCCCCATGAAGCTAATCTCATGGAATGTAAGAGGGCTCAATGGCCCAGGGACGTACAGAATGATTAAGAATATGATCCAGAAAGAGAAGCCCCATTTACTATTTCTTCAGGAAACCAAGTGCAACAGTCAAACGCTGGGATATATACTGTCTAAAGCATGGCCCTGCAGCAGATCTATCGCTGTGGATGCCTCTGGCTCCTCAGGCGGGCTTGCAGTTGCCTGGGATACTCAGACTCTGCAGGTTAATGACTTCCATACAAACCACAATCTCATCCAGACTTCGTTCCACCCCATAGGAACCAACATACATGGGCATCTGTCCAATGTTTATTTTCCCCAAGACCAGGCAAGAAATATTGTGCTGTTAAACACCCTGGAATATCTCAATTCCAATAGATCCCATCCCCTTTGGATCATAGGCAGAGATTTTAATGTGATCACTCGAATGGATGAAAAATCTGGAGGCAGGTCTAGACTTGAACAAGACAACTCACATTTCAAAATTTTTATCAATAATAATTGGCTCATTGATATACCTTTCTGTAATGGAATGTTCACCTGGAACAATCGCAGAACTGGAGGGCAACAAATAGCTTATAAACTAGACCGATTCCTCATGTCGGACAATGCCATTCATGTGGGGGGAGATATCACCGGGTCAATTCTCCCTCTTGCAGGCTCTGATCACTGGCCCATCATGCTCCAATGGAAAAACATAGGATCACATCCCAAGAGGCTGTTTAGATTTGAAGCCTTCTGGCTTTCTCATCCCTCCTTTACAGAAATGATTCAGACTGCCTGGAGAAGCTATATTCCGCCCAAAGGTTCCAAAATGTACCAGTTTCAGTAGAAGCTCAAGTTTCTCAAAGGACACATCAAAACTTGGAATCAAAATGTCTTTGGAAACATCTTTGTGGAGAAACAGATCCTTGAGCAGAAGATGAAGGACGTGCAACAGGAAATCATCACTACAGGTAGATCTGAATCTCTTGCTTCCATGGAACTTGACCTTCAGAGAAAACTGGAGGATAGATACAAACAAGAGGAAATCCTCTGGTGGCAGAAATCTAGAATTCGTTGGCTGAAGGAGGGTGAAAGAAACACCAAATTATTTCACAGCTCAACCATTCAATGAAGAATGAAAAATCGAATAAGCCATCTCACTAATCAGCAAGGGGAGCGAATGGAGAGGCATGAGGACATGGAAAGAGAACTGGTTGATTATTTCAAGGGTGTTCAACAGGAACAACAGGTTAACAGACAGGCAGCTATTGATCAAATCAAGCAGCTCATACCCAACTTGATTACAGCTAAGCATAATCAAATGCTTCTTCGCCCAGTCTCTCCTCAAGAGGTGGACACTGCTATGGCACAGCTCAAGGATGGCAAGGCTCCGGGCCCGGACAAATTCACTGCTAATTTCTTCCACCATTTTTGGGAGCTCATTAAACATGAGGTTTGGCAACTTGTTGAAGAATCGCGAACCATGCACTGGATCTTGCCCGCCCTCAATGCCACCTTCGTTGCACTGGTACCAAAAGAGGAGCAACCTAGCAAACCAGAAAAGTTCAGGCCTATTTCCCTTTGTAACGTTATATACAAAGTCATTTCCAAGGTCATTGCCAACAGACTCAAGCCGCATCTTCCGCTTCTCATTTCGCCGGAACAAACAAGATATGTGGAAGGGCGACAAATTCTAGATGGTATAATTCTAACTCATGAAATTATACACTCTCTAAAATTCAGCAAGAAGCCAGGTATGCTCGTCAAAATCGACCTATCCAAAGCTTTTGATAAACTGAATTGGAACTATATTCAGTAAATTTTAAGCGCTTTTGGTTTTGATCACATGTGGATCTGCTGGATAATGAGCCTCATCACCTCCTCCTCTTTCTCCATTCTCATCAATGGGATTCCTTCCCCCCTTATCCACCCTTCCAGAGGAATCAGGCAGGGGGACCCCCTCTCTCCCTTCCTCTTTGTGCTCATGGCTGAGGGCCTTGGCAGACTTATTCACAATGAGGTTTGCAATAGTCATTTGCGAGGCATCTCTCTTCATGGGGCCCCTGTCACTTCTCATCAACAATTTGTTGACGAAAATATGCTTTTTGGCTATTCCTCCGTCCAAGAAGCCCGTTCGTATAAAGCCATCCTCAATCTCTTTTCTAAAGCCTCTGGATTAACTATTAATGACTCTAAATCTCAGATTTTTTTCTTCAATACTCCCCCTCTTACCCAAGCCAATATTGCTCGCATTCTGGGTTTCTCTGTGGCTTCCCTCCCTGACAAGCATCTTGGCATGCCTCTTATTGACTCTGCTATCAGGCATTCCTCCTGGAATAGTCTCCTCGAAAAATTGGAATCTCGGTTATCTTCTTGGACCTTCAGAGCTCTCAATATGGTCAGCAGACTCGCTCTAATCAAAGTAGTGTTACAATCTATGCCTCTTTATCTGTTTTCTGTTCTTGCAGCTCCAAAATGGGTTCTCAAATAGATCAAAACTCTTAAAAGTCACTTCCTTTGGGGCTCCTCTGGTCAGAATCGCAAATGGGCTTTGGTAAATTGGAACACCGTTTGCACTCCCAAAGACGCAGGCTGTCTTGGTGTAAGAAATCCCATGCACAGCAACGAGTTCATGGCAGCTCGTGTTTGGTGGAAATGGATTTCTAATCCACACACTCCCTGGGCTAAACTTTGGACTGCAAAATATGCCAACAATAGATCCGCAGCAGACTTGATAAGGCTGACTCTGGAACAATCTGGTTCTCTAGTGTGGAATGCAGCCAAGCAGCACTATGCGCTCATACAGCAACATAGTTTTTGGGAAATCCGCAATGGAAAATCAGCGCGGTTCTGGTCTGACTCCTGGCAACAAGAATCCAATATTCTTGAAAAGTACCCGCAAATCAACTTGGGAAACCTTAGCGAAGCTATCGACGACAAAATATGCAATCACTGGATGGCCACAGACAGTAATGGTTTCAGGAAATGGAAGCCCTCTCACCTCATCGTGCCTCAGGCTCAAAACTCTGAGATGGATGCTCTCAACAAAGAGTTGCAGCAGAGGCAAATCAGAAGCTCAGATGACCCTAACATTCTCAGGTGGGGCTACACAACTAAAGGCATGTTCTCAACGAAGGAAGCTTTCACCCTGATGCACCCCTCTCCGCTCCCTCGGGATACTCTCTGGCAGAAGATTTGGAACCCCATTGCTTGGCCCAAGGTCTCTACCTTTCTATGGCTTCTTAGCCATAGACGAATCCTCACATGGGACAATCTCGTCAAAAGGGGTTTCATAGGCCCTTCTCTTTGCCCCAACTGTAATCAAAGTGCTGAAACCATTTAGCATCTCATGCTGCTTTGTCCTCTAGCCAACTCTTTATGGGAAAAGGGTAGTTTCCGCTGCCAGAAGAACAAACCCTCTGGAGATATCACTTCTATTTTGTGCAACTGGCCCAAACGCCCTTATCACTCTGCTCTCCTCAATTCTCTTTGGCAGCTCCTTCCTGGTCTGCTCTTCTGGTCCCTGTGGAAAGAACGAAATAAGCGTATTTTCAAAAATCAAGTTTCAACTCTGGACACTATATGGAGTACCATCAACAACAATTTACAGGAATCTCTAGCTCTCCATTCCTGGCAGGAAGAGGACTATCCAACACAACCCAAAGAAATCTCTATCTGGAAAAACTGGAATCTCAACATTGGGTTCATTCCTACGACCAGGAACAGGATGGCCTCGGACACTCCTGGGCATTGGACTCCTCCCCCTCTTGGAGTTTTTAAATTAAATTTTGATGGAGCTTCCAGAGGAAATCCAGGACAAGCAGGTTTTGGAGGCATCTTTAGAAACTCAAAGGGAGAAATTCAAAGTCTCTACTATGGTTCAATTGGATGGGACACAAACAACTCAGCGGAACTTGAAGGCCTCTGGCAAGGCCTATGTCTCACCCTTCATCACAACTTCTTTCCTATCATCATCGAAGGGGATTCTCAAATTCTCATCAACATGGCTAACCAGCTTCTCTGGGGTGCCAACCCTGCAAAAGTGGCCCACAGTTGGCGTTTGGCTGCTCGAATTGACAAGATTTGCAACTGGCTTCAAAGCAATAGGGCGGTTTCCTTCACCCATGTCAAACGTGAAGGTAATAAAGTCGCAGATCTCTTGGCCAATATTGGAACTGATAGCAACAGCACGCTCACTCATGGCCTCCCTACTATCATCCATGAAGGAAACATGCTTCAGAACTGCACAATGCTGGTGCACAAAGACTATTCTTTTCCGGATGTGGATGTGGAAGCGGCCTGATGGGACTTGGGTCCCTGCGCAGCTCCCGACGGAGCTTGCATGGGAATCCCATATGGCCCCCTGTACCAGCCTTAATTGTACAATTAATATGCCTCCTCGGGCTGTCAAGCCTCCTCTTAATTGCCCTGCGATGCCATTCTATATGGCAGTTCACCTGGCCTCGGCACTCAGTATGGATTGCGAGCATGACTGTGGCAGCTGTGGGAGAACTCTGACTGCCCTCCATGGTGAATGCCCTCCTGGCTTTGCCAACTCCAGCGTTAAAACTCAGACAGGTCGATGTTGCAGTCTTCTAGCTTGCTTGGAGACTCTCCCTGGGCACCATTTCACTAATAGCCCCTTCTGTAGCGTTACTTCTTCTCCAGGCGATTCTGCAGAGCTCTTAGAAGCTTCAGACATTCTGGCCAGTGATCAATTGGCCTTCCTCTATCATTTTCCCATTGCTATCAGAGCTCCTGTGACTTCTGTCGTCCCTTCCTCCTCGTGCCACCTCTGCCCTGTTCCCTTCCCCATGCCTCGTCTCCGCCCGAGGATGAGATGCCGGCGTGGAGTTAGCTGGGGACAAGCCTCTTTTAATCGACCCACGCCCTCCTCTGATTTGGGTTCCTCATCTGCCAGTGATGAGCCTGTCCATCCTCCAGCTTCGCGCAGGGGCAGAGTCAGAGGTCGTGGGAGCACTCTTGATTCCGGCCACACTGGCAGAGCACATTCGGGGACATCTATTAGGCAAACCACACAGCATGCTGATCTTCATTTTCACTGTACTTCCGTTCAATCCATCATCACTACCCTTATTACTGTCTCCCTCCACGAGGAGATCCCTCATCATGCCCCTACCCGCTCTGCTTCTCCCTCGCCTCCTCGTGCCCCTTGCTCCACTGGAAGAAAGAGCCTCCCGGAGTCCTCTACTCTCCCTTCTCAATCTGCACAAAGTAAAGATGCTGAGGACACCGAATTGAAGGAAGGAAGCCAAGCTGGCATGGATGACAGCAGCAACAACTACGAATATGCTTGCAGGATCGTTGAGGAGCCGATGTCTCGAGCTCATGAAGGGTGATATGCGCAGTCTTCATATTCTCCAGGTTCCTTTGCTCAATCATTGTTGGAGTTTTTTGCTTTTTGGTTTTAAGGCTCAGCTGGAATGGCTGATAGATGTTTTCAGTTTATATATTTATGTCACCATGGTCCGTATAAACTCAAGGCCGGTTTCCCTATCAAGGGCGGTCAAGACTCTAATGTTAACAGGATCGGTTTCCCATTATGGGCGATCCAGACTCTCTATGAATAACATGCTTATCAAGCCCAGTGGTCTGGCTTTCACAGCAGATGCTGAGGCAGTCTTGTACTAGTACTCTTTACACTTAATAGAATTATTCTTACATAGAAAAAAAAAATAGAGGCACAACAGTGCCGAAGTTCACATTCAAAATCGAGAAATATCCAAGATGGCTTCATCAACTTTATGGATTGGCAGAATTACGACGTCTTCTTACAAAACATTGTACACATATTTGGCAACATATTGAGTGTTTGGTTTGACAGAATAGGTGAGAAATATAATATTACATATTTCAGCTCAAAATAAGTAGCAAGCCATTGGGTATTAAATGAACGTTGGTTAAGGTTTACTGTCTAAATTTGGATTTTGGCAAGTCAATTATCTAATTATGGATATATACAACCCCACTCATTTAATTTAATATCCATTAGTAAACACTTTATTTTGCTGACACATATTTCTGGTCCAGTTATTCCAGTTATTGATGACTTAAATTAATTTTATTTATAAGCTATTTTTTTTTAATTGGTAAAGTAAAATGAATTTTTATCAATATTAAAATATTGGTAGAATCTTTTAAAAATTAAAAATACTGATAAATCTTGTTTTTTTAATAAGGTATATATATATTTATAATAAATACATTTTTTTATAATTAATAATAATCTAAAATAAAATTATGATTAATTTATTTTTATATTTTTTTAATATATAATAAATATGGTATAATAATGTAAAATAAAAATATAATTTTATTAATTATATATGAAGAAATATTTTGATATTTATAATAAATTAGTGTTTATAAATATTTATTTATTAATCATTTAATTTATAGAAATATAACTTTTCCTTCGGGAGAACATATTGCCGGAACATATAGAGTTTGTTAATCATAATTTAAAATAAAATTATGATTAATTTAGTTTTATAATTTTTTAATATATAATGAAATATGGTATAATAATGTAAAATAAAAATATAATTTTATTAATTATATACCTATGAAGAAATATTTTGATATTTATAATAAATTAGTGTTTATAAAACATTATTTATTAATCATTTAATTTATAGAAATATAATTTTTCTTGGAACAAATTATTATTAGTACTATGGGCTAAATACCATGGGCCGAATACCATATTTATAAAATATTCATGGTAAATATATAAATATAAAAAAATTATAGAGAGGCATGGTAAATATATAAAAACTATTTTCATATTTACTCCATAATCTATTTAGGAGCACTAAAAAAAGTGGTTTTATTTAGGTGAAACCTATGGGAAAAATAACATGGGCAAAAATATTATTAATACCATGGAAAAATATATTAATAATCCTAATATTAATATTAAAATATTATTGTTAAATCTAATATTTGTATTAATATATTATACTATTAATATTAATAAATTTGGATTAATAACCCCAGATCAGGGTGCCACATTGACACGAATAGACATAAGTCTGTGCCATGAGGAGGCATGCACGTGACCATCAATTATGTACAATAGTCGATATAGTTGCAGAAGGTCCGAGGATGGTACGCGTTTACATGCTTAACCATTATGAAAGCTTGTGGAAGAGTTGGATGCCAGCAAATCATGTCAGATCGAAGTTGGAGAGAGAGCCTATGGATAGGGTTAAGGTAGGAAAGGGAGCCACAGCGAGGTAAGGTTCTCAGTAGGAAATCCATAGAGCAGTCCGAGGAGACAGAGGCAGGGCTACATCGACGTCAGGTAATTTATTATGTCATGGCTGCTGCCACCTTTTCCTTTCAATTTCATGTTCCTGCTATCAGTAATGAGGGCAACATCAAGTTGGGAGAAGGTTGTAATGCCATCCATGAAGTTTTTTCGTTTCAGTAGTGATTTTTCTTGCTAGTATGGAACTTTTGGTTTTCTCTATTATAATGTTAATGAAGGGTCTTTAGCAATTGATCCCTGTTGTAGAAGCCCGTCCTTAGTCTCCAATGCTACTCAATTAAGTCCTTAGTTTGGTGGTGAAACCCAGTTAAAAATATGTAGGCTTCTACATTATAGAGCAGGACCAACTTATGGTCTCAGCCCAGTTGCTCTGTGTCCACAATTGACCTTCTCGCTTCCCTATGAGCCTCATATGTAGGTCTCTGGAACCCTCTTTTGTGGGAGGTTCATCCCACGGTTCTAGCTTCTTGTAATGAAGACTTGCATCAAGCTTATGAGTAGGCTTGCATGCTCAGAAATTACAACTTCCGAAACCATATTCACCATTCTCAGCATAATTCTCTGTTGCATGGTGTCAGGATTCCATACCTTCAGTTTATGTTTTTTAAATGCCTCAGTAATAATATGAATCTTACCTGTTGCAAAAATATTTTATATTTCTTTGTATTTTACATGTTTACCATTCATGTTTTCGGTTGTGCTGCAACGTCTCAGGATCCACCTATATATCAGGGTGTAGTGGGCTCCACCAAAGTTCACCAGGATTCTGTTATTGATTTTATGTTTCCATATAAAGGCCTCTTCCACAGTTTTACAGGGATTTTAGAAGAGATGTTGGGGTCTGCCTGCTAGTCCAAACCAATGGAAAAAGGCCAACCTAGGAAACGACAGGGTACCAGAAAAGGGAAGCACAAGCAACCAATTCATAATGTGGGACCAAGTAAGCATGGAAGGAAAACAAAAAAAGTAGTTATGGAAAATATTTTTGATCTTTATGAAGTTGGAAACCCAACTCAGATTTTCAATACAATTCAAGGCTTGGAAAGAGAGAGCGACCATGATGAAGATGACATCAAGCAGCAGGAAGCCACCATGGACTTCCTATCAGACCCCAGGAATACGAGAGGGAGGTTATCCCTTTTTCATCAAAGACCATGACTAGCATGCAGGAAATGGAAGGAAACCCAAAAGTGGTTTCAGTACTGCAACAAATCAAACAAGAAATCCAAGAAATTTCCATGTCTCAGTATCATGCAGTGGCAAGAATTGGGAGAATCGAACTTCAAATTCAAGCAATGAAGAAAGTAGATATGTCGGGTTCTACTGCAAAGGACCCAACTCCAATTGACTCTTCTTATGGGTGGTATTTTATGTTAACTATGTTTAATGATTTTTGCGGAAATATTTTACAGCTTTAGGATAAACGTTAACTTTTATGAACATAGTAAAGTAGATATAGAGGCAAGTAGAAGGAAGAAACAATTCCAATACTGGTTGGCTTTTAATTCACTCAGGTGGCCAACAGACCTGGTTTCCGTCGGGCGGATTGAGGCTACCAACGACGTCAGCATATGAATAGAAATCTACTTTTTTGATAAATAGAAAATGGAAAGGATCTATGAAATTTACAAAAAATAAATAAATTTGGATTAATAAAATATTAAATTTCTTATATTATAATATATATTAATATATCATGATATATATTAACTCTAGATATATATGGGAAGGAAGAAAAAAGGCATAGAGTGATGGAGGTCGAGAGATAGGGGTAGTCACAAGGGAGAGACGAAGATAAACTGAAGGATAGGGGAGATAATGAATGAAGACAGAGAGATGGAGAGGAGTGAGAGAGGTAGATAAGGGTAAGAGAGGGAGAGAGAGACACAAATATGGAATGGGGAGAAAGAGAAGGAGAAAGGGCATGATATAGTGAGAGGATTCAAGAGAGAGAGAGAGAGAGACATATATGGGGGAAGAGAGATGGAGGTAGGAGAGAAAGGGATAGAGAGAAAGGAAGAGAGAGAGGACTTGAGAGAGAGGAGAAGAGAGGGAGGGATATAAATATGGAGTTGAAGGGGGAAGGAGGGAGGGAAGAAGAAAGACATAGAGAGTGAGAAGTGGAGAGAGAGAGAGGAAGTTACAAGGGAGATATGGAGATAGAGTGTGTATGTTTAGGGGTGTGATTAAGAGACAAAGAAGGAGAGATGGAGAGAAGGGGGGAGAAAAGGAGAGAGGGTGGGAAATAATCACATATTTTGAGAGAGAGGGGGGGGGGGGATAAACAGAGAGAGAAAGAGGATTGGAGAGAGAGAGAGAGAGAGAGAGAGAGAGAGAGAGAGAGAGAGGAAAGAAAAGGAGAGAGAGGAGGGATGAGAGAGAGGAGAGTGATGGGTGAAGAGAGAGGATTTGATGGAAAAGAGAGAGAGAGAGAGAGAGAGGAAAGAAAAAGAGAGAGAGGAAGGATGAGAGAGATTAATTGAGAGAGAGGAGAGTGATGGATGAAGAGAGAGGATTGGATGGAAAAGAGAGAGAGAGAGAGAGAGAGAGATGGGGGAAGAGAGATCGAGGTAGGATAGAAAGGGAGAGAGAGGAAGGACGAGAGAGAGGACTTGAAAGAGAGGAGAGAGGGATGGATATAGAGATGGATTTGGACAGGGAGAGAGGGAGGGAATAAGAAATATATAGAGAGTGATAAGTGGAGGGAGAGAGAGGGAGAGACAAGGGAGGGATGGGCAGAGAGTGTGTATGTTTGGGGGTGAGACAAATACACAAATAAGGATATATAGAGAGAGATAGTGTATGTTTGGGGGTGAGACAAAGAGACAAAGATATAGTAACAAAGCTGGAGAGAGAGAGAGAGAGAGAGAGAGAGAGAGAGAGAGAGAGGAGGAGAGAGGATGTGAGAGAGTTGAAAGAGGGAGGGAAAGAGAGACGAAGTTGGAGGGGGAGAGAAAGGAAGGTAAGAAGAAATACATAGAGAGAGAGAGAGAGAGAGGGACTGATAATGAAGATGGAGAAAGAGGGACAGAGGACAACATGAGGAAAGAGAGGGGAGCGGGGGAGAGGGATATAAGGGAAAAGGAGAGAGAGGGAGAGAGGGAGAGGAGGAAGGAGGGATAGATAGATAGATTAGAGAAATAGAGTGTATGTTTTGGGGGTGATATAGAGAGTCAAGGGGAGATAGAGATATTGATGTAATGTGAAGAGAGAGAAAAAGGGATAGATGGAGAGACAAAGAGATATATAGATATGAAGTGAGAAAGTGTGTGTGTTTGGGGGGGCGATATAGAGGTATAAATAAGGATAGATGAAGGTATATTTACATATAGATGGAGTGGGGAAAGAGGAAGAATATTTCTAGCACTAGATGCATTTTTTTTAGCGTAGATGGTGATTTCTAATCCTATTTGATTGCTTGCACTAGATGATTTGATTTTAGTGTAGATGTTGGTTTCTAATGATATTTTATTTCTTTCCCTAGATGTAGTAATTTCAATTTATATGATTTCTAATCCTATTTTATTGCTTGCACTAAATGCATTGATTTCAATGTAGATGTTGATTTCTAATCCTATTTGATTTCTTTCATTAGATGCATTCATTTCAGTGTAGATGTTGGCTTCTAATCATATTTGATTACTTGTACTAGATGCATTGATTCCAGTATAGATGACTTCTAATATTATTTGATTCCCTGCACTAAACACATTGACTTTAGTGAAGATGGTTATTTATAATCCTATTTGATTGCTTGCACTAAATACATTGATTTTAGTGCAAATTTTGGTTTCTAATCCTATTTGATTTCTTACACTAAATGCATCGATTTCAGTGTAGATGGCGATTTCTAATCCTATTTTATTTTTGCACTCGATGCATTGATTTCAATGTAGATGTTTATTTATAATTATATTTGATTGCTTGCACTAGATGTATTGATTTCAATGTAGATGATTTATAATCCTATTTGTTTGCTTGCACTAAATGCATTGATTTCAGTGTAGATGGTGATTTATAATCCTATTTGATTGCTTGCGCTAAATGCATTGATTTCACTCTAGATGTTGGTTTCTAATCCTATTTTCTTACTTGCACTCGATGCATTGATTTCAGTGTAAAATTTGTTTTCTAATCTTATTTAAATGTTTGCATTAGATGCACTAATTCCAATGTAGATGTTGATTTTTGATTTAATTTAATTGGATGTATGATGGTACATCAATTTTAAAGTGATTGGATTAAAAGTGCACATTGATTTTAGTGTAAGAAAAAATAATTACTGGCAATGTACATTGCTTTTTGTGTTATAGTTATTCAACCAATTAATGTTGGAGAGCGAGAGAGACAAGGTATGATGTTTAATACAACATCTAAAGCTCAATATTTAAATGGTTTATGATGTCCACTTTCCTTTTCATATAATCAATATGAGAAGATGATAAAACTAAAAAGGGTGACAATAAGAATAGTAGAATAAATTAGTTTGAGATTGATCACAATGAAGACTATTTGCAATTGATGACATTCTTATTATTCACATTTTATACCATTCAACACTATTACATTGTCAAATTTCATTCAATTTTTTTATTTCATTATTTTTCATCATTAAAGTTATTAAAAATATTTATCATCTCAACAAACTGAGGTAACTAAGAAAATTTAAAATTAAAATTAACACGTTAATCTCAAACATATTTAGCATTTTTAAAATTATTATATTACTATTAGATTTATTTACATATATTGATAAAATTAATCATATGTTTGATAGATTTTCATTGGATGCACACGACTAAAAATAGCCTATATACATCTTAACTCCAGATCTATCAAGCGCCTAGAGGGATCAAATCTCGAGCTGCAAACCTGCAATCAAGTTTTGCACTCAAAAAAGAGGTTTGCACCTCAAGATATTTGATCCCTCTCGACACTTGATATATCCATAGTTAAGATGGATCTAGGATGGTATTAATATCAATTGAATATAACATAAAACAAATATCTTTAAATAGTCACTTAAATATAATTTAATATAAATAAACATGTGATAAATTATATATTTACATATAAGTTATATATTTATGAATACATTATTTCAAAATTAGAAATACAGAAATGAATGACTTCAAAACATAAACAAGGCTAACAATCAAGTTTATATTGAAGTGTTGACATTGTTGGATACCTCTAACATAGAAGGGGTCTCCCCGATGTGAAGTGCCAATTAGGCCTCACACCAGTTGGAGTAGGAACCGCATCCAGAGTATCGGTGTGACCACCGTAACACTAAGTTTCGCCTTGGTTTCAATGGATAACTTAAGAGGTTATATACATAAACCTTGGAAAAGAAATTAAGTTGAAATTGTGAAACACTGATTGTAATGTGTAAAAATAGACCTTCACGAGTGGGAGACAAGAGTGAGTCTTTGGAAGGAAGTAATACTACTAACCTAAGAGAGACAAACGAGAGCATGAAAATATTTGTTAGAAAAATAGTTCATATAATGATCATTAAAGAAAATACAGCACATTCAACAAGATGAGTACCAAAGCCTATGAAATAGATCAATTTAACCTATACATATGAACATAAAAATATACAACAAACATCCCAAGAATAGTCCTAGAACATTCACGATACATGCATGAAAATGTGTTTTCTCGTTTAGTTTCAATTAGGTGAAATATGAAAGTACACGGTTACAATGATGAAGTACTAGTTATAGTAGTGGAACATTAAATCACTTCTTTCTTCTCCAAAGAATAGTTTTCTCTCCTACAAAAAATAGAAAAGCCAAAACAAGTTCTCCAAAGATCAAGCCTCCAAAAGCCCCTTGCTTGAGTTACGAGGTTTCTTTTACAACAGGACGAATGACATTTCATCCCCCCTTCATTGTTCGTTTTACCTCATGACTCTTGGACCTCTAATGTGTCCTTTTTACTTCTAAACAAATTATGAACTTCTAAATGAAATTTTAAATTATGTACTTGAATTTTTGACTTCTAGAAACTATTTTGTCCATATATCAGTATGTGACTCTTCATATTCCACACATGACTAGGACTTCCACACATTACATTTTTTTGTTTTCCTTGAATATACGTCATTACATTATACATGATTTGGCATGAAACATATTGACTATTATGATGACATGTGTAGAAGTTGAAACTTGGCAATGATAACATGGGTCTCACAATGAGGTGGCAATGACAATCTATCTTCTTTGCTGCTTCACCTTGCATTTTGCATGGTAGATATGATGCATGCTTCATTTTCATGAAAGACCCACTTTTTTGCTTATCTCCACCCTCCAAAGAGTTTTAAATCAGCTTTGGAATCGTATGAGCCATCACAACATGTCCTCTTTCTATATTGGTCCATGATTTTCTTCATGTATCCATGATATCTTTCTTTGGTGCTTCTTCTCCGTAGGTGTTTTTTAATGCTTTATCCTTGCTTTATTCCTTGAGAATCACCTTTTCATGCTTGGAAATAACTCTTCGTGTAAAACCCTCCTCCCACATTTACCCAAGTTAACCAGTCCTCTAGGGTAAACATGTGATGAGAAGCCACTATGATATGATTCATCCTCCTAGGTAACCTTAAAGAAATGAAACCGAAAAAAGTAAACCAAATTGGTCATCCACACAACAAGAAAAACCTCCAGGAGCTACTCCACCTTTCCAGGTGACCAACCCCCGAGGAAAATCAACAAATCAAGGACCTAGAGCCCCTGTCACTCCCTTTCCAAGCCCTCCAAATGACTATGGGCATCAGTCACTCTCATGAGTGTGACTACAACCTTTTTCTTCTAGTTTTATGGTAGTGGCTACAAGATTTAAGGTTGAATTATGGGGCTAGGACCGAATCACTGCCCATATCTTCATAAAATTTATAGAAATGAATTGAAACATAGAGACAATTATACCAATTCATATTATTAAATAGAAACTTGAATGGATCCCTGCTAACCATAAAAGGAATTTCGTCAAACTTGTCACAAATATGCACTCAATCGGTTTAAGCAACATATCTGAGCATAGGGGTCTCATACTTATTTCATAATAACTAAGAAGCATAGATGTCTTATCACATTTGTTGCATTATCATCTATTAGGTCATATATTAATTTACTAATCAAAACATGATGAGAACCATACATTCTCACTATCTTAAAACATTGTCATAACCAACATATAACCAACATAAGTAATATGGATACAACAACCATAAATGACACATATAATCCAATAAATTTACACATAAAATACCAACGAGAATAAACTCTTATTTATGAATGCAAAAGCCAACCCTGTATGGGACTACCATGTTCCACCCAACCATAGATTGGTTGAGCCAAATATATCATCAGTCAATCACTTTCATGCCATATTCCAAGCATGAATGTGGGACTTAAACTAAAAGAACCAACCAGGGCTTGATGAGGCTAAACCACCTCACCCTCATCACTATAAATAGGCTTTACTGCAATCCTCACCGGATCACTAAGCCATAAAAAATCATGGATGCCACCGTATTTCTCCACATACACTGTGGGGGATTTTCCTATCTCCTAGTCTCTAGGCTTTACCGCAATCTATAGTCTGATCCAGGGATCACTAGGCCATAACCAAGAGACCACCTTCATGGATTTTCACTACAAGGAAAATAACCTCTCGAAGAGGTTATAAAGGAGGTTTTTAGTGTTATAAAATTATCCAAAATTGTGAAAAAAAAAATTATACAACATCCAGTTTTCGTAACAGAGGTTTTAACGAAGCTTCTAACAAAACTTCAACATAATTAAAAAAACGAGGAGGCCAGAAGTTTTTACAGATTTTTTTCTCATTGGTGTGAGCATAATGTGTGAACGCATTGGTGTGTTTTACCATGTACACACCGGTACTGTAAACATACCAAGCACCTGGATTTAAAACAAATTTCGGATGCATCAGTATGTTTAGCAACGTCCCGGTGCGTGTCCTCCAGAAAGACACACCGGGCCGATGGAAGGTTCATGCACTAGCGTCGTTAAGGTGTGAAAACACACCGAGACATTTAGGTTTTAAAACACACCAGGTCATTAAGCTATAAAAATGCACTGACGTGTCAAAGGAAAACTGTACTGGTGCATGCAATGCCTATTCGACTGCCCAGGTGGTAGTCGTCAATAAAGCACACCGGGCATTCTAATTGGTATTGGTATTTGTGATATGCCCATAGGTCCTAGAAACAAACTGATGCACATTATCATACAAATGCACCGGTGCACAATAACTAACACGCATTGGTGTTCATTTTCTATTTTTTAGAAACATCTACCTATGACAATGCAATTATTTTCATTTTTTGAAATTCATTATTCATCCACAGCTCACACATATCTTATAACAATATTCATATCATTTAAATTTTTATTATTTCATTTGAATGTGATGTTTGGATTAATTTTTTTATATCATATTATCAAATTTCACATCTCTTTATTATAATATGTAATCATCCATATATTTAATATATGGTGTAACATTTCAAAACAACAACGGAGAACATAATAGAATAAATTAAAACACACACACACACACACACACACACACACATATATATATATAAATATATATATATATATATATATATATATATATATAAGACACCCTTTGTCATACAAAATGGGACAGTTATTGGTATCCATTTGTCTTTTAATTGGGACGCTATGTCCATTACATTAAACAAAATTTCTGATTTCACAGACAAATATTTCAAAAAATACAATACCTTGCTTTGATATCCAAACATATTGATCATCATTCTTCACTGGAATTGTCGTCATTGCTCAATGTACTTCCATGACTTGGGTTATTTGGCAGAATGTTTTGTTTATTGTGTTGATTTTTTTCTTCTTCTTCAAGTTCCATCTACAAACATAAAAATAAAGTGTGATGAGTGTATATACATTGATGAGAATAATGAAATTGCAATATTAAATAATATACATCAATATAAATAAAAAAGAGATGTACCATAGGAAGAATTGACTTGTGAACTATACACATTCTTTCAAAACCAAATTTCATGCCATCTCTCAACAATTCATTTGTTGGTGTAGTTCCATACATTGTTTCCTACAAGTTTTATACCCCATAACAAATCATATATTTAACATAAAAGATATTTTTTTGTATTAATTATATACGGAGCTAAGTAAAATAAGATAAATGCTTACAAATTCCACAATCCTTGCAAATCTCTAATTGTGATCTGGGTCCCAACCTTCTGATTACCCTCAACACAGTATATGTGAATTAAATCCTCAACATTCAACACTCATGTTGGCTTTCCTTGTAAATTCATTGGATCACATCTCCGAGAGAGTCCAGTAATAAAATGTATGTCTCAAATCTCAATCCTTAAAGGCATTTGATCAATCATGAAGCATTCCTCCTTTGGATCCCAGTAATTGACGAGCATTTCAAGAAATTTTGTATTTGTTTTCATATTGGGCATCTTGAAAAACTTGAGAAATCCACATCCTCGGAGTATATCTCAAGACAATTGGTCGTCCATTACCTCATTGTCAATTGCACTATGATCCCTCTCTCTCCAGTCGATGTTCATCCTGAGTCAATTCAAAAAATTACCCATTAGATTTTTATATTAAAATTTCACTCTGCGCATACGCGAGTTTCTTCTTACACAGATGTGTCTATTTGTAGTTTCGAAATTTTGAACCTGTGTATACGCAGAGGGTTAATTTAAAAAATTAAATTGTATGGTGGAATTAACATAAAAATATTTGAATTGATAGAAAAATTGATTACTAAGATGATTGAGATGATTACCTAGAAAATTTGAGTTGATTCGGGTCAGAATTCGTTTGGATTGAAGTTGGGTATTTTTTACTCTAGGTATTTTTCTCAAATTCACCAATGCAAAAATGACCGAATTTGAGTTCAAAAGACATATTTTTATCCAAAATTTTGAAAGAAATTCAAAACCTGCTTGTCTAAAGTCTGTTTTTACTTTTTGAATTTGTTTAAGAATTTATGACCTTTTGGCTTGTAAGTGCCGGGATAGGTTGTTGTCAGGTCTATTTGACGATTTTCAGTTGATTTTGACAGCTTTGATTCCATGACCGTTGACTTCTCGTGGAAGGTATTTTGTTAAGAACTGGCATTTAGGTTAGGGAATTCAATTTATGTTGAACTTATGCATACTAGCCTCCATATTGAAATCTTGCCATAGGGTCGACCCCATCATGTTATGATTAATAAACCATTTTCACTTGCCCACTTATAAAATATTGATATGATGGTAGATCCATCCTTTACATTGGCTTCTTAGTTATATCCTCCCTAGCATATGTCACCCATGTTGCAAATTGTGTAGGCTCGGGAGTCCTCTTTAGTCCGGCTATGACTTATGTGGGGAATCTTCATTATTCTTCTTCTTCGCTATCTTTTTGGCCTTATACCCTAGAGGCTCCCAATTTCTCATTGAGTTATTTTTCTGCATTGAATATTGATCATTTGTATATCTTGGCCTTAATCTGGCTTCACTTGGACTCGTGTATAAGCCATGTTTTTGACCATGTCCTTCTGCAAAGTCAGCCTTGCAATCACTTAGCCTCTGTAACTTGACACCTTTTTCTCGTGGGAAAAACATTACTCTGAGTGTCATTTACCAGTTTTTTGACCTTGCATTAAGCATAGGATTATTCCTATCCTAAGAAATAGAGCACATGTTCATCGAAACTCATTCTATCGACTGTACTATAGACATTATTTTATTCCTTTTCAAGATTTCAACATGAAAAAGGAAAAGAAATCAAATATCCCAAAAGGAGTGGGATTGGGACATTGCGTCCATATTTTATGGCAGCTAAGAATTAGTTGCCTCGCCCTTGAAAAAAGCATAAAAATCTAAGTATTTTCTCAATTTTGGGATGAGCTTTAGTTTGACTTAGGAGAAGCCATAACCTTGTTATCGAGTCAGTACTCTCATGGTTGGTTATCTCTTCCAAACATATGGAGGGTTTGATCGTGCCTCCTACATGACAAACTTGCACAAAGTTACCATATCCTGCAATAGTCAAAATGAGTCGTGCTTTTTTTGAAGGGAAGTAAACCTGAGTCGACCTTTATGTGGTGTCTCTTGACTCATTTTTTTCGTCATCCATCCCCGGAATGTCAGAGTCTTGTTCTATCACATTGGCTATTTGGTACTTTTCTCGTGATGGTTTGCGAAGGTCTCCATTGACTTCTTTCCGGTATGTTTTTATCTTATTGACTTTGAAAAATTTCTCTGAGAGTAAACCTATAGCCGCACCCTGGCCCTATTTACATTATTGATAAGTGGCCTTGTGCTCAGCATTTGATAAACACCATTTTTAGTATTAATCTTGATTCGAAGTGTAGGAAAAAATACCACTTTAGCTGCGCATAACAAACAACCCTAACAGAAGAAATGACTGCTAATATCTTCGGATCTGCAATTAGATGATCAAGAAAAATGCTAAAAAAATCTAGATCTATGCATTAGAAGACATTAAATAGTAGAAAAATAATATTTACTCCATAGATCCAATAGATAACACAAGAATATATCCAATGAAATTTTTATTAATGGCACCTGGGAGGAAAACACAAGAGGGTGTTCCCTGTTCTCCTCAATGGGATGGGTTCTTGAAAGTCCACAGCACTTCGGATTTAGAATTCCTCTCTCTTGATGGTGTAGAAAACCCCGACAAAAATGGAAAAATATGGCTATGATTGCGGATCAATAGCCAGACCAAGAGTTGAGATCCAGAGTGATCTTTAGGCAACAAAAGGTGACAAATGAATGGGAAAACCCTTCTATTTATAACAAAATATTGAGTTAGTCTAGAGATTGGTGCATAGTTAAAATATTATTAACCAAATCTAGATCCAACTTTGATGGAATATTTTATTATATTTGTTGGAGGGAAAAGGAATTTTACTTGAGTCAAATCCCCTTATTTGTAAATAATAACCAAATAAATGATTTATTTATCATTTTAAGGATGTGATCTAGTAATAATAATCTAGTAATAGTGATCTAGTAATGTAAAAAGTGTGGGAATCGTCTTCCCCAAAGGAGACATTCAACTCAGGTGTCTCTCTCCTAATCATGCCTCCAATACAAATAAGATCAATATCAGCAAATGAAATTATGATCAGCAACAAAATGAGGAAAATGCTGAAGGTTTCATGTGGTGCAAGAAGGTACCAACAGCTCTCCCAATAGTGACAGCGCAGTTTTCCAAACTGCTGCTTCAGAAAATTACATGGCAAGTTGTTTTTTGTTACATGGATAATTATGTATGTCATGACATCTACTAATAAATAGCAAATGGTTGGGTACATCAACTGAACATACATGAAAGAAAACACTTTCCCAAGGCCATATAAGAGATGGCTATCTCCATCAGACAATTTGGCCCAATGTTGACCATGGAGCTCAATGAAAAGCTTGTCTTCTTTTGGAGAAATGAACTGAATAAGAATGGTAAGAATATGCAAATATTTTGTTAGACAATCAATGGATGCACAAAAAATATTCTTACCATGTGTTGAGAGTAATATGATGCATATGTATATGAATAATTCCTCCATAGTGGTATGACACACTCCCATGAAGAGGAATGAACCATATGATGCATGAAGATCACCCTTCATATACTTGGAAATCCAAGTCAAGAAGATCATAGCAAAGAAGATCATACCAATGTAATATATGGTTCCATCCACTATCCCATCATTCTCACCTCCTCCTTGTCCACCAAGTGCATCAAATGTGAAGTCATCTTGGAAATACTCCATCAATAAACCCATGCTCTCAAGTGAGAGAGTTGTTGGCCTATGCAAATAGAATCTTGCCAACTCATAGCTCCTTTCTTTGACATGCTCATTGTCAAAGATATCTCCCACAATGCTGCTATACATAAGAAGTTCCTGCCCAAGTGGAAGTACCTCTCGATCATCTAAGGCCAAGGAGTAGCCCATTTGCACCATGATAGTGCCATCTCCTACTCCTCCATCATACAAATCATGTAGTGAAAACATGGTGATTGATATGAAGAATGTCATATCAACACAATGTGTCCATACTCCTTGCTGCCCAATGATGCAAGTATCCTGCCACATACCCTTAGAAAGAAGATAATGACCAAACTCTTTCAAGAGTAGACAATGCAACCATGCCTCCTGCTGCCCGATATCATATATTTGCAAGTAGCTCACCAGTTTCTTACTCTTCATCCATATCCACTCATCCATTTGTGGATGTCTCCCTTGATTCTCAATCTTGGTACACTTCCTATGAAGACTACCATCCTCCCAAATCATATTTTTTTCTTTGCATTTCATGGGGTCTTGAATTACAATCTTCTTAAGGATCATGTTAATCCCAGAAGGATCCAAATATGTGGTAGGCAAAAAAATCCAATCATGATGTGTAGGGCTTAGGAAGTGTCCAACACAAACATGAGAGATGTTATCCATCCTAAGATGTCCTCCATAATCTATCTGCTCCCCCTTGAATCCATAAATATCCAAGTGTGAGAAGGGAAGAACTTCCTCAAACTATGGAAGAACTTTTCACTCCATGATGTATTGAAGTGCACCTCCAATTAAATCTCTCCATGAGATCTCCCTCTCATCAATAGTCCTCCAAAACCAATGAGGTCTTGGATCTGCTGAAAGTAGAAGTCTCTCTTTGAGCTGAGAGGTGCTCATTGAGAAAGTGTCATCTGGAAAGGAGAAAGTTTTTCTCATCTCAAGATTTCTACTATCTATCATCCTTCCCTTCAAGTCTTCAAACCCCAACCTAAAGTGTGATATGCAATCGACCAATGGCTCATGAGGATGATGGTTTATTTCTTCCTTGAATGTTTCCATGTTGCATAGTGCAGTGCAATCTTGTTGCTCTAGGTCAGCAATGTATGTTGATTCTTGGTCATTTAAATATGAGTTTTCACAATCCTCCAAAATATTTGCTGAAATAAAAAGTGGAACTTCATTCATACCTTGATGGAACTTGGGATCTCCTTGTATGACTGCAATAGTTCTTTCCTCCAATGAAATGGCTACCCCATTTGCAGATGTAGAAGGCTGCTCCTCCAAGGTTGTGACAACGATGGTACAAGTATCCTCCCATGGTGGTGTGGGATTTTTCAGCTCTGATCTTTCTCCATCAAAGGTTCTAATCAACCTTTGAGTGAACTCTACAAAAGTATTCACCCTTGCATGGCTCAAGTGGCTGAACCACCAAACATTGGCTTCACCCTCCAAGTGTAGTGCTACAACTTCTACTGCCTCCCTCTCTACCACTGGATGTAGTAGGAAGAATGCCTCAAGCTTCTTTTCCCAAGATATTACTATAGATGATCCATGATATGTAGGCAATAGAAACCTATTACCTTTGATTCCTCTCCTATTACAGGATCTCCTTTCTTTCTTCAATTGAATGAACTGCGGAAGAGCCAGAGTCTCCTTGAAGGCTCTAGGTTGAGATTTGTGCTCAACAAGGTATTTACTTAGAATCAGATGATCCAAGTATCTTCCATGCTCATTGTCTTCTTCTTAATGAGAATAGGAAGTGCATGGTCCTCCCTTCTCCATTTTCTCATCCTCCTTGGGGAGGTTCTTCATAGATCTGAAGAATGATGAGACAAAACCCATCCTCTCCAATATTTTGATCTTCTTCTATCTTATTTTGGCCGAAACTCAGAGGATGAGCCAAGATGATGCTCTGATACCACTGTAATATTCCCAAATAGGGAATTTCTACAAAAATAAGAACATCTTAAGATGTTCCAAACTTGGAGATGCAACAATGTAAAAACACATATTGGAGTAGCAGCATTATATCAATACATAAACCATGAGAAGATCCAAATAGCCATGAAATTGATCTTATAGCAACAAATGTATACAAATCCTTGAGGTAATGATCACTCAAGCTAGGCAATGCAAGCCTCAATAGAACATGTACAAGAAAATGAAGAACACTGCTACATAGAGAAAGCCCAAGGCCATGACTGCGCAGTTTACAGGAGGCACTGCTACAGAAATAATTTCAATACATAGATATGGAAATGTATGGCTCAAATAATGTGGGAAGCAAAGCTCTAACCCCTGAAAAAAATGGTCAATCCTAAAAGGATTGGCTGAAATATACAAAATGGAAAAAATTTCAGAGTAGCAGGGTAGAGTAGCAGCTGCAACTCAAGAAATGGATGGAGATGGCTGTAGATGATACAAAATCTGAATATACCTCCTCCAATGGATCTTCCAAGTGAAAGGTTGATCCTAACACTGAAGATCTCTCCCTTTAGACAAATACTGCAACCGTCACCGCAGATACACACTGAAAATAACGCAGTCTAAGAGAGGGACTATGCTGTAGATCATGGAAATGGTTGGTCTGGTGCCAAATATGGTGAAATATGCTTAGAGATCTTCCTAAATCATCCTCCAAAGGAAAGAATGCTTCCTACTATGAAAAATAAGCACAGGAAGTGGTGTTTAGTAACCTCCACTGCAGCACCTTGCAACACAACGTTTCCTGCTACATGAATAATGATGTGGCTGAAGGAGGATGCTTGGCCTCAAGCCTCAATGTGGAGAAATGAAGAGAAAGCTCCTTCAAGAGGCCTCTCTTGAAAGGAGAAGTAATTCCTAAACAAGAATGCCTTATGCTAAGCAGCATTGCAACTCTTCTAAACAACAGGAGAATGCACAAATTCTAAACAAACCATAAAATCAATAATCATCAACATGAATCACAATGGCTACCTTGCCCTCATTTTAAACTAATGAAAGCCCTCTCACCATGGGTCCCACTCATTAGGGTTTCCTTCACCAAAGAAACCTCCTCCCATTCATACTGCATTGTTTCTCTGAGTGTTCTCGACTTCTTATCCCAACACTATTGACTTGGTCAAACTTGACCTTGTCCCCATGAAAATGACCCTGTTCACACATGAGGGTGTGAAATCCATCTCCTCTGATGATTCCTTTCCACACTATGAGGGATTTTATTCATTATTCTGAAATGTATGGGCCTCCTTACCCATTTATTTACCTCCTAAGTGACATGAGCAAAAATTAATATTCCAATTAGCTGCATGCTAATTTTGGAATATTACATCTTCTCCCATCATTAAAATCATATAGTGGTCCTCCTATTCTTATGGGATAGATTTTCCAATAGAGGAAAATGGAAAAGGGAGGGTATATCTTGGGGATGAAATTTTCAAGAATTTCGTGCATATTCTTAAGTTTTCTGTAAAATCTTCTTTTTGTACCAAATGACACATATCGACACTAGTAGAAGAGTTGAATTCACCCGAGATTCAATGAGCATATATGACATGCAATATAGCTTGAAAATTACAGTTGGTAAGGTAAATCATTAGTCAATTCTTTATAACTTTTCTGAATTGTTCCATAATCATACTGCACTTTACTATAGATGCATGCAAAAGATGAAAGAAAAATTTGGCATGAAAGAGTTAAAAAATTAATCTTAAATGCATCCGTGTTATAAAATAAGGGATAGTGAAAGGAATTCATGCCATAGAATTTTCTTATGGATTTTTCTAACGATGGGCTCTTTGAAATCATCCATAAGAAATTTTTGGGAAGGGGCATGCAAGAAGGGCTTCCTCTCTCTTGGAGATTTTTCACAATGATGTTAAGGGGAAATTTCTATATCCTTCCATAGGAAAAGCTGGATATGTGCTTGCTTTCATAGATGATTCTACAAGATACACGTGGGTGTACTTTATCAACTCAAATTTGAAGTGTTTGATCATATAGAGATTTTAAAAGTACATGTAGAAAGATGACCATGATACACTGTAAAGACAATGGGAGGAAGCATGTCAACAAGAATGTCCAACATTTTTGTGATGAACTAGGAATACAATTCCAACACACCGTTCCTTACACTCCACCAACATAATGGGGTATTTAGGAGGAATAATAGATCCTTGAAAGAGATTTCTAGTTGCATGTTACATGCAAGGTCCTTTCCTTCCAAATTTTGGTCTAAAGAAATCAATTTTTCTTCGTACATACAAAATATAGATCCTCATAATTTTTTTTTAATAGAAAAACACCTTTTGAAGCATGGAGTAGCATCCAACTAGAAGTTACACATTTCCACACTTTTTGATATCATGCATTTGCACACATTCCTTCTTAATAGAGAAAGTATTTAGACCCTTAAAGAAAGGAGTGCATATTTTTTGGATATCCAAATGGCGTAAAGGGATAGAGTCTACTAGATTTTTCAATATAAAATATCTTCATTGAGAGGAGTGCCTACTTTGATGAAAGTCCCCTTCATCCTCTAAGGAACAACATGCAAAAAGTTATGTGCTTCTTATTGAAGCAGGTTTAGGAGATTATGCATCCCATCATTCAGATCATATTTTAGATCTGATTTCTGAAGTTGATTCAAAATATCATGAACATGCATGTGAATATTCCAATTCTTAGCCACTTTTTAGAAATAAGTGGTGCCCCGTAAGTGATATCTTGGATGAACCTGACAAAAAATATCAATTTGCAGAATATCCTGATGCACTCACAATTATAGACCTAGTTATTCCCGTACATTTCTACATGGCTCTAACATAAAACCATAAAAATTATGAAGAATTTATAGGGAATCCTTTCCTGGAGGTAGCTGTGGACAAGGAGTGAAACTCCCTAATTAAGAACTAGAAATGGGAATTGGTTCCACTACATTTAGATTATAAGTTTTCCAAATGAAAATGGGGCTATAAGACAAATAAATTAGTGAATGGACTTGTGAGAAGATATAAATAATGATTGGTTATCAAAGCATTTCAACATTTTGATGGCATATATTATGATGAAATATTTGATCTAATGGTGAAAATGTACTCTATTCGATCAACTATTTCCATGGGAGAAAAAATAAGGTGGGAGATTCATCACATGGATGTGAAGAATGCATTTCTTCATGGTGATCTCAAACATGAAATTTTATGGAGAAAACACAAGTGTATGTAAAGGATTCATCTTTTGTTTTCCAACTCAAGATGTCTCTTTATCACCCTAAGAAAATACCTAGAGAATGGTATGCTAAAATGGATATCTATTTAGTCTTGTAACATTTATTTTGATGTAAATATGATCCAATCATTATATTAGAAGAAATTTTGACTCTCTATTGCTAATATTGCTATATGTAGATAATATATTCATCACATGTAGTGTTTCCTCAACCATTGTTCCAATTAAGATCACTTTGCATGATATAATTTCCATGACAGATATGGTTGTGATACACTTCTTCCTTAGACTAGAAATAAAACATAATTATTTAGGGATCAAAATTTATCAATCCAAGTGTATGAGAGATCTCTTAGTTCACTTTCACATGACTAGATCCAAGAGAAAAAATACATTTTTCTTATTGGGGGTACACCTTGAGGATGGAAAGGATACACTATTAGTTGATTTCACCATGTAAATGGTGAGGAATCTCCTCTATATTAGTCACACTCTTACAAGTATATCATATGCATTATATGTAGTTCCCATATACATGCATTCTTAGTTCCCATATATGTAGTTCCTCCATAGTTGTATGAGTTACATTGGAAAGATTCCAAGTGCATTCTTAGATATTTATATGGAATATCTATTAAATTCATTATGCAGCAAGATGTACTTTGGATCTCATTTTCCACATTAATTCTAATTCGGTTGGAGATAAAATTGATCATAAGTCCACTTCAATATATATTCTCAATTCGGGTGCTCACACCATTTTTTGGTCCTACAAAAAGTAATCCATGATTGCTTTATAATAAGTAAAGGTCGAGTACAAAGGTGCAATCAACATTACCATTCAGGTTATTTGGTTGCAAAAATTTATCACTAAGCTTGGTGTTATATTTCTTCATATTCTTCTCATTTAGTGCAACAATAAGATAACACTAAAGTTTTGCATAGATCTAATGTAGTAACAACGAAAATAAACTCATATAGATACACATGCACTACATGTGAGAATTGGTACATGATAGAGCTATCGACTTGCAGTACTGTCTCACTTCTGAAGTGGCAAGTGACATCTTCAAAAATAATTTCACTAAGAAAAAAATCCACTTTTGGGAAACCACCTTGAAATGAAATACATAACTACGTATCATTTGTATTTATTTTTCAATATTTTATTTTGATAGGGGCTTTTCTTCCAATGTGGTTTTTCTTCTTTTCTCTTCTGGCATATGTTCTGTTTTAGTTAGATGCATTGTGAAATGGGTACCTTACATGAATTAATTATGGGGCCCATTCATTTTTTTCTCTCTAGGGGGGTTATTCTTCACGAGGGTTATTGGAGATAACATATACTTAATGATACTTCTGTTAATCTATTAATAAGTGCAGTCATGCATTGCAACCTTTTTATTATCACCAAGAGGGAACTCCATAAGTTCATGCATGAGTTTTACTAATGTCCACCACATGATATAGTTAATTCATGACTACATGGCTAATTAACTACGACTGTGTGTTAGTTTCCTTTAGTGCAATGTTCACATCTCTCTCGATTCACTACTAAACTAAGTACTATAAATTTTCAGCTATGTAGAATATATTGGATTGAATTATATCCTATGGAAATTATATTTTTTTTGCATGAATATAATATGTTAATTCTTCTTATCAATTTTCTTTCTTCTTCCATGTAGGTTTTTTTCTATCTAGATCCATCATTCTCATGTTCAACTACAATTTCACATGTTTTTCCCTCTAACTTTTTCAACATTCTTCAATTGATCAATAATAAATGGTTTGAAATGTTGATACACTTTTAATATAAATTTTTTCCATCACTTATTTTTTACTCCATTCAGCTCTAGACAACATAGCAACAACACATTCTATGCTAGGGGTTCAAAATGCCATAATCTTCTTGTTATAGATTTTTGATATTTTTTTTTTTATATAATTTCTAGTTGAATTTGTTTAGAATTTGATAAAAAATTATTGGAAGCAGAATTTTCTCTCCACAATGGAGGTTCCCATGAATGTTTTTGGGTTTTGATTCCATATGAGTCAAAATGAGAACATGTCCATTCAATCACACAATGATTTTCATAGGTCCTCATAATCATAACTCTAGATTTTGTGCATCAAAAATATTTATTTTCTCTCCTTAATTCGAATAATAAATTCTTAGTTTCTCTCCTAAGATCCTTGTGGTTCATGTTTCAATCTCACTCAATGACATTTAGGCTGCTTTCCCCAGGGACTAGAGGTAAATAATGTAACAAATATGGATTTCACCTTGCATACCATCTCACAACAATGCAATGTCATTTCAGACGTTTAGGGTTATAGTCTTAGATAACTCACAACATAACTACTACACATTTTTCTTTGCACTAGCTCCTCTAGTGGGTCTTAGCACCAACTTACTCTTGGAAGTTGTATCTAGCAATTGTCTAGACCCTAAATAAGATCTTTTCTATGGTTGATAAGATTACTTTATTTTCTTTCTCTTGGAAGTTGTATCTAGCAATTGTCTAGACCCTAAATAAGATCTTTTCTATGGTTGATAAGATTACTTTATTTTCTTTTCTTTTCCACTTCTTATGATTGCAGTGCCTTCTTTTATTGCATTTATTTTTTTATATGTTCGCAACACCCAATCGGTAAAATTTATAGGAAAACCAACATTAGCAAATAAACATGAAGAAATAAAAAAGGAAAATTTAAAAATAAGAAAAAGAAAACCTATCAAATATATTATTTCCCTATGTTACATTTATTACATGAAGAAATGAAAAAGGAAAATTAAAAAATAAGAAAAAAAACCTATTAAATATATTATTTCCCTATGTTACATTTACTATTCCATAGATGGTCATTGGCAAAGAGAATCATTTTGAAACTCCTGTTAGATTATCAAAAGGAAAACCTATTAAATATATCATTTCCCTCTGTTACATTTACTCTTCCATAGAGGGTTATTGGCAACGACAATCATTTTTAAACTCCAATTAGATTATCAATTCACCATGTATTATATTCCTAACAGAAAATGACAGATTATTGAAGAAATTAACACTCATTTTTTTCTCACTCTGAGTATGAGGGTGATGTGTGATTTCATTAATGTTCAACTTGGAATTGGAACATGCCTGTTAAAAAATATATTATAAATAAAAAAGCAATGTACACTATAATAAAAATAGAAATGATTACACATATTTTGTTAGTTTTAATTAGAAAAAGTTGATTAGATGTTAATATTACAATAGAGTGTGAAAGAAATGCTGTAAATCATTTCACTTTCACTCTTGGAGTTACAAATAAAATATTTAGGTGTGTATTTTAAATAATATAATTTTATATTTACTTTACTGAAATAAAGTAATTAAGTTTAATAAAAAGAATGTGTGTTGACTCTATCTCACAATGAAAATATGTGCGCGTTTGTATTTTGACTCTAGTAAAATATTTTAATGTTCAAAATGATTTATCAACCACTTATTTATCAAGCATAAAAAGAAATTAAATCTATTGAGTGTAAACATTTTCTTTAAATTTTACATTTAAAAAAAGTTTTGCATATCCAAAGATTTCCTCTCTCTATACACCTGGTACATCAGTGATTAATAAAGATCTATATTGATTAATAAAAAAAGCAATTTCCTCGAACATCCATATAGTTAACGAACTCTTAGTTCTCTAAATATTAAAGAGAAAACAAAACTCCATATGAACACATAACTAATAAATCAGTGGAACTATAACTACTTAAAATAATTTATTATAAGTTAGCTAAACCATTCCTACAAATAATAATTTTATTTTTTGTAAATTTCAATAATATAGAATTCACATATATTAATTAGTTTATATATATATATTAATTATGATGAAAGTGTTAGCTAGAACATATAATTATTGTTATCATTTATGATTATATAGGTTTTTGGGTACATGTGAGCTTTTTGGATTAGATTTTGCTAAGGGCATTGAGTTGAGTGGAGGACAATGAAAAATGTGGCAGCTCCATATATTCACTCAATAGCAAGGAGCCTTCTCCTTATGATACCCTTCATTTGGTGTAGATTGAGCCTTTGAGTGTTCCGATCAATGATTCTCTTCTTGATGTTTCAAGAACAAGTTCGAATATAAAAGTTATATGGTGGTAAATTTCTCCCTGAAATTCATTAAGCAATCATGTGAGAAAGTCCTCTTTTAATCGATATTAGAATCATAAACCATCGTTACATGGTGCCAAATCTCTCCCCTGAAACTGCCATAATTGAAGTAATGTTGTGAGAGTGTGTTTTCATCGATATTAGAATCATGAACCACACAGTAAACTTTTCCTTCAAAACATCCCGTAACGTATCACCTGTCACACCAAGAATTGTTGTTGAAGGTGCATTTCTGGAGGTTGTCAGTCTGCTAACTTTTCTAGAGACAGGAGACGATCATCTTTAATAGAAGTTTGATTTTACTTTAATAGAGGCACTATTCAAAATCGAGAAATATCCAAGACGGCTTCATCAACTTTATGGATTGGCAGAATTACGACGTCTTCCTACAAAACATTGTACACATATTTGGCAACATATTGAGTGTTTGGTTTGACAGAATAGGTAAGAAATATAATATTACATATTTCAGCTCAAAATAAGTAGCAAGCCAATGGGTATTAAATGAACGTTGGTTAAAGTTTACTGTCTAAATTTGGATTTTGGCAAGTCAGTTATCTAATTATGGATATATACAGCCCCACTCATTTAATTTAATATCCATTAGTAAACACTTTATTTTGCTGACACATATTTCTGGTCCAGTTATTCCAGTTATTGATGACTTAAATTATTTTTATTTATAAGCTATTTTTTTTAATTGGTAAAGTAAAATGAATTTTTATCAATATTAAAATATTGGTAAAATTTTTTACAAATTAAGAATATTGATAAATCTTGTTTTTTTAATAAGGTATATATATATTTATAATAAATACATTTTTTTATAATTAATAATAATCTAAATAAAATTATGATTAATTTATTTTTATATTTTTTTAATATATAATAAAATATGGTATAATAATGTAAAATAAAAATATAATTTTATTAATTATATATGAAGAAATATTTTGATATTTATAATAAATTAGTATTTATAAATAAATATAACTTTTCCTCATGGAGAACATATAGCCGGAACATATAGAGTTTGATAATCATAATTTAAAATAAAATTATGATTAATTTAGTTTTATAATTTTTTAATATATAATGAAATATGGTATAATAATGTAAAATAAAAATATAATTTTATTAATTATATACATATGAAGAAATATTTTGATATTTATAATAAATTAGTGTTTATAAAATTTATTTATTAATCATTTAATTTATAGAAATATAATTTTTGGAATCTATGCTTTTGTGATCCATCATATAATTTGTAAAAAATATTTCGGTAATAATCACATGCAATGGAACATTGTCAATGTTCCATTGCATGTGATTATTACCGAAAGATTTTTTACAAAATCTAATTTTTCTTGGAACAAATTATTATTAGTACTATGGGCTAAATACCATGGGACAAATACCATATTTATAAAATATGCATGGTAAATATATAAAGATAAAAAAATTATAGAGAGGCATGGTAAATATATAAAAACTATTTTCATATTTACTCCATAATCTATTTACGAGCACTCAAAAAAGTGGTTTTATTTAGGTGAAACCTATGGGAAAAATAACATGGGAAAAAGTATTATTAATACCATGGAAAAACATATTAATAATCCTAATATTAATATTAAAATATTATTCTTAAATCTAATATTCGTATTAATATATTATAATATTAATATTAATAAATTTGGATTAATAACCCTGGATCGGGGTGCCACATTGACATGAATAGACATAAGTTTGTGCCACGAGGAGGCGTGCACGTGACCGTCAATTATGTACAATAGTCGATATAGTTGCAGAAGGTTGGAGGATGGTACACGTTTACATGCTTAACCATTATGAAAGCTTGTGGAAAAGTTGGATTCTAGCAAATCATGTCAGATCGAAGTTGGAGAGAGAGCTTGTGGACAGGGTTAAGGTAGGAAAGGGAGCCACAGTGAGGTAAGGTTCTCAGCAGGAAATCCATAGAGCAGTCCGAGGAGACAGAGGCAGGGCTACAACGATGTCAGGTAATTTGTTATGTCATGGCTATTGCCACCTTTTCCTTTCAATTTCTTGTTCCTGTTATCAGTAATGAGGGTGACATCAAGTTGGGAGAAGGTTGTAATGCCATGCATGAAGTTTTTTCATTTTAGTAGTGATTTTTCTTGCTAGTATGGAACTTTTGGTTTTCTCTGTTATAATGTTAATGAAGGGTCTTTAGCAATTGAGCCCTGTTTTAGAAGCTCGTCCTTAGTCTCCACTGCTACTCAGTTAATTCCTCAGTTTGGTGGTGAAACCCAGTTAAAAATATTGAGGATTCTACATTATAGAGCAGGACCAACTTATGGTCTCAGCCCAGTTGCTCTGCGTCCACAATTGACCTTCTCGCTTCCCTATGAGCCTCATATGCAGGTCTCTGGAACCCTCTTCTGTGGGAGGTTCATCCACGGTTCTAGCTTCTTGTAATGAAGACTTGCATCAAGCTTATGAGTAGGCTTGCATGCTCAGAAATGACAACTTCCGAAACCATATTCACCCTTCTCAGCATAATTCTCTGTCGCGTGGTGTTAGGATTCCATACCTTCATTTTATGTTTTTTAAATGCCTCGGTAATAATATGAATCTTACCTGTTGCAAAGATATTTTATATTTCTCTGTATTTTACATGTTTACCATTCATGTTGTTGGTTGTGCTGCAACGTCTCAGGATCAACCTATATATCAGGGTGTAGTGGGCTCCACCAAAGTTCACCAGGATTCTGTTATTGATTTTATGTTTCCATATAAAGGCCTCTTCCATATTTTTACAGGGATTTTAGAAGAGATGTCGGGGTCTTCTTGCTAGTCGAAACCGATGGAAAAAGGCCAACCTAGGAAATGACAAGGTACCAGAAAAGGGAAGCACAAACAACCAATTTATAATGTGGGACCAAGTAAGCATGGAAGGAAAACAAAAAAAGAAGTTATGGAAAATATTTTTGATCTTTATGAAGTTGGAAACCCAACTCAGATTTGCAATACAATTCAAGGCTCGGAAAGAGAGAGCAACCATGATGAAGATGACATCAAGCAGCAGGAAGCCACCATGGACTTCCTATCGGACCCCAGGAATACGAGAGGGAGGTTATCCCTTTTTCATCAATCAGTACATACCTATTGGAAACTTAAATGTGTTTTGGAAAATACCATGACTAGCATGTAGGAAATGGAAGGAAACCCAAAAGTTTTTTCAGTACTGCAACAAATCAAAAAAGAAATCCAAGAAATTTCCATGTCTCAGTATCATGCAGTGGCAAGAATTGGGAGAATCGAACTTCGACTTCCAGCAATGAAGCAAGTAGATATGTCAGGTTCTACTACAAAGGACCCAACTCCAATTGACTCTTCTGATGGGTGGTATTTTATGTTAACCGTGTTTAATGATTTTTGCGGAAATATTTTACAGCTTTAGGATAAACTTTAATTTTTATTAACATAGTAAATTAGATATAGCGGCAAGTACAAGGAGGAAACAATTCCAATACTGGTTGGCTTTTAATTCACTCAGGTGGCCAACAGACCTGGTTTCCGTTGGGCGGATTGAGGCTACCAACGACGTCAGCACATGAATAGAAATCTGCTTTTTTGATAAATAGAAAATGGAAAGGATCTATGAAATTTACAAAAAAATAAATAAATTTGGATTAATAAAATATTAAATTTGTTATATTATAATATATATTAATATATCATGACATATATTAACTCTAGATATATATGGGAAGGAAGAACAAAGACATAAAGTGATGGAGGTCGAGAGATAGGGGTAGTCACAAGGGAGAGACGGAGATAAACTGAAGGATAGGGGAGATAATGAATGAAGAAAAAGAGATGGAGAGGAGTGAGAGAGGTAGATAAGGGTAAGAGAGGGAGAGATAGAAAAAAATATGGAATGGGGAGAGAGAGAAGGAGAAAGGGCATGATATAGTGAGAGGATTCAAGAGAGAGAGAGAGAGAGACATATATGGGGGAAGAGAGATGGAGGTAGGAGAGAAAGGGATAGAGAGAAAGGAAGAGAGAGAGGACTTGAGAGATAGGAGAAGAGAGGGTGGGATAGAAATATGGAGTTGAAGGGGGAAGGAGGGAGGGAGGAAGAAAGACATAGAGAGTGAGAAGTGGAGAGAGAGAGAGGAAGTTACAAGGGAGATATGGAGATAGAGTGTGTATGTTTAGGGGTGTGATAAAGAGACAAAGAAGGAGAGATGGAGAGAAGGGGGGAGAGAAGGAGAGAGGGTGGGAAATAGTCACATATTTTGCGAGAGAGGGGGGGGGGATAAAAAGAGAGAGAAAGAGGATTGGAGAGAGAGAGAGAGAGAGAGAGAGAGAGAGAGAGGAAGGATGAGAGAGAGGAGAGTGATGGGTGAAGAGAGAGGATTGGATGGAAAAGAGAGAGAGAGAGTGAGAGAGGAAAGAAAAAGAGAGAGAGTAATTGAGAGAGAGGAGAGTGATGGGTGAAGAGAGAGGATTGGATGGAAAAGAGAGAGAGAGAGAGAGAGAGAGAGATGGGGGAAGAGAGATCGAGGTAGGAGAGAAAGGGAGAGAGAGGAAGGACGAGAGAGAGGACTTGAAATAGATGAGAGAGGGATGGATATAGAGATGGATTTGGACAGGGAGAGAGGGAGGGAATAAGAAATATATAGAGAGTGATAAGTGGAGGGAGAGAGAGGGAGAGACAAGGGAGGGATGGGAAGAGAGTGTGTATGTTTGGGGGTGAGAAAAATACACAAATAAGGATATATAGAGAGAGATATTGTATGTTTGGGGGTGAGACAAAGAGACAAAGATATAGTAACAAAGTTATATATATATATATATATATATATATATATATATACTATCTTTTATTTCTGTGTGTTATAGATAAGATACAGAAAGTATGTCGGAGGGAGATCAGAGAGCGAAGCGTAAGAAGAAATATTGACAGAGAGAGAGAGAGAGAGAGAGAGAGGGGACCGACAATGAAGATGGAGAAAAGAGGACGCAGGAGCTTGTAGATCCGAAATGCACTTGTATCCGTTGTTAGATATATGGCTGAAAGGCTCAGATCTGGTGCATTTATGCTAACATCTAGGCTAACATCCTGATCACATATCGACTGGCGAAAAGCGGTAAATCGGTGAACTGTATATCTGATCCGATGAAGTATGCTGCTCTGTAATGATTGAAGATCTATACGCTACTTCGCCGCGGAGGAAGCGCGTATATACGCAGCTTCAGCGAAGAGAAAGCGCGTATGCGCAATAAAATATACACTGAGGTATACGCTGGTTTGTGTGGATGGAAGCGCGTATATACGCGACATCAGTGAAGTAAAAGCGCGTATGCAAACTAGGGTTTGCTGAAGCAAGGGGTATGAAATATCTGATCTGTTCTGCTGTGTTTCTGCTATCTGATCTGTATTGATATGTATCTGTTGGTGATGTATGTTTGTGCTTAAAAGTATGGAAAGGGTCCAGTATGAAAATATGATGAAATGTGGCCTGCAAATTGTGTTCTATTGAAGTTGGTTGGATCCAGTGTGAAAATTGATGAAACGTGGTCCAAGGTGGTGCTGAGGGTTGTAGCCGGCCACGACATCAAAAATTTTAATGAATCCTCATGAATTTTGCGTACTTGTAATCTCAGATCTGTAAGGAATTTTTATTGCGCAAATGATTTTTGGTGTGAATTATTTTCTGGCAATCAACTCTGTCCCACCGTCCTACACTTGGCATTCTCTCCACCATTGATCGGGACTTGATCCTACGGTGATTATGCACTAGGGTTGGCTAATGACCTCGGGGTCATAACTGAATTCATAGTTTCATTGTTGCGCTTTCGTCGAAGGGTCTGGAGGCGATTTCTGCTAGCCTCAGGGTTTGTAACCGACATCAACATATTATCCAACGCCGTCGGTGAAATGGTGACCTCCAAGGTATCTTCTCCTCGGCTACAGGTATTCAGCCTTTCCCTTTTGAACTTTTCTTGCAGTCCTTATGCAGAAATTCGATTCTCAGTTTTTAATGGGTTGAGGAACTGTTAAATCATTCAAAGGTTTTCTTGTTTGTCAGCCTGTGGCTTCCTCTGATAAGTTGTGCATTCATTGTTGTTATTTTTCTTTTGTGGCAACCTGTTGAGTTGCTGGCAGAATGGTTTATGCTCCCCTTTGGCTTTTACTGTTTCCTGAGAGCTACAGGGAAATCTCACTCCGAATTCTGTCATTCGTTTTTCTATTTATAACAATGGAGACAGGGGTTAAACCCATTTGTTTTTTTTTTTTCCTTGGTTCCTTTATCTCTAACGAATTTTCCGACTGGTTGGCAGGTACTATCCGCTTCTCTCCTACCCGTTTCAGGGTTCTTGAGTTATTACCACAGTTTTTCCTGTGAAGGAAGTCTAATCTCTGCATCTAATTACAGGTACCCTTGATGTTGACGAGGTTTGAACCCCATTTTTTCCTTCGATTGGGTTTCCTTAGTTAATGAAAATTGTTTTGGGGTTTGCTCAGGTTTTGAACATGTAGCCTTGATATTGCAATCATCTGTTTTCTATCATTTAGAGTTAGAATGAAGGTTTAGACTAGGTTTACGGCTTCGTGTCGGTAGTATATATGTATCATGCTCCGACGTTCTCGAATGGGTTTCATTTTAAGGGTTACCATTTCAAATTATTATGTATAAATTTACAGTTGACTGGCTGGCCGAGGTTTGCTCACCCGTGCTCTCATCTCATATCATTTTCTCGTAATAACCCTCGACAGTTGGGTTTTCAAACTGGTTCCTCTACTTTTTCATTTATATAAGCTTATTGTATAGATGTTTGCGAAGCATGTATTTTTCGTGTGGATTTTCGACGGTCTTCTCTACTTCCTGTTTCCTGTACTTACAAGAAAACATGATGAGGCATATTTATGTAAATTACTGTTGCAAATGATATAACTGTATAGTGAGGTGTGTAGTGCGACTCTTAATTGTATATTTCACTGTTTTCCTTTGATGGCGGTCCCTTCGGGGTTTTATTACGATGTTTTCTGCATTATCAGTTTATGAAGTTCTATACTTATGAGGGTTTCGTTCGACTGGGAAAACTGATAGCTCACTGGTTCGTTGCTGTAAATTTTCCTCAGACTTTCTTAATTTATGTTTTCGTTTATAAGGCTGAAATCTAACTCGGACGCCGTTCTGTTGTAAAGCCTGGTTATTCGATGGTTCCTTTTTTTTCTTTTAAAGAATTCTACAGGGTGTCCGGACCACCAGTTTGTCCGCGTATTATCATAGATAGGAGGGCGACCAACCCAGAAGCTCTGGTTTACAGGCATTATGGGTTAACGGTCCTCCTGACATTACCATTCAATATTTTTCTTTAATGTTTTATTCTTCAGTTATTAGCTCAGGAAAATAAAATGATACTGTTACACACTGCTTAATTCAGTACATCGACAAGCTTTTTACTCTATACTACCTTCTACTCGTTTCTTGCAAAGAATTTAGTTTCGAATGCTATTTTTCAAATTTTTTATACAGAACAGAGTTACCTAGCTTGCTTCTGTTGTAGGTTACCAGAACAAAATAGAAAGCAATATATATACTACCGCGTTTACAATTCTTTTTACAGAAAAAACTACTTATTACAGGCAACTTTAAATGTAAAGAAACAATGTTTCTTCTACCCTTTTTTTTAAAACAACAAGGAACTAGCTACTTTTCACTCATCTGAGCTTAAATCCGACTGATGGTATTTGGTTCCTCCCTTCCATGAGTTGGGGCAATTACGTCCCGCAACTCTCCGGCGTGCTCCAAGACTGGGCCTTCGTTGAACACAGAATTTTGGACGAGAAACTCGGGACAATCCGGTCTAGTTCTCCAACTCCAGTGAAACAGTAATTCTGGAGGAGAGCTCGGAACAGTTCGGTCCAATTCTCCAACTCCAGAGGACAGTCTGCTCTGAGAATTTATTTTTCCAGAATGACAGATTTCCTTTCCTCACACAGAACCCCAAACTCTCCTTAGAATTCCTTATTTATTCCAGAGTTTCTTTGGGTCACTGTGGAACTGTTTTTTTTTTTTTTTTTTTTTCTGTTCAACTAACTCCAGATCTTGATTTACTTTTACCATCAATTTTTACTCATGAAACTAATTTCACAATAAATCTTTTATTCAATACCAAAATTTAATTTTGTTCAAATATTGTAATTGAAATAACCAACAGTCATAATAAATCCATTCTTAACAAAAGTCTAACCATTTGTGAACAGCTAAGACAGTGGTTACAATAATATAGAATTCACATATATTAATTAGTTTATATATATATATTAATTATGATGAAAGTGTTAGCTAGAACATATAATTATGGTTATCATTTATGATTATATAGGTTTTTGGGTACATGTGAGTTTTTTGGATTAGATGTTGCTAAGGGCATTGAGTGGAGTGGAGGACAATGAAAAATGTGGTAGCTCCATATATTCACTCAATAGCAAGGAGCCTTCTCCTTATGATACCCTTCATTTGGTGTAGATTGAGCCTTTGAGTGTTCCGATCAATGATTCTCTTCTTGAAGTTTCAAGAACAAGTTCGAATATAAAATTTACCACTATCGAAGAGAGTTTCCAGATATTCTAAGTTATATGGTGGTAAATTTCTCCCTGAAACTGTCATAATTCATTAAGCAATCATGTGAGAAAGTCCTCTTTCCATCGATATTAGAATCATAAACCATCGTTACATGGGTGCCAAATCTCTCCCCTGAAACTGCCATAAGTGAGAGCGTGTTTTCATCGATATTAGAATCATGAACCACACAGTAAACTTTTCCTTGAAAACATCCCATAACGTATCACCTGTCACACCAAGAATTGTTGTTGAAGGTGCATTTCTGGAGGTTGTCAGTCTGCTAACTTTTCTAGAGACAGGAGACGATCATCTTTAATAGAAGTTTGATTTTACTTTAATAGAGGCACAACAGTGCCGAAATTCAAATTCAAAATCGAGAAATATCCAAGACGGCTTGATCAACTTTATGGATTGGCAGAATTACGACGTCTTCCTACAAAACATTGTCCACATATTTGGCAACATATTGAGTGTTTGGTTTGACAGAATAGGTAAGAAATATAATATTACATATTTCAGCTCAAAATAAGTAGCAAGCCAATGGGTATTAAATGAACGTTGGTTAAGGTTTACTGTCTAAATTTGGATTTTGGCAAGTCAGTTATCTAATTATGGATATATACAGCCCCACTCATTTAATTTAATATCCATTAGTAAACACTTTATTTTGCTGACACATATTTCTGGTCCAGTTATTCCAGTTATTGATGACTTAAATTATTTTTATTTATAAGTTATTTTTTTTAATTGGTAAAGTAAAATGAATTTTTATCAATATTAAAATATTGGTAGAATCTTTTACAAATTAAAAATACTGATAAATCTTGTTTTTTTAATAAGGTATATATATATATATATATTTATAATAAATACATTTTTTTTATAATTAATAATAATCTAAAATAAAATTATGATTAATTTATTTTTATATTTTTTTAATATATAATAAAATATGGTATAATAATGTAAAATAAAAATATAATTTTATTAATTATATATGAAGAAATATTTTCATATTTATAATAAATTAGTGTTTATAAATATTTATTTATTAATCATTTAATTTATAGAAACATAACTTTTTCTCCGGGAGAACATATAGCCAGAACATATAGAGTTTGTTAATAATAATTTAAAATAAAATTATGATTAATTTAGTTTTATAATTTTTTAATATATAATGAAATATGGTATAGTAATGTAAAATAAAAATATAATTTTATTAATTATATATATGAAGAAATATTTTGATATTTATAATAAATTAGTGTTTATAAATATTTATTTATTAATCATTTAATTTATAGAAATATAATTTTTCTTGGAACAAATTATTATTAGTACCATGGGCTAAATACCATGGGCCTAATACCATATTTATAAAATATGCATGGTAAATATATAAATATAAAAAAGTTATAGAGAAGCATGGTAAATATATAAGAACTATTTTCATATTTACTCCATAATCTATTTACGATCACTCAAAAAAATGGTTTTATATAGGTGAAACCTATGGGAAAAATAACATGGGCAAAAATATTATTAATACCATGGAAAAATATATAGTTAATCCTAATATTAATATTAAAATATTATTATTAAATCTAATATTCGTATTAATATATTATAATATTAATATTAATAAATTTGGATTAATAACCCCGGATCGGGGTGCCACATTGACACGAATCGACATAAGTCTGTGCCACGAGGAGGCGTGCATGTGATCGTCAATTATGTACAATAGTCGTTATAGTTACAGAAGGTCAGAGGATGGTACGCGTTTACACGCTTAACCATTATGAAAGCTTGCAGAAAAGTTGGATGTCAACAAATCATGCCAGATCGAAGTTGGAGAGAGACTCTGTGGACAAGGTTAAGGTAGGAAAGGGAGCCACAGCGAGGTAAGGTTCTCAGCAGGAAATCCACAGAGCAGTCCGAGGAGACAGAGGCAGGGCTACAGCGACGTGAGGTAATTTGTTATGTCATAGCTATTGCCACCTTTTCCTTTCAATTTTCTGTTCCTGTTATCAATAATGAAGGTGACATCAAGTTGGGAGAAGGTTGTAATGCCATGCATGAAGTTTTTTCGTTTCTGTAGTGATTTTTCTTGTTAGTATGGAAATTTTGGTTTTCTCTATTATAATGTTAATGAAGGGTCTTTAGCAATTGAGCCCTGTTTTAGAAGCCCATCCTTAGTCTCCAATGCTACTTAGTTAAGTCCTCAGTTTGGTGGCGAAAATCAAATAAAAATCTGTAGGTTTCTACATTATAGAGCAGGACCAACTTATGGTCTCAGCCCAGTTGCTCTGCGTCCACAATTGACCTTCTTGGTTCCCTATGAGCCTCATATGCAGGTCTCTAGAACCCTCTTCTGTGGTAGGTTCATCCCATGGTTCTAGCTCCTTGTAATGAAGACTTGCATCAAGCTTATGAGTAGGCTTGCATGCTCAGAAATCACAACTTCCGAAACCATATTCACCCTTCTCAGCATAATTCTTTGTCATGTGGTCTCAGGATTCCATACCTTCAGTTTATGTTTTTTAAATGCCTCAGTAATAATATGAATCTTACCTGTTGCAAAGATATTTTATATTTCTCTGTGTTTTACATGTTTACCATTCATGCTGTTCGTTGCGCCGCAATGTCTCAGGATCCACCTATATATCAAGGTGTAATGGGCTCCACCAAAGTTCACCAGGATTTTGTTATTGATTTTATGTTTCCATACAAAAGCCTTTTCCACATTTTTACAGGGATTTTAGAAGAGATGTCAGGGTCTTCCTGCTAGTCCAAACCGATGGCAAAAGGCCAACCTAGGAAATGACAGGGTACCAGAAAAGGGAAGCACAAGCAACCAATTCATAATGTGGGACCAAGTAAGCGTGGAAGGAAAACAAAAAAAAGGTTATGGAAAATATTTTTGATCTTTATGAAGTTGGAAACCCAACTCAGATTTGCAATACAATTCAAGGCTCAGAAAGATAGAGCAACCATGGTGAAGATGACATCAAGCAGCAGGAAGCCACCATGGACTTCTTATCGGACCCCAGGAATACGAGAGGGAGGTTATCCCTTTTTCATCAATTAGTACATACCAATTGGAAAATTAAATTTGTTTTGGCAAAGACCATGACTAGCATGTAAGAAATGGAAGGAAACCCAAAAGTGGTTTCAATACTGCAACAAATCAAATAAGAAATCCAAGAAATTTCCATGTCTCAGTATCATGTAGTGGAAATAATTGGGAGAATCGAACGTCAAATTCAAGCAATGAAGCAAGTAGATATGTCAGGTTATACTGCAAAGGACCCAACTCCAATTGAATCTTCTGATGGGTGGTATTTTATGTTAACTGTGTTTAATTATTTTTGCGGAAATATTTTACAGCTATAGGATAAACTTTAAATTTTATGAACATAGTAAAGTAGATATAGTGGCAAGTAGAAGGAAGAAAAAATTCCAATACTGGTTGGCTTTTAATTCACTTAGCTGGCCAACAGACCTGGTTTCCTTCGGGCAGGTTGAGGCTACCAATGACGTCAGCATATGTATAGAAATCTTATTTTTTGATAAAAAGAAAATGGAAAGGATCTACGAAATTTACAAAAAAATAAATAAATTTGGATTAATACAATATTAAATTTGTTATATTATAATATATATTAATATATCATGATATATATTAACTCTCTATATATATGGGAAGGAAGAACAATGACATAAAGTGATGGAGGTCAAGAGATAGGGGGAGTCACAAGGGAGAGACGGAGATAAACTGAAGGATAGGGGAGATAATGAATGAAGACAGAGAGATGGAGAGGAGTGAGAGAGGTAGATAATGGTAAGAGAGGGAGAGAGAGACACAAAGATGGAATGGGGAGAGAGAGATGGAGAGAGGGCATGATATAGTGAGAGGATTCAAGAGAGAGAGATAGAGAGATATGGGGGAAGAGAGATGGAGTTAGGAGAGAAAGGGATAGAGAGAAAGGAAGAGAGAGAGGACTTGAGAGAGAGGAAAAGAGAGGGAGGGATAGAAATATGGAGTTGAAGGGGGAAGGAGGGAGGGAAGAAGAAAGACATAGAGAGTGAGAAGTGGAGAGAGAGAGAGAGGGAGTTACAAGGGAGATATGGAGATAGAGTGTGTATGTTTAGGGGTGTGATAAAGAGACAAAGAAGGAGAGATGGAGACAAGGGGGTAGAGAAGGAGAGAGGGTGGGAAATAGTCACATATTTTTAGAGAGAGAGAGAGAGGGGGGGGGGGGGGAGAGAGAGAGAGGGGGGGGGGGGGAAAGAGAGAGAGAAAGAGGATTGGGGAGAGAGAGAGAGATGGGGGAAGAGAGAGCTCGAGGCAGGAGAGAAAGGGAGAGAGAGGGAGGACAAGAGAGAGGACTTGAAAGAGAGGAGAGAGGGATGGATATAGAGATGGATTTGGATAGGGAGAGAGGGAGGGAATAAGAAATATATAGAGAGTGATAAGTGGAGGGAGAGAGAGGGAGAGACAAGGGAGGGATGGGAAGAGAGTGTGTATGTTTGGGGGTGAGACAAATACACAAATAAGGAGATATAGAGAGAGATAGTGTATGTTTGGGGGTGAGACAAAGAGACAAAGATATAGTAACAAAGCTGGAGAGAGAGAGAGAGAGAGAGAGAGAGAGAGAGGAAGAGAGAGGATGTGAGAGAGTGGAAAGAGGGAGGGAAAGAGAGATGAAATTGGAGGGGGAGAGAAAGGAAGGTAAGAATAAATACGTAGAGAGAGAGAGAGAGAGAGTGATAATGAAGATGGAGAAAGAGGGACAAAGGACAACATGAGGAAAGAGAGAGGAGCGGGGGAGAGGGATATAAGGGAAAATGAGAGAGAGCGAGAGAGGGAGAGGAGGAAGGAGTGATAGATAGATAGATTAGAGAAATAGAGTGTATGTTTTGGCGGTGATATAGAGAGGCAAGGAGAGATAGAGATATTGATGTAAGGTGAAGAGAGAGAAAAAGGGATAGATGGAGAGACAAAGAGATAGATAGATATGAAGTGAGAAAGTGTGTGTGTTTGGTGGGGCGATATATAGGTATAAATAAGGATAGATGAAGGTATATTTACATATAGATGGAGTGGGGAAAGAGGAAGAATATTTCTAGCACTAGATGCATTTATTTTAGCGTAGTTGGTGATTTCTAATCCTATTTGATTGCTTGCACTAGATGCTTTGATTTTAGTGTATATGTTGATTTCTAATGATATTTTATTGCTTTCACTAGATGTAGTAATTTCAATTTAGATGATTTCTAATCCTATTTGATTGCTTGGACTAAATGCATTGATTTTAATGTAGATGTTGATTTCTAATCGTATTTGATTGCTTTCATTAGATGCATTCATTTCAGTGTAGATGTTGGCTTCTAATCCTATTTGATTACTTGTGCTAGATGCATTGGTTCCAGTGTAGATGACTTCTAATCTTATTTGATTCCCTGCACTAAACACATTGAATTCAGTGCAGATGGTTATTTGTAATCCTATTTGATTGCTTGCACTAAATACATTGATTTCAGTGAAAATTTTGGTTTCTAATCCTATTTTATTTCTTACACTAAATGCATCGATTTCAATGTAGATGGCGATTTATAATCCTATTTGATTGTTGCACTAGATGCATTGATTTCAATGTAGATGTTGATTTATAATTATATTTGATTTCTGGCACTATATGTATTGATTTCAATGTAGATGATTTCTAATCCTATTTGTTTGCTTGCACTAAATGCATTGATTTCAGTGTAGATGGTTTTTTTATAATCCTATTTGATTGCTTGCACTAAATGCATTGATTTCACTCTATATGTTGGTTTCTAATCCTATTTTCTTACTTGCACTCGACGCATTGATTTTAGTGTAAAAGTTTTTTTCTAATCTTATTTAATTGCTTGCTTTAGATCCACTGATTCCAGTGTAGATGTTGATTTCTGATTTGATTTAATTGGATGTATGATGGTACATCAATTTTAAAGTGATTGGATTAAAAGTGCACATTGATTTCAGTGTAAGAAAAAATAATTACTGGCAATGTACATTGCTTTTTGTGTTATAGTTATTCAACCAATTAATGTTGGAGAGCGAGAGAGACAAGGTATGATGTTTACTACAACATCTAAAGCTCAATATTTAAATGGTTTACGATGTCAACTTTCCTTTTCATATAATCAATATGAGAAGATGATAAAACTAAAAAGGGTGACAATAAGAATAGTAGAAGAAATTAGTTTGAGATTGATCACAATGAAGACTATTTGCAATTGACTACATTCTTATTATTCACATTTTATACCATTCAACACTATTACATTGTCAAATTTCATTCAATTTTTTTATTTCATCATTTTTCATCATTAAAGTTATTAACAATATTTATCATCTCAACAAACTGAGGTAACTAAGAAAATTCAAAACTAAAATTAACACGTTAATCTCAAACATATTTAGCATATTTAAAATTATTATATTACTATTAGATTTATTTACATATATTGATAAAATTAATCATATGTTTGATAGGTTTTCACTGGATGCACACGACTAAAACTAGCCTATATACATCTTAACTCCAAATCTATCAAGCGCCTAGAGGGATCAAATCTCGAGTTGCAAACCTGCAATCAAGTTTTGCACTAAAAAAAGAGGTTTGCACCTCAAGATATTTGATCCCTCTTGACACTTGATATATCCAGAGTTAAGATAGATCTAGGATGGTATTAATATCAATTGACTATAACATAAAAAAAATATCTTTAAATAGTCACTTGAATATAATTTAATATAAATAAACATGTGATAAATTATATATTTACATATAAGATATATATTTATGAATAAATTATTTCAAAATTAGAAATATAGAAATGAATGACTTCAAAACATAAACAAGGCTAACAATCAAGTTTATATTGAAGTGTTGACATTTTTGGATACCTCTAACATAGAAGGGGTCTCCCCGATGTGAAGTGCCAATTAGGCCTCACACCAGTTGGAGTTGGAACCCCATCCAGAGTATCGGTGTGACCACCGTAACACTAAGTTTCGCCTTGGTTTCAATGGATAACCTAAGAGGTTATATACATAAACCTTGAAAAATAAATTAATTTGAAATTGTGAAACACTGATTGTAATGTGTAAAATAATACCTTCACGAGTGGGATACGAGAGTGAGTCTTTGGAAGGAAGTAATAGTACTAACTTGAGAGAGACAAACGAGAGCATGAAAATATTTGTTAGAAAAATAGTTCATATAATGATCATTAAAGAAAATACAACACATTCAACAATATGAGTACCAAAGCCTCCGAAATAGTTCAATTTATCCTATACATATGAACATAAAAATATAAAAAAAACATCCGAGGAATAGTCCTAAGACATTCACGACACATGCATGAAAATGTGTTTGCTCGTTTAGTTTCAATTAGGTGAAATATGAAAGTACACGGTTACAATGATGAAGTACTAGTTATAGTAGTGGAACATTAAATCACTTCTTTCTTCTCCAAAGAATAGTTTTCTCTCCTACAAAAAATATAAAATCCAAAACAAGTTCTCTAAAGATCAAGCCTCCAAAAGCCACTTGCTTGAGTTATAAGGTTTCTTTTACAACAAGAGGAACGACATTTCATCCCCCGTTGACTGTTGGTTTTCCCTCATGACTCTTTGACCTCTAATGTGTCCTTTGTACTTCTAAACAAATTTTGAACTTCTAAATGAAATTTTGAATTATGTACTTGAATTTTCTACTTCTAGAAACTATTTTGTCCATATATCAGTATGTGACTCTTCATATTCCACACATGACTAGGACTTCCACACATTAAATTTTGTTGTTTTCCTTCAATATAATTCCTTACATTATACATGATTTGGCATGACACATATTGACTATTATGATGACATGTGTCGAAGTTGAAAATTGGCAATGATAACATGGGTCTCACAATGAGGTGGCAATGCAAATCTATATTCTTTGCTGCTTCACCTTGTATTTTGCATGGTAGATATGATGCATGCTTCATTTTCATGAAAGACCCACATTTTTGCTTATCTCCACCCTCCAAAGGGTTTTAAATAAGCTTTGGAATCATATGAGCCATCACAACATGTCCTCTTTCTATATTGGTCCATGATTTTCTACATGTATCCATGATATCTCTCTTTGGTGCTTCTTCTCCATAGGTGTTTTTTAATGCTTTATCCTTGCTTTATTCCTTGAGAATCACCTTTTCATGCTTGGAAATAACTCTTCGTGTAACACCCTCCTCCCACATTTACCCAAGTTAACTAGTCCACTAGGGTAAACATGTGATGAGAAGCTAATATGATATGATTCATCCTCCTAGGTAACCTTAAAGCAATGAAACCAAAAAAAAATAAACCAAACTGGTCATCCACACAACAAGAAAAACCTCCAGGAGCTACTCCACCTTTCCAGGTGACCAACCCCAGAGGAAAATTAGCAAATCAAGGACCTAGAGCCCTAGTCACTCCCTTTCCAAGCCCTCCAAGTGACTATGGGCATTAGTCACTCTCATGAGTGTGACTACAACCTTTTTCTTCTAGTGTTATGGCAGTGACTACAAGATTTAAGGTTGAGTTATGGGGCTAGGACCAAATCACTACCCATATCTTCATAAAATTTACAGAAATTAATTGAAACATAGAGACAATTATACCAATTCATATTATTAAATAGAAACTTGAATGGATCCCTGCTAGCCATAAAGGAATTTCTTCAAACTTGTCACAAATATGCACTCAATCTATTTAAGCAACATATCTGAGCATAGGGGTCTCATACTAATTTCATAATAACTAAGAAGCATTGATGACTTATCAAATTAGTTGCATTATCATCTATTAGGTCATATATTCATTTACCAATCAAAACATGATGAGAACCATACATTCTCACTGTCGTAAAACATTGTCATAACCAACATATAACCAACATAAGTAATATGGATACAAAAACCATAAATGACACATATAATCCAGTACATTTACACATAAAATACCAACGAGAATAAAATCTTATTTATGAATGCAAAAGCCAACCCTGTATGGGACTACCATGTTCCACCCAACCATATATTGGTTGAGCCAAATATATCTTTAGTCAATCACTTTCATGCCATATTCCAAGCATGAATGTCGGACTTAAACTAAAAGAACCAACCAGGGCTTGACGAGGCTAAACTACCTCACCCTCATCACTATAACTAGGCTTTACTGCAATCCTCACTGGATCACTAAGCCATAAACAATCATGGATGCCACCATATTTCTCCACATACACTATGTGGAATTTTCCTATCTCTTAGTCTCTAGGCTTTACTGCAATCTATAGTCTGATCCACGAATCACTAGGCCATAACCAAGAAACCACCTTCATGGATTTTCACTACAAGGAAAATACCCTCTTGAAGAGGTTATAAAGGAGGTTTTTAGTGTTATAAAATTGGCCAAAATTGTGAAAAAATAAAATTATACAACATCCAGTTTTGGTAACGGAGGTTTTGACAGAGCTTCTAACAAAAATTCAACATAATTAAAAAAACTAAGAGGCCAGAAGTTTTTACAGATGTTTTTCTCATCGGTGCGAGCATAATGTGTGAACGCATTGGTGTGTTTTACCATGTACACACCAGTACTGTAAACATACCAAGCACCTGGATTTAAAACAAATTTCGGATGCTCCGGGGTGTTTAGCAACGTCCCAGTACATGTCCGCCAGAAAGATGCACCGGGCCGATGGAAGGTTCATGCACCAGCATCGTTAAGGTGTAAAAACACACCGAGCCATTTAGGTGTTAAAACACACTAGGTCATTAAGCTATAAAAATGCACTGACGTGTCAAAGGAAAACTATACTGGTGCATGCAACGCCTATCTGACTGCCCAAGTGGTAGTTGTCAATAAAGCACACCGAGCATTATAATTGGTATTGGTATTTGTGCTATGCCCATAGGTCCCAGAAACAAACTGATGCACAATATCATACAAATGCACCGGTGCACAGTAACTAACATGCATCGGTGTTCATTTTCTATTTTTTAGAAACATCTACCTATGATAGTGCAATTATTGTCATTTTTTGAAATTCATTATTCATCAACAATTGACACATATCTTATAACAATATTCATATCAGTTAAATTTTTATTATTTCATTTGAATGTGATGTTTGGATTAATTTTTTATATCATAGTATCAAATTTCACATCTCTTTATTATAATATGTAATCATCCATATATTTAATCTATGGTGTAACATTTCAAAACGACAACGGAGAACCCAATAGAATAACTTAAAACACACACACACAAATATATATATATATATATATATATATATATATATATATATATATACATATATATATATATATATATGTATATAAGACACCCTTTGTCATAAAAAATGGGATAGTTATTGGTATCCATTTGTCTTTCAATTAGGACACTATGTCCATTACAATAAACAAAATTTCTGATTTCACAAACAAATATTTCAAAAAATACAATACCTTGCTTTGATATCCAAACATATTGATCATCATTCTTCACTGGAATTGTCATCACTGCTCGATCTACTTCCATGACTTGGGTTATTTGGCAGAATGTTTTGTTTATTGTGTTGATTTTTTTCTTCTTCTTCAAGTTCCATCTACAAACATAAAAATAAAGTGTGATGAGTGTATATACATTGATGAGAATAATGAAATTGCAATATTAAATGATATACATCAATATAAATAAAAAAGAGATGTACCATAGAAAGAATTGACATGTGAACTATACACATTCTTTCAAAACCAAATTTCATGCCATCTCTCTACAATTCATTTGTTGGTGCAGTTCCATACATTGTTTCCTGCAAGTTTTATACCCCATAAAAATCATATATTTAATATAAAAGATATTTTTGTTGTATTAAGTATATACAGAGTTAAGTAAAAAAAGATAAATGCTTACAAATTCCACAATCCTTGCACATCTCTAATTGTGATCTAGGTCCCAACCTTCTGATTACCCTCAACACAGTATATGTGAATTAAATCTTCAACATTCAACACTCATGTTGGCTTTCCTTGTAAATTCATTGGATCTCATCTCCAAGAGAGTCCAGTAATAAAATATATGTCTCAAATATAAATCCTTAAAGGCATTTGATCAATCGTGAAGAATTCCTCGTTTGGATCCCAGTAATTGATGAGCATTTCAAGAAATTTGGTATTTGTTTTCATATTGGGCATCTTGAAAAACTTGAGAAATCCACATCCTCGGAGTATATATAAGGACAATTGGTCCTCCATTACCTCATTTTCAATTGCACTATGCTCCCTCTCTCTCCATTTTATGTTCATCCTGAGTCAATTCAAAAAATTACCCATTATATTTTTATCTTAAAATTTCACTCCGCGCATACGCGAGTTTCTTCTTACACAGATGTGTCTATTTATAGTTTCGAAATTTTGAGCCTGTGTATACGCGGAGGGTTAATTTAAAAAATTAAATTGTATGGTGGAATTAACATAAAAATATTTGAATTGATAGAAAAATTGATTACTAAGATGATTGAGATGATTACCTAGAAAATTTGAGCTGATTCGGCTCAAAATTCGTCTGGATTGAAGTTGGGTATTTTTTACTCTAGGTATTTTTATCAAATTCACCAAAGCAAAAATGACTGAGTGTGAGTTCAAAAGACATATTTGTATCCAAAATTTAAAATAAATTCAAAACCTGTTTGTCTAAAGTTTGTTTTTACTTTTTGAAATTGTTTAAGAATTTATGACCTTTTGGCTTGTAAGTGCCAGGATAGTTTGTTTTTAGGTCTATTTGACGAGTTTGAGTTGATTTTGACCACTTTTATTCCATGACCATTGAATTCTCATGGAAGGTATTGTGTTAATAACTGGCATTTAGGTTAGGGAATTCAATTTTCATTGAAGTTATGCATAGTAGCCTCCATACTGAAATCTTGTCATAGGGTCGACCCCATCATGTTATGATTAATAAACCATTTTCACTTGCCCACTTATAAAATCTTGATATGATGGTAGATCCATCCTTTACATTGGATTCTTAGTTATATCCTCCCTAGCATATGTCACCCATGCTGCAAATTCTTCGCTATCTTTCCGGCCTTATACCCTAGAGGCTCCCAGTTTCTTGTTGAGTTATTTTTCTGCATTGAATATTGACCATTTGTATATCTTGGTCTTAAGGAGGCTTCACTTGGACTCGTGTATAAGCCATGTTTTTGACCGTGTCCTTCTGCAAAGTCAGCCTTGCAATCACTTAGCCTCTACAACTTGACACATATTTCTCGTGGGCAGAACATTACTTTGAGTGTCGTTTACTAGTTTTTCCACCTTGCATTGAGCATAGAATTATTCCTATCCCAAGAAATAGAGCATATGTTCATCGAAACTCGTTCTATCGACTGTACTATAGACATTATTTTATTCCTTTTCAGGATTTCAATATGAAAAAGGAAAAAAAAATCAAATATCCCAAAAGGAGTGGGATTGGGACATTGCGTCCATATTTGATGGAAACTAAGCATTAGTTATGTTGCCTTTGAAAAAAGCACAAAAATCTAAGTATTTTCTCAATTTTGGGATGAGCTTTAGTTTAACTTAGGAGAAGCCATAACCTTGTTATCGAGTCAGTACGCTCGTGGTTGGTTATCTCTTCCAAACATATGGAGGGTTTGATCATGCCTCCTGCAGGACAAACTTGCACAAAGTTACCATATGCTGCCATAGTCAAAATGAGTCATGCTTTTTCTGAAGGGAAGTAAACCTGAGTCGACCTTTATGCGGTGTCTCTTGACTCATTTTTTTATTCATCCATCCTCGAAATATCTGAGTCTTGTTCTATCACATTGGCTATTTTGTCCTTTTCTCATGATGGTTTGCGAAGGTCTCCATTGACTTCTTTCCAGTGGGTTTTTATCTTATCGACTTTGACAAATTTCTCTGAGAGTAAACCTGGAGCCGCACCCTAGCCCTATTTACATTATTGATAAGTGGCCTTGTGCTCAACATTTGATCAACACCATTGTTAGTATTCATCTTGATTTGAAGTGTACGAAAAAAGACCAATTTAGCTGCACATAACAAATAGCCCTAACAGTAGAAATGACTGCTAATATCTTCGGATCTGCAATTAGATGATAAAGACAAATGCTGAAAAAATCTAGATCTATGTATTAGAAGACATTAAATAGTAGAAAAATAATATTTACTCCATAGATCCAATAGACAAGACAAGAATATATCCAATGAAAGTTTTATTAATGGCACCTGGGAGGAAAACACAAGAGGGTGTTCCCTATTCTCCTCAATGGGATGGGTTCTTGAAAGTCCTCAGCACTTCAAATTTAGAATTCCTCTCTCTTGATGGTATAGAAAACCCAGAAAAAAATGGATAAATATGGCTATGATTGTGGATCAATAGCCAGATCAAGAGTTGAGATCCAGAGTGATCTTTAGGCAACAAAAGGTGACAAATGAATGGGAAAACCCTTCTATTTATAACAAAATATTGAGTTAGTCTAGAGATTGGTGCATAATTAAAATATTATTAACCAAATCTAGATCCAACTTTTATGAAATATTTTATTATATTTGTTGGAGGGAAAAGGAATTTGACTTGAGTAAATCCCCTTATTTGTAAATAATAAATAAATAAATGATTTATTTATCATTTTAAGGATGTGATTTAGTAATAATAAATAAATAAATGATTTATTTATCATTTTAAGGATATGGTTGAGTAATAATCAAACAAATAATGATTTATTTAATTATTTAAGGGTGAATTAGTCATATTCAACAAAGAATATTATTTAAATAAGATTAAAAAAATTATTATTTAGAAAATAATAAGATAAATAATGATTTATCTAATTAATATCTTTGTTTTGGGTTAAATATAACCAGAAATATTAATTAAACTACTGTTTAACTAATTATTTCTTGAGGAAAATCAAACAAATGTATATTTATTTAATATTTCCTTATGGGGTTTCCTATTTAGACCATAAACAACTTAATAAAGGTGATTTACTAAGTTATTTTGATAGTGAAAGAAATTTTACTTGGGGTAAAATTGGTCTTACATGATGTACTTGGGTCCATCTAATGATAATAGGTTAGATGACCAAAAAATGGTGTAACAGATTGCCCCCCAACGTGCGAGTGTTAGGAGCTAATCTTATGACCGAAGTACGTTGTAAGAACTCAATCACTAGACATTGAAGGGGAAGTCAAAGAGAGAGAAATATAAGATAAACCAAAGTGCTGAAAGAACTAGACCCTGAGGAGGTGACTTGCAAGTGCGACAAGTATTTTTGATGCGTGAGTACCTGCTATCGGTAGCGAGGGAGGCATACCTATGCTCGCCGAGGCAATAGTATAAACAATAAGGCATTCAGAAAACCATGGGACTAAATAGTGTATGATATGCTTGCATAAACATGAGCCAGATAAATAACATGACACTGAATCCCACATACATATTGTGCTTGGGATAACAGCCAGGACTTATACAACAATATTTGAGTATATGAGATATAAATACAACCCAGATGCCCCTGAACACAGGAGCTCTAAAAATCTGACTGATACATGCAAACAAAAAGGCGCTGCAAGTGGCTGAGGCCGACATCATCAAATGTATGGAGCTACATCGAAGGCTGTGATGAAGAGGTCATCCGAGTGTGTGGGGGGTTAATTGTAGGGCCACCCCCTCTTGAGGGTTGCGACATCTCACACACACCCAGGAATCACCGATGTCAGCTGTTGCATCACTAAACCATCGGGTATACAGATCTCGATCATGCTAAAAGGTGCTGGAGGAGAAACAATCAAGTCAAAGGGAAATAAGGAGTCCCTTTTCCTGATTCGAGGCACCAAACAAGAGTGGAAGCTGGAACCAAGGTACACTGCCCTCTAGACCTGTTTCCTAGGATGAATGAGCTTATGTCGACAGAAGGAGGTCTGCCATAGGTGAGGCAATAAGGGATCCTCAACTACGGCACGAGAGAAAATAGTAGAGTGACTGACAGACTCACACCAATGATGATGATGAAATGAGGGGAAATGAGTAGCGAACGGACGACTTCCCTTGTTAGAGAATAAAGGGCATGGATGACCTAGCAGCAACTGTCACAACATCATGAGGGATAAGGGGATAGTGGGACTAAAGGCCATAAGATGCGTCACGAGAGAGGGACTAAGCAGTGAATGATGGAGAACTATAGCGGGATGCAAAGGGACTCAGGATAGACTCCATGGATGCAATGATGACTCAACTCGGATGCTCTAAACAAGGGTGACTCGATGGTGCTGCCACATATGTAAAGGGTCCAAATGGTACCATAAAAGCATGAGTACAAGATGGTAACTCACGACGAAAGTAGACACGAGTGTGGACAAGTATGGAGGCCACATGGTTCCCCCAGTACGAGTGTTGCGAGTGAAGAAATTCAATTTTGAGGAAGGGTGAAGTGGCACTTCTTGGAAAAAATGTGCCCTAGTGAAGTAGCAAATCACAAAAAGCTAATAGATACCCATTTGAGGGCTTGGTGAGATCTTTCCAATGGGGTAGCCGGTTCATCAAACTGAGCTACGGTTTTGGTCGTAGTAAGAAAAAGAAAAATCAGGGGTTTTCTTTTAATAAGGAATTTTCCTTCCAGATTCACTCATTTGCTGATGGAGCTGTGGTGAATGTCATGAGGAGAGGAGGCCTTAAATCTTGTGGCGTTTGTAGTAGATGAAACGACCATTGGAATTTGAGATCTATTAGTTGCAAGTAAGATGTCTAATCCTACTCTTTATTTCATTGGGTTGAAAGTTCAGTTTAGGTACCTAGATCTCATGAACAGGCTAGGTCACATTTTTTGGGGTCTGTTCTGCATCCTGGGTAGTACGTACTGGGCATAAAATTGTGACCTGTCCCAAGAAATGACCTGGAAAATGTGACCTTTCAGAGAAAAGGGTTTTCAATGTTTTTTTTGTTTGTTTGTTTTGTTCTGATATATGGGGTTTGTATGGTTGAGGGGCATTGGTGCCCCCAAGCATGTTGTGGACATGAAAAAATGTAGTTAGAAAAAGGGGAATCTAAACACGTTTTCATGATGTGGTGTGCCATTTGTTTTTGGTATGGTTATGCAGTTTGAGAAAGGAAATAGATGATTGCCAATCTCTTTTGGTACTGCATATATGAATCAAATGTAATTTTAAGTTTTTGGGTTGGCATAAATGGTGTTACTAACCCAAAAGAGAGGATTTTTAGATAATGAACTGATATTCTCCCAGAAAACCCATAGGTTGGTCAACCATAATGTCTATGAGACTGGGTTGCTGATGAAATATGAAGGAATGATGAGGGGTATCACCCCTAGAGTGATCTTGAAGTGATATGGGACTCTAGAGGTTCTTCTAAATGTGGAAGAATAATGGGACTAGAGTCATCATGACTAGATTCACTAGGAGAGTGGTGGATAACTGCTTCTCCTGGCCTCTCCAATATGGGTGACCCCCTTACCCAAACATTGGGTGTCAATGCAATGGCCACAAGGTGCATGTGATTCGAATGCATGAGTTTGATGTAAGGGGAAATAGACAAAGTTAGGAGTGGTGGCTACTTCCATAATGTCATCATCGTAATAGAAGATGGGGTGACTGATGGAAGAAAGACCACCTAATGTGGCGAAGTGACCTTACTCCTCATCATGAGAGGATAGGTTTGTATGTGCATCGTCACAAGGGGTGACAGAGGAGGAAGCATACAGAGGATCTGCCGTTGTTGATACTATGAAGGGTGCCGAGGGGAGGCTAGGTGAAACATCAGTGGAGGTTTCATCGGGGAATTGTGACCAAGGACTCGTGATCTCGACATCATAAGGGGGAATGCGAATGGGAGCATTTGTGTCTTTTGGTGTTGCCAAAGCAAGATGCGAGAATAAGGGAGCAGTTGACTCATTGCGCTCGTCCTCGAATTGGCATAAGGCTTCTAAAGAGAAATTATAGTCTTCAAGGCGAGGGAAAAAGTGAGTATAGTGACCATGGAAATCACAGAAATCACATGGGTGATTTGTGCGCAATGGTTTGAGTTTCGAGATTGAATCGGGTATAGTGACATATACCTCTGGGATATCAGATTTTGGAAATGTCTCATTAACCATGGACTTGAGGTGAGGAAACTCCAGACAAGTATGGGTGGCATGGCCAACAACATCACACAAAGCACATTGGATGAGATGTTGTGGAGGCCGATAGGGGTAGGGTTTATCGAGGTGGCCTTGTCCTTTGATTCCCTCTTTCGAGCTTTGCCCTTCTTACCTGAAGCGGTCGCAATGGGAGGTGGTTCCTGTTGAGGTGATTGAGGTACTTTTGTAGCGGGAGAAGTCATAGGGACTAGTTGAATCAGGGTCAAATCAAGATAAGGTTTAGGTTGACCAGGTGGGGTGGCGGATGGAGGATCGAGGTACCAGATGGGAATCCCAAAAGTTAGGTTAGGAAGAGAGAGGGTGGCCATCACAGGTACAGTGTACACTCCTGGTGGGAAAGTTAGGAACGGTATCTGACCAGAGGGGTAATGACCAGGTGGGACGTCTCCAAGATGGTTGAGGCCTAGAGGAACCATTCCAGGAGGATAAATGTGCTCATGAGTACCAGCTGAAGGTAAAGGGCCAGGAGAAGGAGGTTCATAAGGCTGATTAGAGGACATCATGAAAATATGGTAATCGGGGGAACCAGATGGAAGAGGTTGAGTGGCCACCTCTCCTTCAGGTGGTTGGGTAGCCACAAATCCTTGTTGAGGGAAAGGATCGGTAAGCACAACCGATTGAATAGGTGCAGGAATGGGAGGAATGGAAGGAATGGCTTGTTGTGCTCTCAATGTTTCTTGAGACTCCCATAGCTGTCGCATCTGTGGCAGAAGGGGAAAATCATGCGTATAATGACCATAAACACCACAACACGAATAGGGCTTGTTTGTACGAAGAGGCCTATCCTACTTGGGTTGAGTGCCTTGTTGCTAGTTTGTAGTGTTAGGAGCATTAACTTGATTAGGTCCATGATTACCAGAGGCAGCTTGATTTTTATTACCTTTCCTCTTCCTTTTTGAGGGAGGAGGATTAGTCATCCCCTGATGTGCATACACCTGCCCCGGAGGGGGTGGTGGTTGCTGTTGTGCAGGTTTAGAAAGTAAAGGAGGAGGAGGTGCTAATGCTGGAGGAGCTAGAGCACCAGGCTGTGAATATGGATAAAAAGGAGGTTGGGAAGCAGTGTGGTAAACAGGAGGTTGGGAAAAATGAGGAGGCATGCCGTATCCTGGATACGTGCTACCGGGAGGGGGAAAAGTGTCGGAGGTGCTGGCCCTGCCCTGAGAGAAACCATAGCCCATGGGAGGTTGAGCATATGTATTAAAGAGAGCTCCAATGATACCATTGGCGGCATGAGATGCCCCCGGTGTGTTGGCACCACCAGGTCTAGGAAGATCAGGTAGAACGGTATAAACATAACCTGACTGAGTGTAGATCAAGTCATATTTTAACATAATTTGGAGAGCGGCTTCTTCAGCTTGAGGAAATTGCGATGCGACGTCGTTCCCGATAGGTGGCAAGAGAGTCCTAAAGAACCAGTCCATGTAGACACGATCCTTGAAGGGAGGGGCTTCAAATAGGCTCCTTCTTCTCAGCCATTCCTGAACATGTTTGGATAGGCGGGTCGCAGATGATTGACAGAAAGAGGTCAAGAGCTTGTAACCAGTGTCGTAACGAAGGGGAAGCTATAAATAAGACAAAAGAACTCGAGCCAGAGTCATAAAGGTGGTATGAGAGGAAGGGGTCTGATCAACATACCACTTAGAAGCTTCACTTGTATGCATTCGTTGGAACAACCGAAGACGAACAAAGTCATCGGTAATGGAATTGGATGAACACCACATGTGGAAAGATCAAATATGATTTGAAGGATCTTCTCTAGCAAGACCTTCAAACTTTGGGATGTATGAAGGGAGATTTTTTGGCATAGCAGGCCAACTAGCATCATGGTGTATAGGGTCATTTATCAACTGGTCAACATCGGGGAGGCTGAGGCTTGCCATGAAAGGGAGCAAGGGTGCAGCCGGGGTAGTGTCTGTGGTGGTCCCACTAGTGGTATTTCTGGCAGGAGGGATGGGGTTACCACCAGCATTAGGTCCTGCACCAGACATAGTGAAGGTGTTAGGGGGAGAACTGGAGGCGGGACAAGAAGAAGAACCCAAAGGACCAGAAGAAGAGTCGGTGTGCGGAATTGGTAGAGGACTAACTTGAACTCTATGTAGGGGAGTAAGTCTTCCAACTGGAAACTGAGGATGAAGGCCAAGAAGTCTCTGGGATAAACACCTTCATGGCACAATGGTGATGACACAAACACGACACAAGGGAAAAAGAGACCAACAAGGGCAGGAAGGTGCAGGATCAAGTGATTACAATGTTGAAACAAGGGAAAAGAGGTGCAGGATCAAATGATTTCAATTTTTTAGAGTCTTTGCTTGGTGGTGTTAACCAAGTCCTTTTTCACTTAGGGTGTGTGTGTAAAAGTGTGTAAATTTTAATTTTTAAATTGAGACGTTTGTAGAGAAAAAGAAAAAGTGTGTTGTATAGTTGTAAATAAACCTGCAAATGTCAGTATATAGGCCTGCAAAAACATAAAATAAACAACTGATAATGCACTAATCTAAACCCAAGGAGGCAGGTCTCTCAAAAACTAGTCTATAGGTGAGTAAAAAACTAATCAAAACACATTAGAAAAGCTAATAGATCTAAGGTCAAGAGGGAAAGGGATCTAAAAGACAAAATCTACTAGAAAGTGGTGCAGAAACAACAATAGATCAGAGGAAAAATTGTTGTAAAAAGAGGTGGAAAAAGGCTATCTCCAGGAGGGAAGCAAAGTGCACCCTAAAGGAAAACCAAAAAAATGCTAAATGAGGAGATTTGGATGGATAAAAAGCCGATCTGAAGTGGATCTGAAGATGAGGTATCAGATCTAAAAAAATGGCTAAAGACTCTGAAATTTCAAACAACCTGCAACATCAAACACTCTTCCACAAAAAGTGGAGGGTACTGAAGCCCTAGGGGGCTAGGTTCCCAGTTAGTTCAGCGAAAAAGAACAAGTACTGGTCCAAAACGGGCGGAGATGGAGGTTAGACAACCCTGAATAGAGGCTCAACAAAACCCAGAAAACTTTCAGAAAAATCCCTGTAGAAAGTCCAGGTCGCAGTTTTTGACCTGTTTTTAGCAGAGGTTGCACTTTTCGGGCTGGAAAGTGCGCCCTGGAGGTCCAAGTCATAGGTTTTGGGTAGAAATGTGCGACCTGCACTTCCGGCACTCTCGGCAGCAGGTTTCAGAAAAAATTTTCGTCTCAGCTGCGGCTGATGTCTGTCACCTGTGCAATGGGTCCGAAAACACATGGAAGTTAGAATTTTTATCGTTTTAGGGTTTTAAGGGTTATAAAAAAAATCAAGAATAATAAAAAAAAGTGGTTGAAGAGGAGTCCTAGGGTTTTAAGGAGCTAGATATGCAAGGATCAGAAAAACAACAGCGGTCATAATGGTAAACCCGTGTGGAGTCTCTAGTTGTTAGTATGAATCTTGATTCAAAGTGTATGAAAAAAGACCACTTTAGCTGCGCATAATAAACAACCCTAACTTCATTTGATTCGATCCAAACTTTGGCCTACGGTTTAAAATCATGCTGGATTGATGTGGGATGCCTTATTTCCTTCCTTCCAACAAATATTTTCCCATCGACCTTGACACATTTATCTAGGAATAATGTCTAGAGTCCTTTTGTTAGTACCTTAGGGTTTGCAGTCATTAGTGGGAGATTCTTTCGCTATCGACAATGAGAATACATCAATGTATCCTGATTGGTATATTTTATCAAGTGTTAAACTTCAACTGATTCATTTTCACTTGTTAGATTGTACCAGGGTACCCTAGTTCTCATCATCATTATCGGTGGGTTGTCTTGTGTTTTTTAACGATATACATCAATGATCGGAAATCAAATGATTTCTCACATGGTTGGCCTCAGCTCATTTATTCCCATGGTGTAGAATTATACCATAGTGATCGGTGAATACCTTAGGTTTGCATGAGCATGCTTTGGTTCACTTTGAGAGCACCTTCATTTTTCTTCCAGTGACACCATCCACCCTTATATGTTGCAGTTCATCACAACAACATTCTATATGTTAGCACCCTATTTGCGTGTAGTACCACTTTTCCACCACTTATGATTTGTTACTTGGAGATTCAGTTGTGACTTCAATGGTTAGATACCTTTGCATCATCATTGATCAGTCTTCTATATGTGACACTTTGACATGAATTTGATGTGTACCTCCAGACACTGATAAGATGATTGACTATGTACTTTTCGGTTTATGCTATACTTGTATACATATTGAATCCGCTCCATAATTTTTATGCAGAGATGCTTTACTTTCACTGAGCATGGGTATGCCCACCTCAGACATGAGCTTCCTTTCTGATTTCTTTCATTGGTTTTTATCAGGCTGAAATATAGTGAACTCCTCTCAAGTCCTCGCAAGCTTATTTATTATACACATAATACATTTCGGCCGGCACGTACCCCTTATGACCTCATATATTAGGGGGCATATATTATAGCATCATTTATCACATTCATATACTTTATGATCTATGTATTGGCCTTGGGAAACCCTTTCCATTCAGACTTGGTCATCTCCTTAAAAACAATATTTTTAATTCCATACACAACTCTTCCCTTTCTAACATGCGTGCAATTGCAGGTCCACTCATATTTGACCCGTGTATGAAATTTAAAATATTAAAAAAATATATAAATCCCTATAATTTTTGGCGGGATTTACGGGTTACACTAGAAGCCCACCTACAGGGAGCCTGTGGCCAAATTGTTTCCCAACTGAAAAAAAATATTTTGAGGAAGTATAAATACACCTCATGGGGAAGGCCTAAATGAGGAGAGAGAAAGGAATTGATACTATAGCTTGTTATAGCCCAGATCAAGTCTAATTATCCTTGTGCCCCCTGCTCTTCTGAAGTTTAGGAAACCCTTGTTTCCTTATTTGAGATGTTCAACTCCTTTATGTGACATCCTTGTGCACATTTTATGGAAGAATATTGTTGAGGCTTGGGCTGGATGGATCCGGAGGATGGTTTCACTTGGATCCATGGTTGATTTCAAGTGATATTTCTCTACATATTTTACATACATCAATAAAGAAGCTTTGCCCTATTCCTAATTTTGTGATCTTGTAATTGTTAATTTCATGTTATCTTTTATAAGCTTATAAGACCTAACCTAGTGAATTTTAGGATATATATGTTGTACAATTAGTCTATGTGATGTTTCTTGAGTGAGTTGCAGGTCTTGAAGAATGTACAAAAGCAGAGGGTTTTCACCCTATAGGAACCAGCTCAAATGTAGGACATACAGGTAAGGTCATCTCTCCCTACTTTACTAGTTTAAGCATTAGGACCTTTAGTTTGATTGCTTCCTGTTGTTGTATTCCTTCCACTCGATTAGGTCCAAAAATCCAGACCTTAAGGTAGTTTTTCCCGTAACACTCCGGCACAAGGTGAAGGAGGAGGAGGTGGAGTACTATAATGATGATCACTCCCCTCATGATCATGATCATCAGATGAGCTGCTCTGTCGTGTATCTCTACGAAGCCTATCCATCTGAGATGCGAGTACTCTGGAAGCTCCAAAAATATGACAGATAAGGGTCATCATATTACGGGGCATGTATCTCTAGAGCTCTATGAGCCTACGATCAGCTTGGATCTCTCTGATCGTAGCAGGGAAGACTCCCTCATCAATTAGAAGCCAACACAGTCGATCACCCAACGTCATCCTCAATCGGGTGTTTGCCCTATGGCGCACCTCCGTGCGTATAAAAACCCGAGGATCAGGTTTTTCGCCCTGATCCTCCACCTCTTCCATCTCCTTGTCATGATATACATCTAGATCATCTGGTGGTGGTGGAATCATATCCCCAATGAATGTGCCAATATATACAAAATATATAGTACACAACAATAATTACGAATTTTCATTAAAAAATTTAATAAAACAAGTTAAAGAACGTGTTAGAATAAATTTTATTATAATTAATTAATTAAGGCAATAAAATCAAACTATACTAATTTAAAGAAAAAACTAATCTTACCTCTCGCATCTGGTGTCTCATCTTGTGTGAAGAGGATGTTGGTACACCCTCGCCAATCCAAATTGGAGTAGAGAAACGACACCACCATGAACGAGTGATCATCAACACTAGCTAGAAACTCCTATGCATCAACCGATATCCTGGCTAGAAAGTCACACAAGCCCCTCTTGGGCATCATATGGCCCCACATTTTCATTTGTACATGCAACATCGGCCAACAAGACTTCCGAATAAAAGTAGGTCTCGTCTCCAAAAATCTCTCAAAAAATAAACAAAATAACTCTAAACAAAAATGGAAGGTCAATCTCCCATGTGTTTGAGAACAACATCTATATAATGTTGTACAAAACTACCACAAAAAAATCGTAGACCATGTCACAAGTTGTGGCATCTAGAATAAATAAAATCGGACAACTAATGTGACTCCCATCACTAGTATAGTGAGAAATGGCTGTGAGTATTAGTGAGATTCACCTCATCTCCTCTGGACCAAATGAAGTAATGCATAACTGATGATCGGACACCTGAAAATTAGCAGGAGGGACCATATCATCCCTACTGTATCTCTGGGAGTACGCCAATTTATTCCCTTTTCCATAACAAACGAGGACATTTGGGAATTGAGGAAAATCCTACCCTCTCCTAGATAGGTTGGTAATAAAATAGATGTCCTCCTCAGTGGGCTCGTACCACTAGCCAGGACCGACCGAGAAATCCAGTTGGTGGGCATCCTACCTGTATATCAACTGTCCTAATAACCTATTGTTCCCCTCCAGGGATGTATCCTCCTCGTAGAACTTGAGGAGACCTACCTCCTTTAGGAGAAATTGGGAAGTTGCCATAATAGGGCGTGGGTACAAAATTATCTCCCTCTCCCGTGCCTCCCATAGATGATAATGTTATAAGGATCCTCCATATGATCTTGTTTCTCCCTTTGATCTCTCCATTGACTTTGATGAATTATTCACATATTAAATACAATTTTTTATTAAATGAGAAATGTATTTCCATATATATATATATATATATATATATATATATATATATATATATATATATATTATTGAAAAAAACAAAGTAAGGTAAATCTAAAATCATATTTATCGTTATCAAAGGTATCACCATTTATCACGCACCATGCCCAGTGTGCATGAAAAAAGTTCGCACAATGTGAAACCAGGAAATATTTTTGTGTGGCACGTTGAAAAAGCTAATGGCCCTTGGGCGAACAATTTGTTCAACGCATCATCGAACAATAGTACATAGTCAACGATGCACTCCTGTAAATGACCACACTGCCGTGTTATTTTGTAAATTTTATTGGTGCGTGTGTTAGCCACCCATAAAATTTGTTATACCAAAAGGTGGCTAAATCATTTTTTGGAGCCTTCAAGGAACAAATTTTGTTGCAAAAAAGTGTTATCTCTTCAAGAATCTTGAAGGCCTCATGCCTCTGTCCAAAATATTCCCTACAGTGCCCATTTTACACTCTGGAATTCTGCTGATTTCATGAGAAGAAACTGCCACAAAATCACCTTTTTTCCCTTTCCTCACTTGAAAAACCAACCTCCATTTTTCTCCCCTTTTCCTCCATAAAAATCCTCTAATTTTCATGATTCCCCTTCTTCCATTCATGAAAATAAATTTTCATGTTTAAAACTCATTTTTGAACTCTGCCGAAACCCCCAAAATCCATTGAAAACTTGAAAAAATTCATAAAAAACAAGTTTTGTTTACCAAATGCTTAAGCCCCTTTGGGCTTAGTCTTAAAACACTTCCCCTCCATGTGCCTCATCGCTAGAACTAAGTGCTAGGGTCCCGAGCGCTTATCGCATCAGAGCAACTCACGGAGCACATTTTTTTGTGTTTAAACCAAACTTTGATGCTGATTGGCCATCTTATATAAGACCTGGGCCTATTATCATTCCATATAGACCAAGGCCCCGCAGTCGGGCGCCTATCCACTTCGTATATATAAAACCATCCCAACACATAAAAACTTTTTTTATATTAATCTTTTGGGTTTTTCATATGGTTGGAAAAGTTTTCTACTGGCGCATTTCTCAAAACATCTCCACCGTAGATCTGATCTGCAAATCGATGGCCCACAATCAATCGGCCTGGTCCTCATGGCCATGACAGCAGTCAGTAGTCCCACAGAACCGGTAGTCCCCAGTGCCTAGTCAGCATACACATCAACACACACGCGACAGAAACTGATTAGAGCGGGTCTTGTTTGGTTGCTCGCATAGTCGTGAAATCTAGACCCGAAATTGTTATAGGGCAGATTTGATAAAAATTTCAGGTCACACTTGGGCTGACGTCAGCAGGCCCCAAAATGGACCCGATATGCTTCATAGGGCGGATTTGAAAAAAAATTCGGGTCACAAAGACCCTGACGTCAGCGGGCACCTTTTGTCACCCGAAATAGTTTATAGAGCTTGGTTTTATCGAGAGTTTTGAAGTCCGAGGTATGATAAAGGGTGATTAAAAGGTTTTTCCATCATATTAAAGAGAAAGCCCGAAGCAGTTTTGATCGCACCGCTTTTGGTACGGAAAGGAAACCACTCAATAGCAAGAGATCTTGTAAAAAGCCGCCACGTCGACGAGACAATATCGCCTCATCACTCCCTCATCGTGCGTTAAATGTTGACTTTGGGCTCAGCGTGATATTGACATGCGCCGTCCGATCTGAGGCTGGCTCATCGAACGGTGATCGCACTCAAAGGAGCTCGAGGGATAAACTAAGGTATGGCGCGTGAATTTAATTAAAACCCGTCGATTGTGTATGTGGGCCCACAACCCATAGGTCCCAGGACCAGCTTCAAAGGCATTGATGCCTCACGAGCCCTGCGTAGCACTGCACATCAACAAGACATAGTGAATAAAATCACAAAGCAAAGAGTATCAGTGTCGAAGACAGAACGCACCAGAATGGAAGATTGAAGATAGATTTATGAGAATTACGGGTAAGATTGATTATCAAAATCCTAAACCTCCCAATTAAGGCACAGTTTAAATAAAATCATAAGTGTTTTATCAGACAGCAAGGCCTCCACTGCCACATCTAAGGAAAATTGATTCCTCTCGGCTACCAAAAAGCCACCTGTGCCTCAAAGCAAGAAAACAGAGGCCGAAGTTATTGATCAAGATCAAATATTTGCCTCAGCGCAGCCAGAGACTGAGAACTGCAAATAAACTTAATGACAAAACATCAACAGAGTTACTTTAATATAAAACAAAGCCTCAAAAGTCAATAAGATCTCCCACTGAGCTTAATCTTAAATGAAAAACATTAATACAGATGGAACACCTGTAAACTTCTTCCTCAAGCCCCCAAAAGGCCGAGAAGCCATTAAGATTGTATTAATTATCTTTGGAGATCTTTTATCAGATCTCACCTCCTCATTCTTCTATAAATACTACTAGAGAAGATGAGAGAGGGGTTGGTTGCTGAACTTTGAAATATAATTGAGCTTGAGACTTCTACTTGTAAATAGTGTTCACTGGCTCTTGAAGCTCTGCTTATGATAGATAAGTTAGTCTAGGAAGTGTAGATGATTGTTAAGCTAGAGCATTGGACTTAAAGCTGTAACTAGTTTGGAGCATCAATACAAGTTGATTTATGGGATCCTGGTCTATGTCGACGATGATTTTGTTTCTTATTGTAAATTGTTATTTTATTTCTATTTTCACTATGTTCATCTTCTCTTATAAAGAACAACATGGATAGTGTTAGGACCTACTGTATATCAGTACCCTTCTCTGACTGAAAATCTTTATCTACGTGTTTTCTTCCAAATTCGTCTTATTTAGGAATGATTTAATTCAGTTCTAAGCATAGGAATGCTGGCGTTCCCTCATCCTATTGCCTTTGCTAATTTTTATTCTTAAATGTTATTTTCATCATATGTTAAGAAGATATGAACTAAGGAAGATATGGTGTGCCTTGGTCCTAGTTTTATCCCCAAAGACTGTCTAAATGTTTCCATTGGAATGTGTTGAAAGCTGGCTAGTGTTGAAACACTTACCAGATATTAGGCCATTCTTTGTTATCTTTGTTTTTATCTTGAAAGTTACCAAGTAGAGCAGAGCTAGGAGAGGATTTGTGGTGAGCCCGGCCCGCTAGTTTCTTCTCCAACAGTTGCCTTCAAATTTCCCTTTGTTTTAAAATGTTTTTCTATTGAAAGTGCATCAAAAGCAGGCTAGTTTAGAAGTACTTACCTGATCATAGATTAATTTTATGTATTTCTTAAGTGTATGTCAAAAGAAAGTTAGTTTAGATGTACTTACTTGATCTTAGGCTGCTCTTTGTTCTTCATCTATTTAATTCCCCTTCTTATTGTTTCATTTCATTCCATAAATAAAACTTTAAATAGATCCTTAGACATAGATGACTTGCCCCATGGACCACTCTTGAAACTTTTTGTTTCAATTAAACCCTATTATGACTCCATAGCCCAATGGACTAAAACCTGCAATGATCTATCTTTCTGGCCAAAGCTTGTTCTATTTCCTTGCAACTTCACACCTTTGAAACTCTTTGCATTTATAACTTTCCACCTCAAATAATAATCATGCTCAACCATCCAAAAAAAAAACAAAATCCTCGGCCTTCATAAATAGCCTAATATCATTACCTCAAGACTTCAAAGACAAATCCATCTTTTCTCTTATTGGAGAGATCCCTCTCCGGATTCATGAGGGCTAGATCCTAGAATCCCATAGTGGTTGAAACAATGTTCTCCCTACAGTCGAAATTTTTCTAATCTTGCTGATTACAGGGTGCCAACATTTCTGGTGACTCCGCTGGGGAAATTTCTGAGTAATTTGGATTTTAAGGTAATCATAGGATATCAGAAATTTGTTTCAAAGAACATTTTCTATATTAACCAGCTGAGCCACTAGCAACCAAAATTTCTGGCAACTCCGCTGGGGACTGAGTCGAATTTTCCTCTTGGGTTCCCTTAAAAAATTCATATAACCTTGTCAGTAAAAGCAGCCTTTTCAAGCACTACCAAGAAATTGTAATCATGATAAAACTTGTTTGAATCAGTGAAAAACTAGGAAAAACCCTAGGATTCTAATAATACTTTAACTAACCTTGAAAAATTAGCTAGCTTAGCCATAAGAGTAGACTATTTTTTGTCTCATAACCATAGCTAAGTTTTGAAACAGATTTAGGAGACTCTTAACAACCAATAGGACTGAAAAATAACTCAGAAAACCCAAAAATATTTCAGATTGGTATCCAATAAACATGGTGGTGGACCATAAAACCTTTTACCTCCTTAGGAGGTAAAAACTTCCACTTGGGGACTCCACAATCCTCAACAGACCCTAAGACTCCACTAGGAAGAAGCCTTATCATTATAATATCATTCAAACTCAGTTAGAGGACTGTAGGATTAAAATTTGTGTAAACAGATTAGTTGACCTTTTAAAGACTGTCATACCAGGTCAAATTTTTCTGGTTTATTTGGGTCTGAAAAAGACAGCATAGTGGATCCTAGATGGATTAACATTAGAGCCTATCCTGACCCTGATCCACCTGAGATAGTTGATAACCCAGAAAGTATCCTTAGGAAGTCTCCTAGGATTAAATTATCAAGTGTTTTCAGATCACCCTTTAGAGCTAATTCAGTTCCTGAAAATCTTTTAACTTTACAACAATCACAAGTTGACTTAGTAAATCCCTTTAGAACTAGGTCATTTGATGATATAATTTAGCTAGATCCTGAGTCTTCACTTTAATCCCCTGAAACAAGTGAACATCCTGGTAGTAGGGAAACAAAACCTCCTGTTTTACATTTCCTTCACAATTTAGGTGTCTCTCATCTAAGATCAGCTCAGAAATCTACTGTTGTTCCATCCATATCCCTTCATCCTTTATTCATTGTCCAAACCACTCCACTTCAGCCCACTTTTCCTCTTGTTAATCCACCTCTTGTGAATCCACCCCCACCACATATCATGGCAGCATGGTATGCTCCCTTAGTCCTTCCAGTACCATTAGTCAATCTTCCACAGGACTATCAGTCCAAAATTCCATTGTATGATGCTAGTAATGCTACAACTGCATCACAACATGTGGATAAAATGAATGACTACTTTGACAGAAATGAAATTGATGATGATTCTGTCAAGATTAGATTGTTTTCTCAGAGTCTGGGGGGAGAAGTTAGAAAATGGTTTAAAGGCTTAACCCCCCATAGTATCAATGATCTCCAATCCTTCCATCAAACATTATTAAACAAATGGGAAGCGAAGAAAAATCCTCCCAAGTCCTTTCTGATTACAAGAACCTCCATAGAAACATTGGGAAAAGTGTGCAATATTATTGCACCAGATTTAACAGTCTGTATAACGCCCTTTCCCCAGATCTAAAACCTCCACAAGGCTCAGCTTTAAACAAGTTTCCTGAAGGGTTTGACCCCGAGATGGCCTATCAGCTAAGAGAGAGAGATCCTGCAACTCTTGAAGAGATGCAAAAAGGAGCTCTTGCTGTGGAAGTAAACTTAATGGAGAAGAGAGCAAGAATGAAAAATGAGAAGAGAGTGTCTTTTAGAGAGGAAAACACACCTTCTACTTCCAACTCAAAGATGGAGAGAATGATGGAGGAGATGATGAAAGAGATGAGCATAATTAAGAGAGCACAAGCAAGCCAAAACCAAAATGCTCCTCAAAATAGAAATCAGGACCAAAATCATAATTTTAGAAGGAACCAACCTCCAAACAGACCTAGGGAAGATGATCAACATATCACTCCTCCCTTTCATCAAAACTATGTAAGTGAGGTTGAGGAAGCAAATGAAATAACAGAGGAAGATGATGTCAACATGCTGGGGGTAGATAATGATGACTTTGAGATTCATTATGATAGAAAGCAAGGTCTATACACACCTTATGATGACAAAAGAGATGATGATGAAAATTATTATCAAGACATGGAAAATGCCATCATATAATCTCAAAGAGAATATGACCTTAGAAGAAAAACTAGTCAACAAACTCCCAACACCAAAACCTTTGACAAATCTTCACAAAACAACACTACAACCAAGCCTAAAGTTGCCAAACAAAAGGACAAAACAGTGGTTGTTAATTCTGATAAAGGTAGAGACAATGGCACTCAAAACAATGAAAAATAGAGTGCGGACATTAGTAGTACTAACATTTTAGCTAGTACTCCTGTTAAAACCATTTTTTCAGAAGTAAATAGAACAAATCAGCAAGCTGATGTTGCTGATGGACTAGCAGCTAGTAAGGCTGAGACAAGTTCTTCAAAGAACGAAATTCCTTTCAGCCTAGAGCAGGAAATTTCAAACATCAAAATCTCTGTTCCCCTATCTGAGTTAGCTTCCCAGAATGTATATAGAACCCATATTTTGAATTATTTAAACATAGAGGACCATAATGACACAGTCAATCTTAACGATGACCAACCAGAGCTCATTTTTGGTCCTAAGATTGAAGGTAGATATCAAGAGGGACATGTTCCTCCCTTTTATGTAAGTTTAAATTTTCATGACAAGATTTTAAATAACGCTATGCATGATTCAGGCGCATCTCATAATTTAATGCCCAAAGCTGTCATGGTGAGCCTAGGCCTTGAAATCACCAGACCTTATAAAGGTCTTTACTCCTTTGACTCAAGCAGAGTAAAATGTTTAGGATTAATCAAAGACCTCTACGTTAACTTAGCACAGATTCTAGCCAAATGCTTAGTCATGGATATTTTTGTGGCTGATGTGCCCCCAATGTATGGAATGTTGTTATCTAGGTCTTGGGGGGCTAAGTTAGAAGGGACTATGCAGATGGATATGACCTATGTGACCATCTTTGTGTTTAATCAATCAATAAGACTTTACAGGGAGTCCCATATGCAGTACGTGGTTACTAGTGAAGACATACCACAAAAATCTCCTTTATACTCCGTAAACACAGACCTTGATTCATTTATCCTTTTTAATCAAGAAATATTAGATGAACAAGTAACTTTAACAGAGTTAATGGCTGATAGAGAGGAGGAGGCAAACAACACAGGAATTTCTAAATAGTTTGCTGAACTCGTGAACTTTATCGAAGCAAACACAGGTCTTGAACTACAAATCATACGTCCATCATGTTTTAGCCTTGACGGTCAAGAAAGCATTCCTTAGCTTAACGAGAAACCAGAGGAATTAAAAAAAATTCAACTAAGCATTGATATTAAAAAACAAACCAAAAGCGCGCGTATTGAGGAGGATAGTCAAACTGTTAAACCCAAGACTAATCCTCTATGGAGTATGAACTTCGACGGATCCTACACTAGGAACAATGATGGTGCAGGGGTTTGGATTCACAACACTAATAATAAACACACAGAAATCCTTTCCTGTAGATTAAACTTCCAGTGTTAGAATAACATAGCAGAATATGAATCCCTTCTCTTAGGCTTACGACTGTTGCAGAAGTTAGAAGCCAAAATAATCAATGTGTATGGGGATTCAGAGTTAGTCATTAAGCAATTCAATGGGGAGTATAATGCAAATCATCCTAGACTTAGGGCCTACCGAAACGATGTCATGCACCTTTTAAAAACTTTCGAGGAGTCCAAACTGATTTTTGTCCCAAGAAAAAGAAATATTGCGGCCCACAATTTGGCTTTTGCAACTAGAACATGCTTAACGCATCATGAAACCAAAGACTGCACAACTCAGATAAAATTTAAACCAGTCATTTCTGATAACAAAAAATATTGGCAGGTGTTCGACGGAGACAAACAAATAGAAGACTTCATGCAGTTCAAAAACGAATTTGAACTACCAAGTTGAGATTCAGATTATGAAAATGACTGCCCTAGTGAAGAAAATTTTCTTGATGAAGAAGAAAGGTCTCTTGGACTTGCTAATGTAAAACTGTTATCTACAAAACTTGAAAATGAAACAGAGATGAACGTAGAGTTAGAAACAGAAGAGTTAGAAACCCTGCACTCTAAAGATGAAAGTTTGCCAAAGGGTCTAGCACCTTTAGAAGAGCTGTTTGATTTTAACGATGTGGCCAGGAAGCCAAAACTGGAACCTGTAGAGACGGAACTGGAGGAGTGCAATGTAGGCAGTAAACTTAAATCGAAAATGATTAAACTGTATAAAAATTTACCAGCTCACATTAAACTCAAATACATAGAGCTATTCAAAGAATTTTCTGATGTTTTTGCGTGGAGTTACAAAGATCTTAAATCCTATAACACTGAAATAATACAGCACAAAATCCCTCTCAAAGAAAACCAAAAACCATTCAAACAGAAACTACACAGAATAAACCCTGTTTAGTTTCCTTTGGTCTAGAAGGAGATCATGAAAATGTACGATGTTGGTATTATTGTCCCTATTAGATATTCTGAGTGGGTGTCTAATCTGGTGTCAGTTAGGAAGAAACCTGGAGAGATCAGGCTTTGTATAGACTTTAGATACTTAAACAAAGCTTCATTAAAGGACAAATACCCTTTACCTAAGATGGATCATATTTTACAAAGGGTGGTAGGGTCTAGAAGAATTTCTTTGCTTGATGGCTACTCAGGGTTCAATTAGATCTTAGTTCACCCTGCTAATGAATTAAAGACATCCTTTACTACACCATGGGGCACTTTCATGTATGTTAAAATGCCCTTTGGTCTAATGAATGCTGGAGCAACCTTTCAAAGAGCCATGTACATAGCATTCTTTGAAGAGTTAGGCTACTTCATCATTATATACCTTGATGCTGTTACTATGTTTTCAAAGACAGATGAAGAGCACTTAGCACATTTAAGAACAATCTTCGGGAGATGCAGGAAGTTTGGGATATCTTTAAACCCTAAGAAAACACTATTTCGGCTCCAGGAAGGTAAAATTATTGGGCACATCATTTAAGAAGAGGGTATTAATATAGATCCCAAAAGGATTGAGGCCATATTGCAAATCTCTCATCCTTGATAAATCAAGGAGTTGCAATATTTCATTGGAAAGATTAACTTTTTGAGAAGGTTCATCCCCAACTTGGCTGAGCTTCTTAGAAATATCAAAAACATGTTGAAGAAGGAGGAAGGGGTAAAATGGACCTTGGAAGAAAATAATTCCTTTCGGCTGCTGAAGCAAGCATTAGCCAGAACACCGGTTCTAATAAGTCCTATTTTTTCAAAATATTTTTATATTTTTTCGTTTGCATCAGAACATACCATAGCAGCTGTCCTTTTACAGAAAAATCCCCAAGGACAAGAGAAACCTATTGCATTATTTAGCAAGGCATTGAGGGATGCCCCTTTGAAGTATAACAATATGGAGAAGCAAGCTTTTGCCTTGGTTAAAGCCTTAAAATACTTCAGAGTATACATCCTTCACTCACACATCATTTCCTTTGTCCCAAACTCAGTTGTTAAAGACATTCTAACACAGGAACCAGATGGTAAGAGAGGTAAGTGGATTATTATTATTCTTGAATATGATTTAGAGATAAATCCCACTAAACTCATCAAAGGCCAAGGTCTAGCTAGATTAATGGCTGAATCCAATTTTGAGGTTCTCGATATTAATATGATTAATGCTTTTGACGAACAAGAGGAAATCTCAACTCCCATTGTTGAAGACCATTTCATGAATTCCTCTTGGTATGCTGATATTATTTATGTTTTGCTTACTTTAAATACACCTCCTGGTTTGACAAGAGAAAAGTCAAGGTTCCTAAAGTTAAAAGCTGTAAACTATTGCATTATAGATAGATGTCTTTATTGGAAAAATGCAAGTGGTGTATTGCTTAAATTTTTCCCTGAGTATGATGCAGAGAAGGTTAAGCACGAGTTCCATGAACAAGAGTGTGGAGGTCATTTGTACTGGAAGACAACATCCAACAAAATTTTGAGGGCTAGTTTCTATTGGCCTACTCTCTTTCTGGATATACACAAGATGATCATTTCCTGTCATAAATGTCAAATTTTTGAAGGAAAAAGAAAACTGCTACCCCTACCTCTGCTTCCAATCACTGTTGAAGCCCCTTTTCAACAGTGGGGACTTGACTTCATAGGATAAATCCATCCACCATCTTCTGCCCAGCATAGATGGATTCTCACTACCACAGACTATTTCACTAAGTGGATAGAAGCCATTCCTTGTAGGCAAGCCAATGATTCTGTTATTATAAAATTCATGGAGGCTAACATTCTCTCCAGATTTGGTTGTCCTACCAAGATCATCATTGATAATGCAGCAGCATTTGGGTCAAAGAAGATGGTTGAATTCTGTCATAGTTATCAGATAACATTGGGGCATTCCATGGCCTATTACCCTCAAGGTAATGGACTTGCAAATTCCTCAAACAAGAGTTTAGTGAACATAATCAAGAAACTGTTGGAGGACAAAAAAAAAGTCTTGGCACACAAAGCTAGTTCATGCACTTTGGTCTGACAGATTGACTTTGAAGAAATCTATTGGTATGTCACCTTTCCAGCTTGTGTATGGTACTGATGCAAATTTTCCAACCAGCCTTGGTGTACCAGTGATGAAGTTGATTCAAGAGTTGCAAATTGAAGATAACAACATTATTATAAGAATAAATCAGACCATTCATCTTCAGCAAACTAGAGAGGAGGTTTATAACAAAGCATTGTAGAAGCAGGACAACATTAAAAAAAATTTTGACAGAAGAACAAAGGCCAGCAATTTCAATATTGGGGACAAAGTTTTGAAGTGGGACTCAAGGAGGGAAGATAAAGGCAAGCATGGAAAATTTGAAAACTTATGACTTGGCCCTTACTCTATCCATTCAGCTGCTGGTAATAATGCCTATTTTTTGCAAGAGTCGAATGGAGTAGAATTGTTTGGGGGTCTTGTCAATGGAAGGATGCTTAAGAGTTACTTCTCTTGATCCACGTCATCTTATGAAAGCCTTTTTATCTTTTTTCTCATTATGAATACCTCACCAATAATTGCATTCAAAGTTATAAAAATCAAAAATACAAAAAACAAAGAAAGAAAGAAAAGAGGGAAGATTGTGAAAACAATAAAGGTACAACCCCATACCAAAAAGAGAAACAAATCTGAGAGTGTGCAAGCTCAAATGCCACTCCTAAAGAACACACTTCTATTTAGTCAAACAGCCTAATCTTGACTAATTAGTTTTAAATTTTCTGCTGATAGGATAGTGAATTCGATTTTGCCAAACTGTTAAATCTTGGCTTATCAGTAGATAGTTTAGGATAGAAATTAAAGGTTCAAACATGCTCAAAATCTGAACCTAAGTTCCCAAAGAGAATGAATCAAATCTGTTTCAAATTCTGAGTCAAAAAATATGTAAATCTGGTTCCAATTAGCTCAAAATATGAACCAGAGGACAAGCAAAGAACAACTCAAGTAATAATAAAAAAAGAGCTGTAAAAAAAGATGAAGGAAATGCTTTGAAATTTCAAATCCTAAGCCTTCCATTTTATTTTAATTTTCTGCAAAATAAGATCTATTTGCAGCTTTTTTTTATGCCATAGATCAGCATCAAGTTAGACCATTCTATCCTGACTTGTATGCTTTTAAATTTCTGTTGTAGAATTTAGAGAATAAAAATTTGTTGGACAATTTAATCCCAACAGATAGTAGATTAGGTAGAAAATCATATGGGATCAACTGTTTAATCTGAGTCCATGGAGAAATAAGCAGTAGAAATAGATTATATTTCCTGCTTTCAAAAGAATAAAATGTTGTAAAAGAGTTTGCCAATCCAAGTGCACTCTAAAGAAGAAAAAATGTTAGATCTGTAGGATTGGGTAGGTAGAGAGCTTGTTGATAAAAGATCCATTATTTTTATGGTTTCTAATATGTTTTCAGAGCAAAAGAAGATCATTCAAGGAAAGAAAGGCAGCCCAATGGATGAGGCACTGATCAGCCTCCCAAAGAATGCAAGTCTGAAGTTCTTGATGCCTTCAAGAAGGCACCATCCCCAAGTGGAGCCACTATTAGCCACCTATAAAATTTGTTATACCAAAAGGTGGCTAAATCATTTTTTGGAGCCTTCAAGGAACAAATTTTGTTGCAAAAAAGTGTTATCTCTTGAAGACTCTTGAAGGCCTCATGCCTCTGTCCAAAATCTTCCCTATTGTGCCCCTTTTACACTCTGGAATTATTCTGATTTCATGAGAAGTAACTGCTGCAAAATCACCTTTTTTCCCTTTCCTCACTTGAAAAACCAACCTTCATTTTGCTCCCCTTTTACTCCATAAAAATCCTCTATTTTTCATGATTCCCCTTCTTCCATTCATGAAAATAATTTTTCATGTTTAAAACTCATTTTTGAACTCTGCCGAAACCCCCAAAATCCATTGAAAACTTGAAAAAATTCATAAAAAAATATGTTTTTCTTACCAAAGGCTTAAACCCCTTTAGGCTTAGTCTTAAACCACTTCCCCTCCATGTGCCTGAGCGCTAGAACCAAGTGCTAGTGTCCCGAGTGCTTATCGCATCAGAGCAACTCACAGAGTGCATTTGTTTGTGTTTGAACCAAACTCCGATGCCGATTGGCCCTCTTATATAATCCCTGGGCCTATTATCATTCGATATATACCAAGGCCCCACAGTCGAGCGTCTATCCACTTCATATATATAAAACCATCCCGGCACATAAAACCCTTTTTTATATTAATTTTTTGGGTTTTTCATATGGTTTGAAGAGTTTTCCGCCGGCGAATTTCTCAAAACATCTCCACCGCCGATCGACGACCCATAATAAATCGCCCTGGTCCCCGCGGCCACGACAGCAGTCAGTTGTCCCATAGAACCGGTGGTCCCCAGCGCCTAGTCAGCATACACATCAACACACACGCAACAACAACTGATTGGAGCGGGTCTTATTTGGTTGCTCGCATAGTCGTGAAATACGAACCCAAAATTGTTATAGGGAGGATTTGATAAAAATTTCTGGTCACAAAGACCCTGACGTCAGCGGGCACCTTTTTTCACCTGAAATGGTTTATGTAGCTTGGGTTTATCGGGAGTTTTGAAGTCCGGGGTATGATAAAGGGTGATTAAAAGGTTTTTCCATCATATTAAAGAGAAATCCGGAAGCAGTTTTGATCGCACCGCTTTTGGTATGGAAAGGAAACCACTCAATAGCAAGTGATCCTGTGAAAAGCCGCCACGTCGACGAGAAAATACCGCCTCATCGCGTGTTAAATGTCGACTGTGGGCTCAACGCGATATTGACGTGTGTCGTCCGATCTGAGGCAGGCTCATCGAACGGTGATCACACTCAAAGGAGCTCGGGGGATAAACTAAGGTATGGCGCATGAATTTAATTAAAACCCATAGATTGTGTATGTGGGCCCTTAATCCACAGGTCCCAGGATCAGCTTCAAAGGCATTGATGCCTCGCGAGCCCTGCGCAGCACTGCACATCAACAAGACACAGTGAATAAAATAAAAAATCAAAGAGTATCAGTGACGAAGACAGAACGCACTAGAATGGAAGATTGAAGAGAGATTTATGAGGATTACGGCTAAGATTGATTATCAAAAGCCTAAACCTCCCAATTAAGACACAGTTTAAATAAAATCATAAGTGTTTTATCAGACAGCAAGGCCTCCACTGCCACATCTAAGGAAAATTGATTCCTCCCGGCTACCACAAAGCCACCTGTGCCTCAAAGCATGAAAACAGAGGCCGAAGTTATTGATCAAGATCAGATATTTGCCTCAGCGCAGCCAAAGACTGATAACTGCAAATAAACTTAATGACAAATATCAACAGAGTTACTTTAATATAACACAGAGCCTCAAAAGTCAATAAGATCTCCCACTGAGCTTAATCTTAAATGAAAAACATTAATACAGATGGAACACTTGTAAACTTCTTCCTCAAGCCCCCAAAAGGCCGAGAAGCCATTAAGAATGTATTAATTATCTTTGGAGATCTTTTATCAGATCTCACCTCCTCATTCTTCTATAAATACTACTAGAGAAGATGAGAGAGGGGTTGGTTGCTGAACTTTGAAATATAATTGAGCTTGAGACTTCTACTTGTAAATAGTGTTCACTGGCTCTTGAAGCTCTGCTTATGATAGATAAGTTAGTCTAGGAAGTGTAGATGATTGTTAAGCTAGAGCATTGGACTTAAAGCTGTAACTGGTTTGGAGCATCAATACAAGTTGATTTATGGGATCCTGGTCTATGTCGACGGTGATGTTGTTTCTTATTGTAAATTGTTATTTTATTTATTTTTTCACTATGGTCATCTTCTCTTATAAAGAACATCATGCATAGAGTTAGGACCTACTGTGTATCAGTACGCTTCTCTGACTGAAAATATTTATCTACATGTTTTCTTCCAAGTTCGTGTTATTTAGGAATGGTTTAATTCAGTTTTAAGCATAGGAATGTTGGCATTCCCTCATCCTATTGCCTTAGCTAATTCTTATTATTAAATGTTATTTTCAGTATATGTTAAGTAGAGATGAACTAAGGGAGATATGGTGTGCCCTGGTCCTAGTTTTATCCCCAAAGACTATCTGAATGTTTCCCTTGGAATGTGTTGAAAGCTCTCTAGTGCTGAAATACTTACCAGATCTTAGGCCATTCTTTGTTATCTTTGTGTTTGTCTTGAAATTTACCAAGTAGAGCAGAGTTAGGAGAGGATTTTTGTTGAGCCGGACCCACTAGTTTCTTCTCCAACAGTTGCCTTCAAATTTCCCTTTGTTTTAAAATGTTTTTCAATTGAAAGTGCATCAAAAGTAGGCTAGTTTAGAAGTACTTACCTGATCATAGATTAATTTTATGTCTTTATTAAGTGTATGTCAAAAGCAGGTAGTTTAGAAGTACTTACCTGATATTGGGATGCTCTTTGTTCTTCATTTGTTTAATTTCCCTTCTTATTGTTTCATTTCATTCCATAAATCAAACTTTAAAGAGATCCTTAGACATAGATGACTTGCCCCATGGACTGCTCTTGAACCTTTTTGTTTCAATTAAACCATATTATGAATCCATAGCCCAATGGACTAAAACCTGCAATTATCTATGTTTCTGGCCAAAGCTTGTTCTATTTTCTTGCAACTTCGCACCTTTGAAACTATTTGCATTTATAACTTTCCACCTCAAATAATAATCATGCTCAACCATCCAAAAACAAAACAAAACCCTCCGCCTTCATAACTAGCCTAATATAATTAGCTAAATACTTCAAAGAAAAATCCATCTTTGCACTTATTGGAGAGATCCCTCTCCGTATTCAGGAGGGCTAGATCCTAGAATCCCAAAGTGGTTGAAACGATGTTCTCCCTGCAGCCAAACTTTTGCCAATCTTGCTGATTACAGGGTGCCAACAACATGTTTTCTCCGTACCGTACTAAAACCTAGAGCAGTTTCCATTAACACTCTTCGTGCTGCGGCCTGAAAATTTACAGGAAACACCGCGAATAGTGCAATCCGAATGGCTCAAACGCACTATCCATAATTTTTTTTGTTTTTTTTAAACAGTTAATTTTAAGTTAATTTGAAAATTTTAATTTACTAAAATGTTTAGATATTGAGAAATAAGTATATTTCCTTTACATTCGTGCGTCGAGGAGGCATCTTTGCTGAGGAATTCAAAAAAAACAAAATTTTCCACCGTTTTTGAAAATTCGAACTCCACAGAGTGCGTAGTGGATGACAAAAATGCAAGAAATGAGAGAAATGATGGCAGGGAACCTCACAGAAGATAAAATCACACCAGTGCTTCAGAGCTATATAGCACTGAGCAAGTAAAAATGGGGTTTTGATGGCTGGTATTTTTTTTTAAATTAACCCTTTTTCGGTGCGCTCAATTTTGAGACGCATCAGGCAGTTTTATCAATGGTGCATTGCACATAGTTACGGTGCACTGGATTACGGAGATGCATTGAGTTGGTTTGTACATAGAAAAATGGTGCACTGGAGTACTTAGATGCACTGGGTGGGTTTTTATGGAGAGAACGTTGTCTCAGTGTGCTAATTTATAGTACGGACCAGTGCATTTTTCATAAAATGGACTGGTGCATTTTAAGTTGAGAAATACACTCCAAAAAAAACATCCGCGAAAACCTCCACCCACCAACATCCTCTAGTGACCTTTGCTACAAATGGATATATGGGCTATTTTTATAAGGTTTTCTTCCAAAACATCGGCTAGAGGGTCTTTTCCTTGTAGTGTTATCGTATATCCTGCCATTCACCAGCAAGGATTCCTAGGTTTGATTAAGGGAAACCATCTCTAGGCTTTAGTGTATATCTCTTCATTCACTGGTCGAGGATTCATAGGCACACCGAGGCACATAATACATAGCTTTCCTACAACCCATAATACGGTTCAAGGGTCACTAAGCCAGGGGCTTTACCACAATCCACAGTTTGGTTCAAGGATTATTAGGCCATCTGTTTTTTCATTCAGAGTTCCACCTCACTCAGTTTCGAATCCATATGGAAATCCAGTTCAACCAAAACATGAGAACCCCATCACACTATGGCTATTTGGAAATGGAAAGGCAAGGTTCAAGAATAATGTCACACTTGGAAAAAATCCAACGACAGAAAGAGAACCAATAACACACATGCATACCAAATCTAGCAATGAAATCATACATGCAACTCGATACCTGCAAGTAAACTTGCTATAGCTACTTGATCCCACTCTTACTTGCTTTATCTTTGCTTCCTCTTTTCCTTTTTTTCCTCTCTTCATCCACTTCTAAAATGATCCAAGAAAAATCTAAATTTCCAACAGTGTGGGAGGGAGATAATAGATATAGAGCTCCAAAACTTAACTAAAAAAAGTCTACCAACTGATCCTCAAAAGCCTTTTTATTAATGATGCCTATATTTTCTTCATTTTCCATTATTTTTCCTTCATTTTCCTCCCCACATGAAACCTGTGACCTTTCACCTTCCTTTTCCCCTAGTTTCCATAATTTTCATAAATAAATTACTAAAAATGCCATTTTTACTTTCCAAATCATTTTCCATTGCCTTTTCCAATTTCCTTAGCCATAATAACGAAAATGAACACCCACACTAGGATGTTTTTTCCAATATTTATCTTGGAATAACTGTCCCATTAAAATGGTGTTGTTTTTTCCTTTATTAAATTTTAAATGGAATTGTGACGAGGGTTGTTACACTTGATAATCAAAATCAGTCATGACAAGGAAAAATCAGTCCTAAAATCATTTATTCTATCACTACCTAGCTCATGGAATGATCAACTCATGATAGGCCTGTGAGAGGCTTAAAAGAAGGAGGCTTCATTAGGAGGGTTAAACCAAACTCATCAGTAGCTTGGGAAGGATCCACTATTCAATTTTACTATACATCTATATTAATATAGATAATATTGAGTTATCTTAAAAAAATTAGTCATAAAACTAGTTAGATTTATTTTCTACAATCTTTGTTTGGATGAAGAAGAGAAATTGGTGATCATGTCATGGTACGAGGATAATGGAATTTCTCGAGTTTTTCTATTTCCATTTATATTTATACTCAATATCATTAGTATTGAACTGTAATTAACAAGTATAAGCTTAAAATATTTTATTTTTTCAGTGGCATAACACTGTTTCTCTCTTGTTATGCCCTTTTCCCATAATTTGGATTTTTCTTATAGAATTTTCAGAAGCTTGAAGATTCACTTCATGAAATATGAATTGGTTCAGTGTATGTCATTGACAAGTTTCATATTCCAGTATAAACTTCTTTTAATAAAAAATAATTTTCATAACTATTGAATTATAAATTTCTTTTAATACAAAGAAGGTTTCATAACATGTGAACCAAGTAATTATAATGTTTTTACAACACATTCTGGGTGTTTTTTTGAAGTATTGATTAACTATGAGTTTGTTTTCTCGATTATATAATTTCATTCTTAAAACATCTAATAATATTGTTGGAACATTTATGGTGAAATTTTAAATATAAAACATGTTCTTTCAATTCTACCCAACAAAAATTCCATTATAAATTTATTTTAAATTTCATAAAAATTAAAACACAATCTTAATATTAATATCAATTGACTATAACATAGAAAAAACTTTAAATAATCACTTAAATATAATTTAATATAAAAATATATGTGATAAATAATATATTTACATATAACTTATATAGCTACGAATACCTTATTTCAAAATTATAAAAATATAAATGAATGGCTTCAAAACATAAATAGGGATAACAGTCAAGTTTATATTGAAGTGTTGACCGTGTTGGATACTGCCAACATACAAGGGGTCTCCCCGATGTGAAGTGCCAATTACATCTCACACCGTTTGGAGTAGGATTCCCATCCAGACTATCGTTGTGACCACCATAACACTAAGTTTTTCCTTGGTTTCAATGGATAACATAAGAGATTATATACATAAATATTGAACAGGAAAGTAGCTTGACATTGCAAAACAATAATTGTAATGTGTAAAAAAATAAATTCATGAGCGGGATATGAGAGTGTGTCTCTAGAAGGAAGTAATAGTAATAACCTAAGAGAGACAAACGAGAGCATGAAAAGGTTTGTTAGAAAATTATTTCACACAATGATCATCAAATAAAATACAACAAATCCAACAAGATGAATACCAAAGCCTCCAAAATAGTTCAATTTAGCCTATAGATATGAAAAAAATATATACCACAAACATCCCAAGAATAGTCCTAAGTCATTCACGATACATGCATGAAAATGTGTTTTCTCATTGAGTTTAAATTAGGTGAAAGATACAAGTACGCGGTTACAATGATGAAGCAATAGTTCTAGTAGTGGAACATTAAGTCACTTCTTTCTTCTCCAAATTATAGTTTTCTCTCCTACAACAAATAGAAAATCCAAGAATAGTTATCCAAAGATAAAGCCTCCAAAAGCCCATTGCTTGAGCTATGAGGTATCTTTTATAACAAGGCAAATGACCTTTTATATTCCCTTGAATCTTGGTTTTCCCTCATGAATCTTGGACTTCTAATGTTTCCTTTGGAATTATAAACAACATTTGAACTTCTAAATGACCTTTGGATTTCTTTACTTGACTTTTGGACTTATACGCAACTCTTTTGTCCGTATATGACTATCTGAATCTTCATATTCCACATATGACTCTTGGACTTTCACACATTACATTTTGTCCTTTTCCTTGAAAATACATCATTCCATTCTACATGATATGTCATGACACATATTGACTATTATGATGACACTTGTACAAGTTGCAACCCGACAATGATAACATGGGTCTCCTGATGAGGTGGCAATGCCAAGCTATCTTCTTTGTTGCTTCTTCTTGTATTTTGGATGGTAAATCTAATGTATTATTCGTTTTCATGAAAGATCCACTTTTTTGCTTATATCCAACCTCCAAAGGGTCTTAAATAAACTTTGGAATCCTATGAGCCATCATAACATGTCCTCTTTCTATGTTGGTCCATGATTTGCTTCATCCATCCATGATAGCTATTTTTGGTGCTTCTTCTCCGCCAGTGTATCTTTATGCTTTCTCCTTGCAATATTCCTTGAGCATCACCTTTTCATGCTTGGAAATTACTCTTGGTGTAAAACCCTCCTCCCACATTTATCCAAGTTAACCAATTCGCTGGGATAAACATGTGAAAAGAGGCCACTATGATATGATTCAACCTCCTAGGTCACCTTAAATAAGTGGAACCAACAAAAATAAAACAAAAGTGTCATCAACATGACCAAAAAAACCTCCAAGAGCTACTCCACCTTTCCAACTAATCAAACCCTGAGGAAAGTAAACAAATAAAGGACCTAGAGCCCCAGTTGCTCCCTTTCCAAGCCCTCCAAGCAACTATGGGTCCCAGTCACTATCATGAGCCTGCATGAGTGTGAATACAACCTTTTTCTTCCAATTTTATGCCAGTGACTATAGGATTTAAGGATGAATTTCAGAGCTAGGACCCAGTCACTACCCATAACCTTATAAAATTTATATAAATGAAATGAAACATAGAGACAATGATACCAATGCAGATTATTGAATAGAAACTTGAATGGACCCTTATTAGCCATAAAATTAATTTCATCAAACATGTCACAAAAATGCATTCAAAAGGTTTAAACAATATATCTAAGCATAGGGGTCTCACACTTATCTGAGAATTGCTAAGAAGAATTGATGTATTATCACATTAGCTACATTATCATATATTAGGTCATATATTCATTTAAAAATCAAAATATGATGATAAACATACATTCTCAATGTCATAAAACATGCTCATAACCAACATATTACCAACGTAAATAATAAGGATACAACAACCATAAATGCTGCATATAATATAGTACATTAACATATAAAATACCAAGGAGAATAAGCTCTTATTTATGAATGCAAAATCCAACCCTGTATGGAACTACCACGTTCCACCTAACCATATATTTTCTGAGCTAAATATATGTTCATCCAATCACTTTTGTGCCATATTCCAAGCATGAATTTGGTACTCAAAATAAAACAACCAACCATGGCTTCTCGAGGTTAAACCACCTCAACCTCATCACTGTAAACATGATTTAATGCAATCCTGAATTGTTCACTAAGCCATAATAAAATATGGATTCCACCATATTTCTCCATTTACATCATGGGGAATTTTCCTATCTCCTAGTCTCTAGGATTTATCGTAATCCATAGTCTGGTCGATGGATCATTAGGTGATAAAAAAGACACCAAATTCCAGGATTTACTGTATATCCTGCCATTTACCAACAAGGATTCCTAGTTTCAGTTAAGGGAAACCATCTCTAGGATTTACTGAATATCCCTCCATTCACAGGTTGAGGATTCCTAGGCACACTAAGGAAAAAAATACATAGCTTCATCACAACTCATAGTCTTATTCAAGGGTCATTAGGTTAGTGGATTTATGAAAATCCACACTCTCTTTCATGGATTACTAGGCCATGTGTTCTTTCATTGAGAGTTCCACCTCAGTAGTTTGGAATCCATCTGGAAATCCAACTCAACCAAAACATGAGAACCTGACCACACTATGGCTATCATAAAATGGAAAGACAAGGCTGAAGAACAATGCCACACTTGGAAAAACTCATACCAACGACAAAAAGAGAACCAAGAACACGCATGCATAACCATGCATGCCGAATCTAGAAAGGAAATCAAACATGAAAATCGATACCTGCAAGTAAACTTGCTATAATTTGTTGATCCCACTCTTCCTACTTTATCTTTTCTTCCTCTTCTTCTTCTTTTCCTTTCTTGATCCAAGAAAATTATAAGTGTCCAAGAGTGTGAGAGATAAATAATAGAGAGAGAGCTCCAAAAATGAACTGAAAAAAGTCTACCAATTGATCCTCATAAGCCTTTTTATTAATTAGGCCTCTATTTCATTCATTTTCTATTAGTTTTCCTTCATCTTCTTCCCCACATGAAACTTGTGAAGTTTCAACTTTGTTTACTCCTAATTTCCATTATTTTCATAAATAAATTGCTAAAAAAGCCATTTTTCCTTTCCAAATCATTTTCCATTGCCTTTGCCAATTTCCTTAGCCATAATAACCAAAATGAACACCTTTTCACACTAGGATGTGTTACCCAATCTTCATCATAGAATAAGTGTCCCATTACCATCGTAGTTTTTTTCCTTTATTAAATTTTACATGGAATTTTGAGAAGGGTTGTTACACCTGATAATTGAAATCATTCCTGAAAAGGAGAAATTAGTCTTAAAATAATTTATTTTATCACTTTGTAGCTCTTAGAATGATTATATCATGATAGGCGTGTGATAGGGTTAAAAGAAGGAGGATTGATTAGGAGGTCACAACGAAACTCATCAGTATCTTGGGAAGGCTCCACTATTAATTTTTACTGTGCCATGCACTATGAAGGGGAACTTTCTTTAGTATAACATAGTGGGGAAGCTAAATGGGTAAGGTGAGAAGGATTTTTTCTTAAGGCTACGCCATGTGTCCTAGAATAAAAGGGAAGGAAGACTTGGAAATCACATATTGACTAGTCAAGGGCTCATAGGAGGCTTCCTTCAATATTTCCTACTACCCCATGTACTAAAGAGGAAGGGTCTAAGAAAGGCTTGAGCACAGAGAAAGTAGGGGAAGAGGGAAGGATTAAGGCTTTAGGCTTCAACACTACACCATGCGGCCTAAGGGAAGAGGGAATGATGAAGGATTCACACTTTAGGACTACACCATGCACCTTAAGGGAAGAGGGAAAGATGAAGTATTCAAGCTTCAATAATACACCATGCACCCTAAGGGAAGAGGGAAGAATTAAGGATTCAGGATTCAAGACTACACCATGCACCCTAAGAGAAGTGGGAAGGATGAAAGCTTCAGGCTTCAAGACTGCACTATGTGTCTTAAGGGAAGAGGGAAGGATGAAGGATTCAAGCTTCATGAATTCTTCATGCACTGAAGAGGAGACAAGGCAATTTTTTGGGCATAATTTTTCCAGGAAAGGAAATATTGTTTGTTTGAAGTGCGCCTTGTTGTTTCGAAGTGCTCTTTTGAAGGTAGAAAAAGTCATTGTTTTTCCGAATTGCGCTGAAATGGTCCTTGTTCTTCTCGAGTGCGCATTTTCACTATGTTTTTGATGTGCACTCACTATGAGTTTGGAATTCTCTTAGCCTTGGGAGGGCATAGTTCTCTCCAATAGTGGATGCTTGTTCATCTGGAATGCACTTTTCACTGAGTGAGGCAAGAAAAGGCTAGGTCACTTATCATAGGAAGTACTAATGCACTGTGAGAGGGAGGATTCTTTAGAAATACTTAGTGTCCAATTATGGGAGAAAAATATACGTCAGTAAGGCTCATTGATAAGTTGCACTCATCGCTTCTTAAGAGGCCAAATTCCTTCACAACTTACACTCAGCATAAGGACCAAGTGTTGGAATAAAAAAGTAGGAGAAATAAATGCACCCTAATATAACTGAAACATGGATGACACAAATAAATTCCATCAACACAAGCCAACATAATGCACTAGACTGATGAACATTAATCACACCTTGAAACAACAACCAAGCGATGCCTATTCCTAAGTGTGATAATTGAAATGACACATTACAACACTTGGAACAAAATTTACGATGAGTGACAATTGTAACCAAAAGGCACATTAGCTTTTAAGAATGTGTCTAGCACATATTCCAATGATATGTAGGACCATGTAATGTGGAAGGGTGTGACATAACTAACTTTTGTGATATGTAAAGGTGTTACCTATGCATGAGTGAAAACAACAAAAGTGGCACCTATGACAGGAAGAAAATATGAAGACATCAGTTACAACATTTTTTGGTCATCTAACCATTTAGAATTAGATGGATCGAAATACACCATGTAAGACTAATTTTACCATAGTAAAATTTCTTTCACTATAATAAATAATTTAATAAACCATGTTTTATTAAGTTATTTCTGGTCCAAAAAGGAAACTCCATGAGGAATAATTAAATAAATGCATATTTATTTGATTTTTCTCTAGGAATAATTAATTAAACCACTTTTTAAATAATATTCCTCATCATATTTAACCCAAATATGATGAATAATTAGATAAAACATTATTTATCTTATTATTCTCTAGGAATAATTAATTAAATCATTGTTTAATTAATATTCCTTGTTAAATTTGAGTAAATAACCTAGAAATAATTAAACAAATCATTAATTATTAAATTATTCCTTAACCCCATCCTTGAAATGATAAATAAATCATTTATTTTTTTATTAGCTCTAAATAAAGGGATTTAACCAATATAAATTCCTTTTCCCTCCAACAAAGTATAATAAAATATTCCAAGTAGTTAGATCTAGATCTTGGTTAATAATATTTTATCATGCACCATTATCAAGGTTAACTCAATATTTTGTTATAAATAGGAGGGTTTACATTTATTTTTCATTTTTATCCTTTTGTCATATTCATCCTTTGATATCTTTTACTATTTTGCTTCTTGAGCTCCCATAGAGTTCGACATGTATTGGGTTTTCTACACCATTGAGAGAGAGAAACTTTTGGATCTGAAGTGTTGACGATAGCGAAGAACCCATCCCATTGAGGGGGACTGGTAACATCATTATTTGTTCCCTTCCCAATTGTTAATACATATAATTCTTTATATATATTTTCTTTTCCATTGGATACTTGGAGAAACTCTTATTTCTTTTACTTTTTAACTTCTTTTATTGCATAGATCTGGTTTTTTGCTTCATTTTTTTCAACTATCTATTGTAGATCTAAGGAATTTAAGCAACCATATTTATTGTTAGGGATGTTTTTCACACAACTAAAGTGATCTCTTTTCTTACACTTGTGTTAAGAATTCATTCTAACAACAACACTTGTAAAATGTGAACAACCTTGAAAAAACCACATGCTAGAAAGAATATAACATGAAAATGATACTTATTAAAATGAAATTGAGAAAAATAGTAAAATGGAAGCGTAAAATAGACACTTTTGAAAGAGACAGTGCACAAAAGAGACAATTAAGAAAAATTACTGAAATAAAACTATAGTTGCAATCAAAGTGAAGGATATTGTCAATGGAAAGTGTGCATTCACTGTCGACATGAGCTAAACATTTCATCTGTGCCATCTAGATGAATACCTCTATGAATTTTTGAGCTTTCATAAAGGAATGTTTTTTATGAATTTATTAGTTACTAGGCATGTGTGAGCAAGTGACTTGGTAGTTAAACATTTGAGAAGAAAACTTGAATTATTTTTAAAACATCAATCAGCCATGGGGTAACCATAGAGAGAACAATTGTGATATCCTTAGTAGGCTCCAAAATTCAACTATGGGAAATTTTTTTTAGGGTATTGGTCATAGCATCAACACTTGGCGACAAAATAGTATAAATCCAATTTCTTTGTTTAGGTTTATTTTTATAATTGAAAGGTCTGAGTCCTTTAGGAAGAATTTATTTTCCAAAAAAATTACCCTCGTTTTTCTACTTATCTTGATTAAAGAGATAGTCTCCTTTATTCTTTTATTATCTTGAAACACATCAATATAAGACTAGATATGCCCCAACTATTTCGATAGTGGAGAAGTATGGTAAGTATACCGATATTTTTGGCACATTATCCAGTGTTTTTCCACTGTTAGTGAGACTAAAAAATACCCTCACAGAGTTACCTCAAGAGAACACAAGCATTTCTTCGCTTCCAACAGACCTAGATAGTATCCCAACAAAGTTTATTTATTCACCTCTTTACGTAGGAAGCCTTTCTCTTCTTTCACTCTTTATTTATTTTATTTACATAAATGTGCTTAGGCACTTATTTATTTACCAGGGCAGAAGAGGGATCCTAACTTATTGAGAGGAAAAAAGGTTTTTCATTTATTTAAGGGATTTAAAAGATACATGCTCTTTTTAAAAAATTTCTCCTTTCCCTTCTCAACTTGGTTGAGACGTCAAGCCAAAATTCCATTCAATACAGGGATGAGTCAAGAATGAAGGTCCTAATATAGATATAATTTTTGTAGTTTGACCAAGGCTTTCCATCTAGAAAAAAAATGTATTTTTCATTCGAACATCATCGAATTTACAAATATTTAACCCAAAGATATAGAAAATACAATATTAGATGAGGATTGTTCGTCATCAAAACTGGCCTTTTTAGGTTTTGGCACATTATTTTTTGAGCCAAAAGGAGCATATTTCATCCAAAGTATTATTAAGGAAACATAAAATAAAACACATAATGAAACAAAGAAGCATGGATAAAATAAAATTGAGATGTAAAGAAACATGCATAACAAAAAACAATAAAACAAAACACATGCAGAGACTAGATGGAGCGTAGGACATAGGGTGAATGCAATGAAAGGGAAAATGAATGTAACTAGATGTAATCCTAACCTAACAAGATAGAAGTTAAAGGCTATGTGTAATTATATTTACAATGATGCCACCGCTATTCCTGATCTTCAATCATAAATAGAGAGGAAAATAAAAATGATACATAATACTGCGGAATGGAAATATTAGAACTTGAAATGCCTATGCAAAAAGTTGAAGGTATTTTCAAGATGTAGAAAGACGTGTAATCCTTAACCAACCTACAATGTTACCACTTTTACGAGACTAACAATGAAACAATTGTATAAGGCTTCTTGTGAATGCCCCTAGATATGTATTTGTCTTTCTTCAAAAACATTAAGACAAATTGAAACTCGTTTCTAGAAAACGGGCTTGGTAATTAAGAGGCCTCTAATTGATCATAGATTAGATCATGGAATTAAAAAAAATCCTATTGAGAAACCCGAAATCATTGAAATATAATTTATCAATCAATGGCATGGAATCAAGGTGAGAATAATGTAAGGTAAAATGAATATAATCATATTCAAAAGGCTTTTCAAGATAGTGATAACCTAAAATAATCATCAATGAAGGCTGAAGTGCCTCAATTGCTTGACACGTGTCTAAATATTGATATGATAAACCATAAATATTAGTTCATGTAAAACAACCATCATTAGGTAAACTAGTGGTAAAATGGTCAATGTAATGACAATAGATAGAATAAGAATCATGATCAGATTGTGTGATTAAAGCATATATTCTTGGTTAGGAGAAATCAAACAAAGATCAATTTGAAAAACTTTACAAACTATTTGAATACTAGAATCATCTTCCTCACATACTGAATGTAGCACACAATCTAATTATAAATTGTTACAAACTATATTGGCATCATCTTCATTGAAGTAATTGAAAATAAATGTTAGCATAGCAAATGCGTGACATTAGTCTAGATATAATGAGTCAAAAAGAGGAAATTGATTTGCTAAATAATCGAAGAATTCACTAACACTCAAGAGGATATTTGGTGAAAAAATGAAAATTGTTAGCATCATAATATTCACAAGAAAATATTATGAGTTGATCACTTTCAAAAGTATTTCATAGGCATCAAACCTGTGATCAATGATAATATTTGTAATGATCACCTTCACAAATTTTCTCATCGATGAAAGGTATATATTCCAAACACAAGCTTTATACAAGAGATTTGTATTAATATGAACTAACTGAAAAAAAAAATATTCAATTCGATCAGAAACCAAATATTGAAATTTGAAAGAGCTATATTCAAAATAAAAAACATATTTCAAGAAGGAATTTCCATTCAGTGAAACCATATAAAGGAAATAATTGTGTGAGAAAATATATATCCGACTTAGTTGAGGAATATTACCATAGTCACAATAACCTGACATAACCATAAAAAATTCTAATATCGATCATTAAGTCCAGATATAAGATATCTATGTGGATTGTGAACCACATTTTGAAGCTTTAATCATATCATGTATAGTGTTTGAATCACTAACAACACTGAAAAAATATCACTATTACCAACATGGTATCCATCTAGAATATTGATTTGATAAATTTTTGAATATTTAGCACACAAATTAATCAAGTAATAAGATTATTCTAATTGAGCATCCAAGGATGGATAGAATGAATGAATTTCTTGAGGAACCTGAAAAGGATAATTTTCTTCATGCAAAATTGGAAATGACAATGAAAGAAAAGGATATTTGATAACTTGATTGACTTATTGATAATGGGTGACCTAATTACCCTATGAAAACTCAGAATTCACCTTATGGGGTTGGAGATCCAAGGAGCAAGACATAGAAGCAAATGGACATAAAGAACAAGGAGATGAGGGAGAATATTTTGGTCAGCCCTAGTATTGCACCAAGGATGTTGCAACTCATATAGGTTGCCCTAATTTACTTTATTAACTCGAGGTTCATACAAAATTGGAGGTGAAAGTGCTATATACATAGCATATGCATTCTACTCATGTCATTCTCTTCTGAGCTTTATGAAAGGGTTTTCTTCTACAATTTCTGGATGATGTTAGTCACACTTCTGAATTTATGCCTAGGGAGAAAAATGATTCAAAGCCATGGAGGTATCAAAAATTACAGAAATACGTTACAACAAGAAAGTACATCTAACTACTCTGCAATGAAAGAAAACTACACATTAAGCTATGATAAGAAATGAAAGAAAACTAGGCACCTTGCATGAAGTAAATTGTTGAATTGAAATTGCACAAAGGAAACTAACATAATCACACTTTGCTGGGAAAAATGCCTAAACATACTCTACTCACTCTGTTCTCTATCTATCATGATTTTAATAATTCAACTAATAATGACCTAACTATTCTTGTAAATGTGTTGTTTTGCAGCTAGGAGAAGAAAGCGCTAAGGTGGCTTATGGAAGGCTTCAACACATGGGTACAAGGTTGAAGGTGTATGGGTGGCTTTGGTAGGTCTAGAGGATGTGGATGGTGGTTTATGGGCTTAAAGAGGGGCCCTATGGTGCTACTTGAAGTGCTGCTATAGGTTTCTTGTAGTGCTATAGTAATGTCCTAAATTGCTACAGGAAACAGTATGAGGGAAATCTGAGGCAAAAAATGGATGTGAAAAGGGTGGGGAAGGTGGAGTGAAGTTGGTTTTAGATGAGTGGAAGGTGGCTCACCCCTTGGCCATGCTCAAAACCACTTTGGAGGTCTGTCTCGCACCCTAGGATTTTCTCACGATGTAGGGTTGAAAAATATGAAAATAGGGCTTACGGTGATTTTGACGAACAAAGGGTTGGTGAAGGGTGAGAGATGAAGTTGAAGGCGATGGTGAAGTTCTAATTAGCCATGATTCCTGGACCTACAATAAAAATTATTTTTCATGCAATAAAGATGGACAAATTCATGATAAATACAATGGAAAAGATGACTTGAATTTGGAAATAAAATCTACTTTAACCTACAAACGAAGATCTAACACAACATTCTAAACATATCCATGGCACTACATCAACCTAACTTATCCATTCCAAGAAATCATAAAATAAAAAGAAATTTTGGCCTATGGGTAAGGTCTACCCTCCTTAGGCTCCAATGACAGATATGAGAGGGGGAGGCTTGACTCAAAAATTTCTAAATTTATACCCTAATCTACCGACATGTAGGCAAGCTAAATCTAAAACAAAAGACAAATGGAAGAGAACTAAAAACAATGAATGAAAATGCAAGAAAACTAGCTAATTAGTCATAAGAAAAACTAGCTAAAATGACATGAAAGTAAAGAATGATTACACAAGAGAGACTAAGGCACATGGATTGGGCACTAATCCAAAAGCCTAGCCATTTGAAACTAGATAAGTGAAGCACAATCTTAATCCTCCTAGAATCTCTCCTTGTTGTATACTTCGAGTATTAATGGAACAATCTTCACCAAAAATGCAATATCTTCATGAATTTCCTGCATTTAACTCATGCTAGGTACTCTAAGTATGATAAACCTCAATCAACCTCTACACTAGCATCATAAGACCATAATATGTTTAAAATGTAAGAAAAAGGTACTTAATAAGGCAAAAAGGTGACCATTATCCCCTCCAAATATACCTAATGATGGAGCTTATCATTACCCCCCTATTAAATGGTTGCTTATCCTCTGAGAAATTAGTCCTCCTTTTGCATTTCTTTTAAGGCTTTGATGGACCCTTTGAATTACCAAGGAAGAAGTGTGGGAGTCCCTTTAGGAGGGTATAAACCATCATTTTTTTTCTTCTTCCTCCCATTATCTGTTCCGCTCATATTGGTCCTTTCCATCACTCAGCCCCAACACCAAGGGTGGAATGAGCTTCAAAACAAGCCACTGAATATTTTTGGTCTGCATGACCCTCTTGTATAATGGTGCTCTCTCCAAGGCACCCCTTAATATTTCTGATATCTGGTACTCCATATTTCTAAGGCTGCGAGGGAGGTTGTTCCATATCATTTGGGTAGCGATTATGCACTCATCTCCCAACAACTTAGAAACATCATCAAAGTGATTCGTTGCTTGCGCTTGTGTGTACAGGTTCTTTTGCAAGTGTAGAATAATTTTCAATATTTAGATGGTTATTAATGACTCCCCTAGGCTGAATAGTTCAGCCCTAATGTGTTATGGTTCTCTATTTTCTCTTCTTATAACCCTTTTCATTTCTTGTGCTCTGGTCTCTTCATTAACCATCCATGATGCCAATGCAATTACTTTCATATCTCCCATCATGGCATTGGGGTCGCAAATAATTAAGTCACTCAAAATAAGGTTATGCATGTAAAACTATACCATTTTTTCCTTGTCTGCCATACTTGCTTGGTTGCAGAAATCAATGAACCGTCGACAATTTTGGAAAGGTAAGGATGCATGGGAGGCTAATGTTTTTATTTGAAAGAGGAGCCACTACTCCTTCAGGTAAACTGCATATAAATCTGAAGGATATCTATGTTGAATGGCCTCCATTCACAAATATGCCATGTTGGCCACTTTTTTATCCTTTTTTTGAAGTTTTTCTTATAGTGCTATATGCTCTACATATGCCTTATGAAGCTGCTCCTTCAAAACTAACTCTCTGAGCCTAACACTAGATAAATCATTTCCCAACTTAGCTACTTTTCCTTACATGATCCCTATGTCATGCACACCTTTATATGTGGCAAGCTTCATCCAATGATTATTATGTGCCCTCTCCTCTTCCAACAAATAAAAAAAAGGTACTGTGAACTTTTGAGGAATTGATCTACCCCCCTCAATGTATGTGTAGTAGGATCTGAGATTGGGTTGAGGGCTAGGGTTTAGCACTACTTCTACATCTTTCAAGATTGGCTTTAGTGGGGTGGCCTCTTCCTTATCGTCATTTCCTCCCTATTTTTCATATTTTTTCCCTATTATTCCTTTTCCTCACTGTCTTTGACCTCTTACCCCTATGTGGCTATCTTTTCCTCCTCAACCAAGGCCTTTTTCTCCAAATCTGTGCTTGCTAGAGTTTCCTATAGAAAAAATATATTTTCCTGTAGAAAAATTAGTTTTTATTGCCGAAGACCCTCTTTTCCTTGTTTTTCACTCTCTTTAGTCCTTAGAAGGTCTATGGTGGTTGCATGAGGTGTATGGGATGCCAATATGGATGAATGTCTTCTAATATATGTTACGGGGGTCCTTACATGTGAAGTGTCCTCTTGCACCCTTCCTTCCTCTGATCTAATTTATTTCTCCTTCTTTGTTGATTCTTAAATGGAAATAGGGCTCTAGGTGGGAGTCTATGATCTTCCCTACCTCACCCTATGACTCTTCCTAGTTCTGAAGTACATAGGAGTCTGCCTCTTTCTTTTTCTTTTGACAAGTGTGCTCAAAGTAGTTAGGGTAGCAGCTACTTCTTGATATGTGATATCTGGTGACATGGTGGTGTCTTGAGGGGAGGTTTCACTGCCTGGGATAGGGTCAAAAAATTCGTTTTCCTCAGTCTTTTCTTCCTCCTTTCCCTGATATTTGACTTTCTCTATATTTTTTTTCTCTATGTTTTCTACTTATATTTCCATCTCTTGTTTTTATTCCTTCTTTTCTCCTTGATCCTTTTCCTCTTCTTGTACCTCCTCTTCTACCTCCTCTTCATCCTCTTCTTCTTTGTCTTCAACCTCCCTCTATATAACTCTAGAATAAGAGTTTTTCCCTATTTGGGTAGCTATAAAGGCTCCCCTATCCATGTATATGAATGAAGACCAAGATACATGTAGGTTCAACCTTCTCAAAGAATCATTCACAATTAGTTTTATGAGGCCATGATGGACCAAGTGTTTATATTTTTTTCCTCACCTTATGGGTCATGCCAGTTTTGGATTTCAGGAGGAAGTGAAGGATGCTTAATGTTCATTCAAGTGGGAGTTCTCCTTGAAACCTAAGTTAATTTAACAATATGAAATGATACCAATATACCCCACTAACTCTGCCTTCACAAGAAATAAACATCAGGATATGGAAGGCTACTTCATCCCAGGGGTATGGAAAGCTTTCTGTCCTCGCTCAATTTTTTTCTTCAATGTACTCCTCTCCTAGTAGACATAAATTATTCTTGGTTGTAGTGTTAGGAATTCTTTCCTTCACCCATTTGACTCCTAAGGGAAAAGTTGTAACTTTTTTTATGAGTTCAGGAGATAGTATGATGGCTAGGCCTCTAACCACAATGGTGGCTCTCTCTGATGAATGTGACTTCAGAGCCACTGCAAATTATTTAGCTATCTCTTCATCAAAACATTTCAATATCTCAAAGAACCCTAGCCATTATTTATTTCAAAATATTTCCATGACTTGAGGGTCCTACTTAATTCTCTTAATGTCAGTAGGATCTCTTCTGTTGAATCAGTAAGCTCTCTTCTGTTGAATCCCCCTCCCATTTTAATGGTTGTGATATGAAGGTGGTGAGAGGTTTGAGAGTTAGTATTGGAGATCAAGTTCTTGAAAAAAAATGCAAGAAAATTTATTTTACCCTTTAACTGTCAAATTTACTTTGTTGAGTGTGAATTGTATGGAGAAATTTCAGTGTTGGAGGATGGCAACCACTTACCTTTATCTTCCATTATTTTGGCTTGAGAGATGGAGGCTTTGCGAAGAACATTCACCCACATGTGACTCTATGTTTCCTTCTAAACCATTTCTTATCTACTTCTGAATTTACCTATAGAAAAACTCTATTTCCTATAGCATGATGGTGCATGGAAGATCAAACCTCGATGTTTCTCTTCTGATGGATCCCATTGCTCTCCTACTTTTTCTTCTCTTTGAAATGTTCAAGGTGTTAGGGTCCCGCGATTTGGCAGATTGGCTAAACCAAATGACAATGTAACATTAGACCAGTCTTTGGAGTCCTAGGATCTAGCCTTCTTGGACTCAGAGAGGGATTTCTCTATTGTGCGAAGGATGTGAACTTGTTCACTTCAGATAATTGATTTTAGGCTAGTTGTTAAGTGTAATTTGTTTGTTTGTTTTTGGTTGGGCTAATATGACTAAGTAGGACAGGTGTAATGAAAGGCTATCAAATCAATAGGGCTATGGGGTCGGATGAAGTCGAGGGTGTCTAAATGATGAATCAGAGTGTATTGTAGGGCCGATTTAGCAAGGTTAATGGATCCTTAGGTGATGTATGAGGTGTAATGAACATTAAGTTTGGGAAAAACTAAGAGATCTTAAACATATATAGTCTGAAAGAAATAAATCATGAGGTAGGGAAAACCATTAATCTCTATGAACAATACTCAAACTAATAAACATGTAAGATGAACATTCCAGTCATACATAGAAGCATTAGAACTCCTAACCTTAGAAATTCACCTTCGGCTTTTTGACAAAACACATAAGATAAAAAAAAAACTCAATATATGGAGAGGGAAATCCTAAACATCATATATCAAACTATTGGGAACTCTGAAAAAAGTTGGTAAGCATGGGAAAAGGGCAAGATCGAAGCGAGACCTCTTTGTCTTAACCTAATCAATCAATATTCCATATAAAAGCTTCAAAATAGGGTTTTGAAAACTTTAAATAAGCAGGGCATACCATGAATCATATTTATAAGCTAACGCACTAACCATTCATGAAACAAGAAAAATTTTTAGTGGGCCTAAGGATTAGTCAAGACTTCCTTAAGATGAATAAAAGAAGAAAACATCAAAACTATAGAAAATAGGAGGTTTGAGGTGCTTCCATGAGCATATCTCAACCTATAATTTTATGATCTATAGCAACCAAGCAGACTGAAACAATATGAGCACAAGAAAACATTAACAAGTTAGGAAAACATCACCATTCACCAAGCTATGGAATCCTGCAAGCAAGCTTCTCCAACATCAAGCCACACAAGCCATTCATTCACTTCATAAAACCGTTATCTTGTCCAAGCTCATAAAACCATATATTTCTCTTAAAAACATAAAGTCCCAACTGATTACAATGAATCCTCATGTCTTATATAACAAATGAGGAGAAGAGAGCCTACTAGAGCATCTAGAAACCTATTGGCCAAAGAGAAATATCCTAACTTGTCCTTGAGGCTTTGCAAAGCCCAAGGCACAAAAATATGTAAATAAAATATCTTTTCCAACTATAAATGGAAATAAAATTGAATTTTATGCCTGACATGCATAAGAAAACTTTCCAAATGCACATTTTTCCCACTCATCCACAGGAGCGTAACACATGTGTCAAACAATGAAACATTTCCAGGTGCGTAACACAAAAATAGGCCCTCTTGCAGCTAGTCTTTTGGAGGCCTTCCCGACACAGGATTTGGCTTCGTGATGGCTCGTTGGAAAGCCCTATGAGTATACTTTCCAAAAAGTTTTGAGTTGTGCTGAGTGGATTCCATTTTCCTACTCAAAAATTAAATCTCCCAACACTTCTTTGTGTGTAACACTTGGTCTGAAAAGGAGGCAGAAAAGTCAAATTTTTGATGTTTTTTGACCTTTTGAGGGGGTAAAACTGCTCCAAATGATCTGAAAATTGGTGACCAAACTATTGGTGATGTGCCAAATCCAAAAACGTAAAATTTGAGAGCTGAAGATGCATTTATTTTGTGCGTAACACCTAGGGTGTTGTGCTCCTAGGGGTCAAAATTTGGAAAAACCCAAAAGTTGTCCAATTTGCCTCAAAATTTGTGGGTAGACCCCTCAAGAGGTTTTGGATACCTATTGAGAAGCCTCAGCCAAGACTCCAAGGATGTCGTGCACTTTGGCTCTTTTTAGGTCTTCTAGTTCAATGAGGGCCTTCTTTAGCTTGGCACTACCAAGCATGCTTTTCCTTGCATAATGTTTGGCCATTTTCTTTTGTATGGAAAGGCACCTCTTAACCTCCTTGAAATGCTTATGTTATTATTTGTAGTAGTAGATGACCCTTTGAGCCATCTCAAAATCCATTTCCCACTCCTGGAGTTGTGCATCTTTTTCCAAGAGGAGCAACCTAGTTTTCATCTCTTGGTCCTCATTGTCACTATCTAGATCAATGAATTGAGATCCTTGAGAAGTCTTCTTGATGATTTTTCTCCTTCTTACATGTACCTTCTGCTCACCTTTGTCCACCTTTCCTTTTCCCTTGTCCTGATGCTTGTTTGCTGGAGGAGAGATGGCCCCTTAGCTTTTTGAGGCAGCAAACACATCTCTTCTGCCTCTATCATAGGTGCATGTGAGAGGTTTTATGATGGTGTCTCTACCTGTCGAGGTGCCACAAGCCTTGTCATCTTCTTCATCATAACACTCATTGTTTTGGCCCCTTTTCTCATCACGAGGCTCACTAATTTTAACTCTTTTTTCTTGCTCACTATTTCATTCTTGAGAGTTTGCCTCTTTTTGGTCATCATCACTCTGTTGTCCCTCTCCTTCACACTCTATTTATGTCCCATATTCTTCATTATTTTCACCACTTTCATCATCTTCATCAAGCTTTGCATTTGCCTCAATGTTTTCAACCTTTGTCTTACTTGCATATGTCTCTTGATTTTTTTTGTCATCGATTTCTTGTTTGCAGTGGCTATTATTACTTTCCTGTTCATTATTGTCCTCTTCTTTGTCTTCTTCATCTTCCTCAGCTTCTACCTCACTATTTTCTTCTTAATTTACTTCATCTTCCTTAGCTTCTACCTCACTCTCCTCTTCTTCATTTTCTTCATTTTCCTCAGCTTCTACCTCACTGTCCTCTTCTTCTTTTTCTACATCTATTTGCTCATAATTAGAGCCACTGCCAGCTTCTTCACTTGGCACATTAGGAGAAGGGATAGGGGGTGAATTTATTTGTGGAAAAGGCACATGGAGAGATGATGGAGGAGTAGAGGTAGGTGGTTGTGAAGCGTAGGGTAAATTCTGCTGAATGAAGGCTTGGGGGTCTGTAAACACATCATGTGAGATGAAGACTTCCCAAGGGATTCCTTGCTACTGTAGCTAATGTAAGACAATCATTTTGATCAAGGAGTGGTGGAAAAGGCTTAGCATTTGGTAGTCATAGATTCTTTTCTTGACAAGTGCGGTCATATTGTCAACGCTCCAGAAAAGGTACTATGGTATATTCATCAATTTGATTTTGGTGAAGTGCATTAGTAACCTTATATGACATGAGTAAATCCTGGAGTATCTCCCCTCACAGGTGAAATACCTAATAATTTGCTTCATCATTAAGGCATACCTCTCTAGCAAGTGGGAAAAAGGAAAAACAACCTTACGGCCTTGCTGATAGCTTGGTTTTAGGTAGGGTTCATAATAGCACAACTCCAAATTTTGTTTAAACCATATCTCGCCAATATCCGATATACATGTTGCTTTGGAAATGGATTCAGATGAGAGTTCAAACTCCGCTCCTACTAGGCTAACTTGGTGATTTTTCAAGCCAATGAAAAAAAATCTAGTCAAGTCGGAGTGGCTTTTGACTTGTTTTACCTTTTCACAAAACTGATAACACCCAACATCCTGAAAGCATGAAAGGATCATGGGAGAGGAAGTAATCTGAACTGTGTCCAACGGTTCAAACCTATTTTCCCTTCCTCCCTTGTGTTTCTGCTGAGGCTTGGTAGGTCTTTGATTTTCATCAGTTCTGGTGTGAATCTCTACTTTAGACATGGTAGTTGGTTCTCTAGTACAGAAGGATTTTTGAAAGTTGTTTGAGGGCCTTTGGGAAAAAGGGTTGTAATGAGTGAAGTGAGGGAAAATTTGTGCAAATGAAGACAAGATGAAACTCTTCAAGATTGCACTCATTGTTTTAGAGGTTTTTTTGATGTCACTCACCCTCCTATGGCACATATAACAATTTTCCCCTTCAAACCCTAACTATTTAAAATTGATTTTTATGTAGCCTCAGGTTTGGTTCAATTAAGCCTTTAAATATGACTTTGCTTAGGAAAATTAAAGCTTTGGAGGCAAGAGAATAAGCCACCAACCTTGTGTCTTGACTTGTGTAGAAGCTTTGAAGGTGAAAAACCAAAATTTTGGCTTCTTTTAGCAATTTTGGGAAAATATTGCCTGTGCATAACAGGCAGGAGTCGGGCCAGTGGGGCTCTCAGGAGCATAACAAAGGTGCGCAACAAGCCAGTTTCAAGCACTTACTGTGTCTGTGCATAACACTAGCCCAGTTACGTAGCACCAGACCCTGGGTGTGTAACGTAGTGTTAAATAACATTGCGGCCACCCCTCCTGTGTGTAACACTGAGAACTAGGTGCGTAACACTGGCCCAAGAGCGTAGCACTTGCAAACTTCACTGATTTGCTCAAAAGTTGTCGAAACCTTCTCTCAACGGCTTCCTCTGGCTTGTAGATGACAAATAATGCAGGGGAAATACCCAAAAGGTCTTTATAACTGCTTTCAAAAATATATTTGTAGCCAAAACCCACTTTTGTAATGTTCATTTCCTTTAAATTTTTTCTCACTATTTTTTTAGCCTTTTCTAGTCCTGTTGGTGATGTTTTGATTAAAAAATTGTTCTTTTCTCACTATTGGAGGCCTCTCAAGGTTCTCCTTAATTTTCACAATCTTCCTGAAGACACCAAATCCATGCCTTTCAACCCTTTTTGGAAAAAGAACCTGTTTTTTTTACTTTAACACTTATAAACAACAAACTCATCCCTTTTTACCATTTCTCCTTTTGACTGATATTCTATGTTGAAAAAATTATTTTCTTTTGACCTTGAAACCATATGTTGTGGAAAAAATTACCTTTTCTAGCTTTGTGAAGTGTTGTTTGTGTCTTAGACATATTTTTGCAGAATAGTCCTTTGACAAAGTGGTCGTTGTTAGGAGTTTCACTGTTCTGCTATAAACTAGGGGTATATCTGTTTGTTTTTAGGTCACTATTTCTCTTTGAAGTTTGGAAAGCTCCCCTTGTCAATGATGAACCATTTTTGTCTCTCTTAGCCACTCGAATATGTCTCTAGTTGTTCTTTAGAGAAAGAGGCCTTTGAATCTGAAATTTTTGTATTTGAAAACAATCTTCCTTTTGACCTTGTGGAGTATAGTGCTTGTCTGCCAAACCATACAAGGTAGCTGGAAAAATCCTTGAAACCATATACTGTGATGAAGGAGGTTTCTTGGTCACTACTTTGACCTTATTTTTCTATCTTACCAAGCTTCTGAGTTCATACTTTCTCTATGCTTGGTCAAAATAGTTAATGAATATTGATTCCCAACAAACAATTACCTTTCTGCTTTCTTCTAGGTTGTGAATGGTCTCCTCATATGATGACCTTCCTTAATTTACCTTACCTCATGGCTAATCTGATGTCCTTTGGTATTTTTGTAGGAATATAAGAAAAGGGCAGCTGTGCCTCTACAAGTTTCATGCTTGAAGCCAAACAAATTTTGAATGATCTTTTTGATTTGAGGTACAGTTGCTCATGTGCCACTGTTTTTCATGACCTGCATGGACCTTTTGATGGGAAACACTTCACAATATTCCTTGATGAGATCATGTTATTCCTTGTAAACCTTAAGCTTGTTTGTATCTTGCTACCTACTGCGGATGCCTTTATAAGCATTTTAGGTCTCCTTCTTTGCCTTTGTTCTGTTGTTTGACCATTTACCAAACATTTCTATAGAAATTCTTGGGCATGGTAAATTGTTCCTTTGCATGCTTACTGCTTGATGAATATGATACCTTTAGAGGTCTTTGTTGTTCTTTGACCAATGACATGGCCTCATCCTTGTGTTCACTTGATTTCACCTTTGAATACCTATGGAAATATTGAATTTAGAAACATGATAGTGCATAACCTAGGTGACCCTATTTCACTTATTGTAATGTCCTTGGAATAGGTTTTTGACTGAAAACTTGAATCAAGGTTTGGATGAGGAGACAGGTTTTTTGACACTCTATTATGCACTACAATCCTAGACAACTAGAAGACCTTGTCTTTACTTCAAAGAGCTTTTAAACAGGGAGTTTTGACAACACCATTGCTTGAGGCACTTAGTGAGCAAGGAGAAAAGTTTGGTTTACTTGGAGAAACAAGGTGTCAAAGTAGAGGGCTTAGGCAAATAGAGACATAGTGTTATAGGCAGAGGTGGAAAACATAGTGAGAGTGTGGGACATCAGTTCAGGATTTGATCTTATCTGGGTGATAGATTGGCCATGCTTTGACAAGGAAGTGGGATAGTGAAAAAACTTCTCTTTGAGGGGATTTCTAGAACTCACATGATTCTTGAATTCTGTTTCTAGAAATTCTGGAAAAATCATTTAGTCATCCAAACAGGTGAAAATTACTGATGACTAACAGTGGCTCCACTTGGGGAGGGTAGCTCCTTTTCAGGAGGTGTCTAGAATTTCATATCTCTTGGTTTATGAAGACTAGTGCCTCATCCATCGGGTGGATTTTCTCTTTTCTTTTGCTACCGTTTTCCCTAGAGTATTAATTTTGAAAATGTGAAAGCATGATTATCTAAACTTCACTTTTACCTACCAAACCTACTCGCCTAAAAATTTTTCTTCCTTGGGTGCACTTGAACTGGCAAACCCATTGAAATTTTTATTTTGCAAATGAAAACAAACTATCTACTTCTACACTTATCTCTTTCGGGAGTTCAGATTAAGCTATTGCAATCCTTTGATTCTCTACCTATTCTACTCAACTGTCAAGGTTAAACTGTCTGACAGGATTTATTCACTAATCTAAAAACATGAAATTGAAAACATGACTAAATCAATATTAGACAATCTGATTTATCATGGGTTTGTGGCATAAAAACAAGTTGCATAGAAATTTTATTTTTGTACAAAATAAGACTAGAAAAACAAGGGCTAAGATACATAGTTTGCTATTCATCCTTGTTTTTCTCCTTGGTTTTGTTTTGAGCATGTGGAACTAGTATCTTTCTTTCCTAATCTAATTTCTTTGACAAGTCAAGCTTCAATGTTTTGACCAACATTCTTTTTACTAACTTATCAACAATAAATTTAAAACATGTTCAGCCATGATTAGGCTAGATACCTGAACAAGACATTCTTTTTGCACCAGTAGTGGAATTTAGGCTTGCACACTTTCAGTATCACTATCGTTTTTTCGGTATGGGGCTGTACCTTGTTTTGAATCTGCCCCTTTTCCATTTTTTCTATGTTTTATATTTTTCTCTCTTTTTGATGTTTTCTTCACGCAATGGTATGTACAATGAGTGAAAATTTTTAAAGCTAGGAAAATTTACAGAAGTAGTGTTTTAGTGACTTGCCATTTATAGGACCTCCAAATGTATTAGTGCCATCAGGTTCTTGTAGAAAGAAGGCATTGTTTCCTATAACTGAATTGATAATGAATGGACCTTTCCACAAGTTTTCAAAATTACCATGTTTACCTTTATTTTCTCTAGTCCCATTTCAACACCTTATCTCCAATCTGGATATCATTGTCCTTGGCTCTTCTATCAAAGATTTTCTTTATATTTTCCTCTACTAACTGTGTCTTTTTGTACACCTCCTCTCTTGTCTGCTGTAAATGGATAGTTTGGTTCAGCCTCCTTTGCATGTCATTTTCTTCTGATTTTACTTCTTGTAACAGTTTCATTACCGGGACTCCCAAATATGTTAGGAAAATGGCATCCATGCCATACACTAATTGATAGGGAGACATGTCGATTGATTTCTTGGTGGTTAGTCTATCAGTCCATAATGCATATACTAGCTTTCCATGCCATGCCTTTTGATTCTATTCCAGAAGCTTCTTAATGATATTGACCAGGCTTATATTAGAGGACTCGGCTAACCCATTACCTGGAGGGTAATAAGCCGTGGAATTTCCTAGTGTGATGTGATATTTATAACAGAAGTCAACCATCCTCTTGGATGTAAAGTCAGCCACATTGTCCGTAATGGTTTTTCTAGAGCAACCGAATCTAGACAGAATGTTGGTCTTAAGAAATTTGATAATGACTGAATCGGTGGCATTCCTAGAGGGGATGGATTCTATCCATTTGGTAAAGTAATAAGTAGCGGTGAGGATCCATTTTTGTTGGGCAGATGAAGAAGGGTGGATCTCTCCAGTGAAGTCTAAACCTCATTGTTGAAACGAAGCTTCAACAATGATAAGATGTAAAAGCAAAGGTAAAATATTTCTCTTGCCATTGAAAATTTGGCATTTATGGCAAGTCATGACTAGTTTGTGGCTGTTGGAGAACAGGGTGGGCCAATAGTAACCTACTCTAAGGATCTTGTTAGCTATAGTTTTCCAGTAAAGATGGCCCCCACATTCTCCCTCATGCATTTCATGCATGATCTTTCCTGCATCATCCTCAAGAAAACATTTAAGCAATATACCAATAGGATTATTCCAGTATAGAACTTTATCTAAAACGTAGAATTTTAAAGATTTTTGTTTCAAGAATCTTGCTTTTGTCTTTGATAACGTATGAGGAGCATTAATATAGAGTAGCACATAAATAATATCAGCATACCAAGGTGAATTTAAAAATACTTCTTCAACATAAGGAGCTGTGCATTCTTCTTGTTCTTCGAAAGAATCAACAAAATTCATATCTAATGCTTGGAAATTTGTTTCAGCCATGAGTTTTGCAAGTCCTTGTCCTTTAACTAGTTTATTGGGTCTGATTTCTAAATCATATTCTAAAATAATAGCAATCCACTTTCCCCTTTTACCATTGGGATCCTGATTTAAGATATCTTTGACAGTTGTGTGCGGAAAAAAAGCAATAATATGAGAATGAAAAATATAAACTCTGAAGTCTTTCAATGCTTTTATTAATGCGAAGGCCTGTTTTTCCATGATGTTATATTTTAGGGGATCATACCTAAGGGCTTTGTTGAATAAAGCTATGGGTTGTTCTTGTCCCATTTCATTTTTTGTAACAATACCGCAGCCACAGTATGTTCAGATGAAAATGAGAAAATATAGAATTCTTTGGTGAAATCAAGACTTATTAGAACTGGTGTTTGGGTGAGTGAATTTTTAACTAGTTCGAAAGACTGTTTGGTCTCCAAAGTCCATTTATCTCCTACCTCTTTTTGTAGCATGTTTGTAATATTTCTCAAGAGTTCCGCAAGGTTGGGGATAAATCTTCTTAAGAAGTTGATTTTCCTAATAAAGGATTGCAATTCCTTAATGTTTCTGGGGTGGCTGATTCGCAATATGTCTTAAATTCTTTTGGGGTCTATTTTGATTCCTTCTTCAGAGATGATGTGGCCAAGGATTTTTCCTTCCTTGAGACCAAACAATTTTTTCTTGGGATTCAAAGACAGGCCATATTTCCTACATTTTTTGAAAACTTTTCTTAAGTGGACCAAGTGCTCTTCATTAGTCTTGGAGTAAATAGTGATGTCATCAAGGTAAATGACTATGAATTAGCCTATGTCTTCTGAAAATTCTATGTCCATGGCTCTTTGAAAAGTGGCCCCTACATTCATTAATCCAAATAGCTTTTTAACATACATGAATGTGCCCCAAGGAGTGGTGAAGGTAGTTTTGTGTTGATCACCCAGGAATACTAGCACTTGGTTGTAACCCGAAAAACTGTCGAGTAGTGAGATTATTTTAGAGCCAACTACCTTTTGTAGTATGTGGTCCATTTTATGCAAGGGATAGTTGTCTTTCAAGGAGGACTTATTCAGATTTCTAAAGTCAATGCAAATTCTGATCTCTTTGGTTTTCTCCCTATTGACACAAGGTTGGAAACACATTCGAAGTATCTGAGTGGAACTATTATCCCAACGTCATACATATTTTTTATCTCTTTTTCAACTAGAGGTAATAAGACAGGGTTTATTCTTCTTAAATTTTGTTTGAAAGGTTTCTGGTTCTCCTTGAGAGGGATTTTGTGTTGAACAATGCTTCTGTCATAAGATTTTAAATCTTGATACCCTCATGCAAACAAATCTTTAAACTCTTTGAAGAGCTCAATATATTTCTATTTTATGTGAGGAGGAAGGGTCTTACAAATTTTGATCATTTTAGGTTCCCTAGTGTTTCCTATGTTGTATTCCTCTACATTGGCCTCAGTAGACTCTATCTTTGGTTTCTTAGCTACATCACTAAAATTGAACAACTCTTCCAAAGGTGCAGGGCCTCTTGGTAATGTGTCATTCTTACAGTGTAAGACTTCAAGGTCTCTTTCGTCTAGGTCCTCACACATCTCAGCTTTATAGGTATGTGTGATCAAATTTATATCAGCAAAAGAGGGGAACTCTGATTCATGATATCTATCTTTAGCAGGACCATCTTCCCCACATTCTAAGCTAGCTTTAGTCAATGTAAATTCCTTTCTAGATTGTAGGAAATCATCAATTTTTTCATCACCCTCAAATACCTGCCAATTATTAATGTTGTCGGGTACTTTAGGGTGACGTTTGACTTTGATAGGGTTTTTTTGATTTGCAAATGGTATTTGGCAATTATTGGCAGCAAAGGCGAGCTTGTTGGCAAGGCTATTTTGGGCTCTAGGAATGTAGGTGAGCTCATATTTCTTGAAATTTTTGAGGAGGTCTAGGGATGCATTTCTGTATTCTCTTAATCTTGGGTTCTTGACTGAGTATTCACCTTTGATCTATTTAATGACCAGCTCTGAATCTCCCTGGGCTGATATTTTCTTAGCTCCTAAGTCTTCAAGCAAGTGTAAACTGAGGAGGAGAGCCTCATACTATGCAATCTTATTAGTACGTTGAAACTCCAATCTATAAGAATGGCCCTCATTTGTGTTACGTATCCAAACACCAACCCCTGAATAGGCCCTGCCACATGAACCGTCAAAGCTCATGTTCCAAAGTGTTTCTATTTCATGTTTGTCACTAAGTTGTTGTTCAGGGTTGATAGAGTTTTGGTTATCATTTTCCTCATTTTCGGGCGAGTATGAGTGTTCTGGTGGGCCTAGATGTTTCTCACTTCCTTTTACTTGTGCACTAATCTCATTCTCATTATACAAGATAAAGGAATCCAAATCTGAATGCATGGAATAAACCGGGGTGTTGTTAGGCCTATCTAGGCTACTCACCATATATTTCATGTGGGATTCTTGGTACAATATTTTGGTTTGATTGAAAATAGGGATAGCAGCATAAAACATGTCAAGTTGGAGGTTCCCCAGAAGTTTAGCTCTCCAAGATAGGGACAAAAGCATGCCATATTTGGGGGGAATGTCAGCCACGACTATGTCCATGACCAGGATTTTAGCAGGGATTTGTGCCAGATTGACACATAAGTCCTTGATCAGGCCCAAACATTTAACCCTGCTTGAATCGAAAGAATATAGATATTTTCAGGTCTTGGTTATTTCTAGGCCTAATATTTCCATCACTACCTGGCATGAGGTTGTGAGAGGCACCAGAGTCTAGCATGGCATTATGTAGGATTTTTTTGTGTATGTTTAGGCTAACATAAAATGGGGGAATGGCTCCTTCTTGGTATTTTCGAACTACTTCGGGTCCAAACAACATATCTGGTTTATCATCTATTAGATTCAAAGTATTGCTATCATTTCCTATGTTTAGAACTTTCAGAACTTGAGTTTTGTACATATCCCGAGCTACCAGTTCAGTGAGAGAGATGGTTATTTTTATTTTAGCGATCTCTCCTTCAAAACTATAAGGTACTTGAGTTTTAGACATATTTACATCAGTTTTATTAGCCATAAATTTCTCCACATTTTTAATTTTTTGAATTTGATTTAGGGCTTTAGTAATTAGAGTTTTCGCAGGGCCACTAGCAGAGGTGCTAGGACAGCTTGTGTCAACTCCTGGTTGGCTGATTTTGTCTATGTTAGGATTAGCTTTCTTAGCCATGATAATGTTATTGTCTGCTGTTATTCTAAGAATGTTTTCGGGAGTTTTCTTAACAACAGTGTCTGAGTTGTTTTTCCTGGAGTTGTCTTGGTTTTTCTTACTCCTAAGATCATATTGCCTATGGACTTCCATTATGGAATTTTCTAATCCAAATTTTTGGTCTTAAAATATCTTCATAGCTTGTTTCATCTTGGTTTGAGGAGAAAAATACTTTTTCTTCTTCTGTGAGAAAAACCTCACCCTCACTATCAGAGCCTATTAAGTTTAGATGATTCTCATCTGGTTGTTCAATATCTCTTTCCCCTTCGTCAACATAGTTATCTTGGAAGGGTGGCCTGATTTGTTGATCATTTTCCCTTGGTTTGTTTTTGGGTGGTTCTCTTTTAAAGTTTTTATTCCAGTTTCTTTTTTGGGGATTTGTTTGGTTTTCCCTAGGGAGTGTTCTTTCGTTTATGCTTATTCCTCCCATCATTCTTTCCATGGTCCTAAGAAGGTTTTCCATCTTGGAATCAAATGAAGGGGTGGAGGGCATGGTGTTATCTTTGTATGTTACCCTCTTTTCCAATCTTAGCCTAGCTCTTTTTTTCAATTAAGTTGGCCTCTACACTTATAGATCCTTTTTTCATGTCTTCTAGAGTTAGGGGCTCTCTTTCTCTTAGTTGATAGGCCATGTTAGAGTCAAAACCCTCCGGGAATTTAGCTAAGGCTAGGCCTAATGGGGGTTTCATGTTCGGTAGTAGCGCATTGTAAATAGTATTGAACCTAGTGTAATAGTCTTGGACACTTTCCCCCGTGCTTCTTTTGAGGATGCTATATTCTGAGAGTATTTGAAGAGGGTTTTTCTTGATTTCTCATTTGTTTATGAAATTTTGGTAAAGGGAAGGGAGATCATGTATGCTGTTGGAAGTTAGGCTTTTGAATCATTTCTTAGCTTCTCCTCCTAGGCTTTGGGAAACATTCTCATTTTCATGGTTTCCTCTTCTAATTCCATGTAGTCAAAAGCATCATTCATTATATCTACATGTTGTTGGGTAGTAGTGGATTCAGCCCCAGTGAAGTGTGGGATTATGGATTGGTAATCATTTGGAAAAGGTACCAATGGTTGTGGTAACATAAGGGGTGCATACCATGCTACCATGGTGGGAGATAATGGTGTATTTACAAGTGGAGGATTTGTGCTATGAGATGGAGTGGTTTGCACAGTGGCGGTGTGAATGGGTGTGGCAGAAGTACTTGTACCAGTAAACTGATTTTGAGTAGACTTGGGGTGAAAAGAGATGAAGTGATGGAGAAGTTGTAGATCAGGTGGTGTGGAAGGAGAATCTCCTCTACTAAGACTCCGCTGCAAGTCTATGGGCTCAATATCGGTATGGTCGATTCTACTTTGTGACTTGGTTCTAATTTTTTTTTTGGTATGGCGCATGTCAAACTGGGGATCTTGGGAGGCTGTAAATTGTTTAGGTACAGATTTTTCTTTATGAATGGTCCTTTTAGTAGCTAAGTTTCCAGTTTCAGAAGTTTTCCACAAAATTTTTTCTAGGTCATCAACTATAGTAGGAGGGTTTGGGTCTGGATGAGATATGGTATTGATTCTTTGCGGAGCCATATTTCAAATTCAAAATTTAGAGAGGCTGAAATTTTATGACTGCTTTCGAAAGGCTGACCTCTATAGGTTCTATCAAACTCGCATAGTGTGTGACTAGGTTTCTAGACTTCTCAGGACTAGTTTAATGTAGTACAAGAGTATATATATACTTAGAAAAACTTAGAAGGCCTACTGGAGGCTAGTGGAGTTGCTAGCTGGATAATTTTAGCTGTTTTGAAGATATGTTGTCTATGGTCCACCACCAATACTGACAAAAAGCCAGTCTAGAAATTTTTTGGGGTTTTCTGAGTTTTCTATATGCAACCCTTAAGGTAAGAGTGTCCTATAGCTGAGTCATAAATTTTCTAAGATGGTGAAAAATCTAGATTCTACTCTTAGGCTATCAGTTAAGTTCTCTATGATTTGATGAAGGATTTTGAAGTCCTAAGGGATACTTAGTTTTCCACTGACATCAAAGGTTGCATCAAAATCACCATTGTGTTAGTGATAGTGATGAGGTTGCTATAAATCATAGGATACTATTTTATGAAGGGATTCTGGATTCCTAAGGGGTATTTAGATTTTTATGAAATGATAGTGTCCCACCATGATCGCCATTATGTTAGGGTCCCGTGATTTTGCAGATTGGCTAAACCAAATGACAAGGTAACATTAGAACATTCTTCAGTGTCCTATGACCTAGCCTTCCTGGACTCAGAGAGGGCTCTCTCTATTGTGCGAAGGATGTGAACTTGTTCACTTCGGATGATTGATTTTAGGCTAGTTGTTAAGTGTAATTTGTTTGTTTCTTTTTGGTTGGGGTAAGATGACTAAGTAGGATAGGTGGAATGAGAGGTTGTCAAATCAATAGGGCTATGGGTTTGGATGAAGTCGAGGGTGTCTAAATGATGAATCAGAGTGTATTGCAGGGCCGATTTAGCAAGATTAATGGACCCTTAGGTGATGCATGAGGTGTAATGAACATTAAGTTTGGGAAAAAATAAGAGGTACTAAACATATATAGTCTAAAAGCAATAACTCATGAGGTAGGGCAAACCATTAATCTCTATGAACAATACTCAAACTGATAAACATGTAATATGAACATTCTGGTGATACACAAAAGCATTAGAACTCCTAACTTTAGAAATTCACCTTCAGCTTTTTGAGAAAACACATAAGATAAACAAACAACTCAATATATAGAGAGGGAACTCCTAAACAACATATATCAAACTATCGGGAACTCTGAAACAAGCTGGTAAGCATGGGCAAAGGGCAAGATCGAAATGAGACCTCTTTGTCTTAACCTAATCAATCAGTATTCCATAGAAAAGCTTTAAAATAATGTTTTAAAAACTTTAAATAAGCAGGGCATACCATGAATCATATTTATAAGCTAACATACTAACCATTCACGAAACAAGAACAATTTTTAGTGGGCCTAAGGAGCAGTCAAGAATTCCTTAAGATGAGTAAATGAATAAAACATCAAAACTATAGCAAACAAGAGGTTTGAGGTGCTTCCATGAGCATATCTCAACCTATACTTTTCTGATCTATAGCAACTAAGCAGACTAAAAAAATATGAGGACAAGAAAACATCACCATTCACCAAGCTATGGAATCCTACAAGCAAGCTTCTCCAACATCAAGCCACATAAGCCATTCATTCACTTCATAAAACCAATATGATTGTCCAAGCTCATAAAACCATGTATTTCACTTAAACACATCAAGCCTGAACTGATTATAATGAATCCTCATGTCTTATATAAAAAATGAGGAGAAGAGATCCTACTAGAGCATCTAGAAGCCTATTGGACAAAGAGAAATACCCTAACTTGTCCTTGAGGCTTTGCAAAGCTCAAGTCACAAAAATATCTAAATAAAATATCTTTTCCAACTATAAATGGAAATAAAATTGAATTTTAGGCTTGACATGCCTAAGAAAACTTTCCAAACGCACATTTTTCCCACTCAACCACAGGAGCATAACACATGTGTCAAACAGTGAAAAATATCTTGGTGCGTAACACAAAAATAGGCCCTATTGCAACAGTCTTTTGGAGGCCTTCGTGACACCAGATTTGGCGTTGTGATGGCTCATTGGAAAGCCTGAGGAGTCTATTTTCCAAAAAGAATTTAGTTGTGCTAATTGGATGCCATTTACCCTCTCAATAATCAATTCTCCCAACACTTCTATGTGCGTAACACCTGGAGTGAAAAGCAGGCAAAAAGTTCAGATTTTTGATGTTTTTTGACTTTTTGAGTGGGTAAAACTACTCCAAATGATCTAAAAATTGGTGAGTAGACTGTTGGTGATATGAAAAATCCAAAAAATGTAAAATTTGAGAGCTGAGGATGCAACAATTTTGTGCGTAACACCTAGGGTACTGCGTTCCTAGGGGTCAAAATTTGGAAAAACCCAAAAGTTGTCCAATTTGTCTCAAAATTGGTGGGTAGACCCCTCAAGAGGTTTTGGATACCTGCTGAGAAGCTTCAACAAAGACTCCAAGGCTTTCATGCACTTTGGCTCTTTTTAGGTCTTCTAGTTCAAAGAGGGTGTTCTTTAGGTTGGCGCTAGCAAGCATGCTTTTCCTTGAATAATGTTTGGCCATTTTATTTTGTAGGGAAATTCCCCTCTTAACCTCCTTGAAATTATTATGTTATTATTTGTAGTAGTAGATGACCCTTTGAGCCGTCTCAAAATCCCTTTCCCACTCTTGGAGATGTGCATATTTTTCCAAGAGGATAAACCTAGCTCTCATCTCTTGTTCCTCATTGTCAATATCTAGATCAATGAATTGAGATCCTTGAGAAATTTTCTTAATACTTTTGCTCCTTCTTACATGTACCTTTTGCTCACCTTCGTCTACCTTTCATTCTCCCTTGTCCTGATGCTTGATCGCAGGAGGAGAGACGGCTCCTTGCCTTTTTGAGGCAGCAAACACATCTCTTCTACCTCTGTGATAGGTGCATGTGAGAGGTTTTATGATGGTTTCTCTACCTTTGGAGGTGCCACAAGCCTTGTCATCTTCTTCATCATAAGACTCATTGTTTTGGCCCTTTTTCTCATCATGAGGCTCACTAATTTTAACTCTATTTTCTTGCTCACTGTTTCCATCTTGAGAGGTTGCCTCTTCTTGGTCATCATCACTCTGATGTCCCTCTCATTCACACTCTATTTCTATCCCATATTCTTCATTATTTTTCCCACTTTCATCATCTTCATCAAGCTCTGCATTTGCCTCAATTTTTTCAACCTTTGTCTTACTTGCATCTCTCTCTTAATTTTTTCTGTCATCAATTTCTTGTTTGTTGTAGCTATTATTAATTTTCTGATCATTACTTTCCTCTTCCTTGTCTTCTTAATCTTCCTTAGCTTCTACCTCACTGTTTTCTTCTTCATTTTCTTCATTTTCCTTAGCTTCTACCTCACTTTCCTCTTCTTCATTTTCTTCATTTTCCTCAGCTTCTACCTCACTATCCTCTTCTTCTTTTTCTTCATCTGTTTGCTCATCATTAGAGCCACTTCCAGCTTCTTCACTTGGCACATTAGGAGAAGGGATAGAGCGTGAATTTATTTGTGGAGAAGGCACATGGAGAGATGATGGAGGAGTGGAGGTAGGTGGTTGTGAAGGGGAGGGTAAATTCTGCTGAATGAAGGCTTGGGGGTTTGTAAACACATCATGTGAGATGAAGACTTCCCAAGGGATTCCTTGCTACTGAAGCTGATGTAAGACAATCATTTTGATCAAGGAGTGGTGGAAAAGGCTTGAAATTTGGCGGTCATAGCTTCTTTTGTTGACAAGTGAGGCCATCTTGTCAATGCTCCAGAAAAGGTAGTATGGTAGATTCATCAATTTGACTTTGGTGAAGTGCATTAGTAACCTTATATGATATGAGTAAATCCTGTAGTATTTCCCTTCATCGGTGAAATACCTGATAATTTGCTTCATCAGGAAGGCATACCTCTCTAGCAAGTGGGAAAAAGGAAAAACAACCTTGGAGTCTTGTTGACAGCTTGGTTTTAGGTAGGGTTCATAATAGCACAACTCGAACTTTTTTTTAAACCATGTATTGCCAATGTCCGGTATACCTGTTTCTTTGGAAATGGATTCAGATGAGAGTTAAAACTCCATTCCTGCTAGGCTAACTCGGTGATTTTGCAAGCCAATGACAAACATTCTGGTCAAGTTGGAGTGGCTATTGACTTGTTTGACCTTTCACAAAACTGATAACACCCAACATCCTGAAAGCATGAAAGAATTTTCTTTGATTTTGATCTGACTCAAAGATTTAAATTGAAAAGGAGAAATGCCATGATGATTGTTCCTTTGTTAGAACAGAAACATATTCAAGCTGCTCTAAAGTCTGGTTATAAGTATGTCCATCTGGGGATGGTGAGAGTAGGCCTGAATGCTCTCCACAGAAAAGGTCAAACGACATTTGTTTTCTCGGCCTTGCTTGATAATTGATGGACATCTTTCACCAAAGCCCTTATTGGTGGTATCGAGACTACTTTGTCTGATGGCCCTGTCCAATATGATGTTTTCCTAGATTTTTCTGTTGCCCTTGATGATCCAAACATTTTGAAATGTCTCACTTTGGGTGTTCAAACCCAAGGATATGAAGATTTTGACACCAAGTCCAAAAATTTGACTATTTTTTATATTACTTGTGTTTGATTTTATAACACAACTATTCCAGCTGTGTTGCATGCTCCTGAACAAGGGTCCGGTACTATCACACTAATCCAGTATGATTCTGCCTGCAACCCTGTTGCTCCATTATCAGTCTCCAAGAGATCACTTACTTTTCCAGATGAATGGGTAACTAATTGGAAACGTAATACCAGAAAGCCAATTTCAATTGCCCAGTCTATTATCTCTGAGTCTGATAACCAAGTTGTTACTAGATTTCCAAGAAGAAGAACAATTGAGCATGGTGAATCCTCTACCTCTTCTTTGGTTCCAACTCTTTCACAAACTTAGTCCACATCTTCAAAGGAACCTATGGTTTTAATCGATCCAGACATTTATGCTAAATTAAAGGCATGGTTTGCTGAGCCTCCTATGATTTCTCTGAATGCATCTGTACAATATGTAAATCCTCCAGTTTTAGCATCAGTCTGTGATCACCCTCATTGCTCAAAAACACATTTCCAATTCTCCTCAAATCCTCCTTAGCCTCATGGAAATTCATCTAACCAGTCCAGGAGAATAAATATGATTAAGTTTGTTCCTTCTTCAGATTCTTCAGAACAAACTTACAAACAAGTTACATTTTTTAATGTACATGAAGATCTCCTTGTACAGTCTGTTTCACCGACTACCTCTCGTGGTCTAGGTTTTGTTGATCCTTCAGTTATTCCTTCTTATAGATGAAATCTAATTGATAAAATTCCAAAGTCTGTTGAAATCCCTTCTGATTCAGAAATTATTGCATTTCTGAAAATATTCAAAGGCATAGGGCCTTATGATCCAGAAGAACCTTGGAAAAAGAAGATGTTCAACTGGGACATCTATACTCATGAAAAGGAACATTTTTATATACAAGAAGTGAAACTTCTGGATAAGAAGGATAGGAAAGAATTTAATTGTCAAAATGATTCTGAATGGAAAGCTTGGATTCAAGTTAATAACCAGTGGATATCATTCTATGAATGGTACTATCCTTCAATAAATCAAATTGAAGACTCTTTGATCAAACAGTTCCGAAATGAAGCCAAGAAAAAAAGTATCAAACAGTCTGATGAATATGTTGATTCTCGATTAGAAAAACATCCTGTTATTATTCCATCTCCTTTACAGTTGCCAGTATTTTCTCCTAAAATACAGTCTATGTTATCTAAGCCCAATTTGCCTAAAACTTTGATAGCAGTCAGAACTAAAGGGGAAAATTTGATTAGAGAAGTTTTCTTGTGGTTTAATGTAAATATGATAAGAACTGGAACACCTAGCAAGCATAAATGGGAACTTTTTGATGGTTCTATGCTTGAAACAGATACAAAATTTCCTCCTTGGAGAAATTTTGTAATTAGAAAACAAGATGGCAAGATGTACAAGATAATTCCATCTCATGTTGATGAATCATCATTATCTGTAAGGGAATCAATTGCTGCAACTAACTGGACGAATTTGGAAATCTCCAGTTTGGAAAAATATTCGAAGAAAGAATTCTCTTCTCTTCATGAAGCTAACTCAGAAATAAAACTGATGATTGGCAGAGTCTTGCAAAAACAAGACTATAATACTACTTGTCTGAATGAGAGTATCAAGGTACTCACAGAGAATGATCAGGCTATTCCCAAAGTCTTGATAGACTTACCCTAAACACAGACAAGAAGATTCATGAAGCTGCAGTAGCTCACGGTAAGGAATTGGTCAAGGTAAACTCTAGCCTTGACATATTAAAGAAACAGGTTTATAACGTCTCCACAGGAATTGATTCATTAAAGAAATGCCCTAGCACTGGTTCAGAGGCTTATAAATCCTCCACTTTGTTCTCAGATCCTAAGGTGTCGTTGCCCTACACTATCACATCTTCTGTTGAAAGTCTAATAAAGGCACCTAGTACTATCAATTTTCCTCCAGCGGATGCTACTTACAACTATTCTCCTTTTTCCAATCCCAGTTTCTTTGGTAAAGCACAAAAGGATATAGATACTCGTGCAGTCCGTCTGTCTGAATTCCTTCAAGATTTTGATAAAACATCTGAGACACCAAAGGATGAACCAGAAACAAGTCTTCATAAGATTGATGCTCCAGAACTTGAAGAACTGGAGACATGTGTAAATAATTTTTCTGTTGAAGATAAAACATAGTTTGGTATTGAAACATCAGCAGATCTAGATGCAACTCAAGTCCATGCTACTTCCTCTAGATCTAAATATGAAACTTCATGGAATCCTGCTCCCGACCATAGAGATGCTATGAAATCTGAATATCATAAAGATTGGTCTGCAAATTCTACTTATTCTTGGAACATAGACAACTGTACAGAAGCCAAAGTCATGTCTGTGTTACATTCCATGATAGTTTGTTATAGAACATATCTTGCTGATGATATTGGTCCCATTAATGCAACCAGAAGAATCATTGGTGGGTTTGAAGGCACCCTTGATTCCTGGTTAAAAGCAGAAACTTTGAAAGATCCTACTCTTATCACACAATGGGAAAAATCAGTCATTTTGAATGCTGATGGTAGTACTTATATGGATCCAGTAACTCATCTGCCTGTCAATAATATTATAGGTTGTCTTTTATATGGGATTCAAGTAAATTTCATTGGATTTCCACAAATCACTAATGAAATCACTACCATCACTCTATTGGCTATGAAGTTGCATAACATGCAACATTTTGATGAATATTTTAATGAGTTTCTACATCGGCTCCATTCTCTGACTCCAGATTTGATACTTGAGCCAAAATGGAAGGAGATTTTTGTGTCCTCTCTCCCACACTGGGTTTCTTCGGCTATAGTGAATAAAATCCCTGGTAAAATGGGAGATTATAAGTTTGGTGTTATTCGACAGGCTGTTAAAGCTGTCATTGTAGAGCTTTGCTCCCAGATGAAAATTGCCCGTGCCGCTACCAATCCTAAAAAACCTCATGGTTATCAACAACTATGTAAGCAGTGGCATATTGGAAAAGTTGGTAATTCAGAGGGGCATAGACGACATCGAAAACACAAATACAAGCATGCCAAAAAGAATTCCCAGCATTCCCAGGAAAAAAAATTCAAATGAAATCCCTATAAACATACAGAAATTTTTTCAAAAGAAAAGGAAATTATCTGCTACAACTGCAATTAAAAAGGACATACCTCCAATAATTGTCCTAAGAAAAAGAAAGATAAAGGGAAGAAGAAAGTCTCATATAGAAATAAAAAAGGCAAAGTAAATTTCTTTGATCTTCCAAGCAGTTGTGATGAGCTTCTGACATCTGAATCTGATTCAGATAATGATTTGAACATTTTATATTCTGATGAGTCTTCTGATGAAGAAATTTGCAGAGATCCTCACTGTACTGAATGCAGAGAATGCGATTGCAGTGATCCAGATATTTGCAGTTGCAATACTGTAAATATGATGAAGACAGATGGAGATGAAGATGAAACAAGCAGGAACTACTTTACTCAGATGATTGCTGCTACTGATCCTCAAATTAAAGAAATGTATAAAACACTCTTGATGAATCATTTGAAGCAGTCTCCTTCAAAAGCAAAGGATCAGCCAAATAAAGGGTATGTTCCTCCAGCATCTTTATTTTCAGTTGAAGCTCTAACTAGGCAATTCAGAAATGAAGATTTTGAAGAAGATTTGCCACAGACATTGCCTAGCATTCATCAAGCAATCAAAGATCTTAGAAAAACCATGAAATAAGATAAAAGGTTATGCCTAGAAAACCATAGAGAATTAAATGTCAAATTTATGGGCATAAATCAAGCTTCCACATCACAGAATCCTATTATGTCTGGTAAGGTTGAGAATTGGACATTTCATCAAAATCCAATCATAGAGGAAATAAATAGACCAGATAAAAATATTGAGAAAGAAGATTCTGATGACGACACAAAAAGAACTGGTTTGGGATGCAATATATTTAACAGAGATGTTATGTATTGCGTCAAGATGAAGGTTAAAATTGAGTCTCAGTATGAGTATTGGAAATTTTTGATGGACACTGGTTCCCGGTTGAATATTGTCAATAATACTGTTGTAAGTACTCATTTGAGAAGGCCAACAACATGTCCAAGAGTCACTACAGCAAGCGGTGACATTACAACAGTATCAGAAGTTGAAGTAGATGTATTTCTAACAGATGAAATAGGAGTACATCTTGTTTGTCCTATTGTTCCAGGTATGGATTGTGCAATGTATCCTGGAACACCATTCTTTCAGAACTTTGAGAAGCATGGCGCAAAGTTGGATCAGGAAATTCAAAGGTATGGATATTTCGTAAACCTGCATAACAGAGAAATATTCTTTCCTTTTATTAATTCCAACTCACCTAATAGACTGAAAAGGATTGAAAGAATGGAAAATCTTCTTGCAAAAATGGAAACAAAAAAGGAGATTCTAAAAACTGAAGAATTGTTGGATAATGGAAAATATGCCATAGAGATAGCATAAATTACTGCTAATTTCAAAGAATGTTGCTCAGATGATCCAAACGCATTCTGGCATATCAAGAAACAAGAAGTTGAGTTTCCACTAAAGAAAGATTTTAGTGGTAAATTAAGAAGATCAGCAGCAATTCCCATGAATGCAGAACAAATGAAGCTATGCAGAGAAGATATCAAGGAATTGTTGCAAAAAGGATTGATTAGAAAAAGCAAGAGCCCTATTGCTTGCTTTTCTTTTTATGTAAATAAACATTCAGAGATTGCCAGAGGTAAACCAAGGTTAGTTTTCAATTATAAACCTCTGAATAACATACTTGATTATGATGCTTATCCTCTTCCTAAGCCCTCGATGATACTTGCTCAAATTTCAAAGTCCAAGATCTTTTCAAAATTTGATCTTAAGTCAGGATTTTTGCAAGTAGGTATTAAAGAAGAAGATAAGTGGAAAATAGCTTTTTATGTCCCACAGGGTCACTATGAATGGAATATCATGCCCTTCGGCTTGATAAATGCACCCTCTGCATTTCAGAGGATAATGGATGAAACCTTTGAAGGGATGGATGAATTTTTGAAGAAATACATAGATGATATTTTAATTCACTCAGACAATATTCCTGAACACATTAAACATCTCAGGATATTTTTGAAGAGAGTTAAAGAAATGGGCATAGTCTTTTCTGAGTCAAAAATGAAACTTTTCATATCCATGATTGATTTCTTGGGATATAATATCCAATATGGATCTTATGGAGTCATTCAAAGGAGTCTCAATTTTGTTGATCATTTTCCTGATGAGATTCTAGACAAAACTCAACTTCAGAGATTTTTGGGTAGTCTTAATTACATTTCTAAATTTCTGCAACATTGTGCTCATGATAGAAAATTGTTGAATCAAATATTGCAGAAAGACCCTATTCCTTGGAATAAGGAATGCACTGAAGCAGTTCGTAGAATCAAAGAAAGAGTCAGGAAAATCCAACCACTCTCTCCAATACAAGAAGATTGGGAGAAAGTAATAATGACTGATGCTAGCAAGATTGGTTGGGGTGCAGTTTTGTGCCAAGTCAATCTAGGGAATAAAAAAGATATTGAGATCTATCAGTATGCATTAGGTTTGTGGTCAAAAAATCAATTAAATTGGGCAAGTCAGAAGAAAGAACTTAGGGCTGTATGCTTAGGCATAGCTAAGTTCAAAGATTTTATCATTTATACCAAATTCACAGTCAAAACAGATTGTAAAGCATTACAATATGCTATTCAGAAATGTGAATTTGAAGATGCAACAATGGTTCACTGGGTCATGCAGTTGAGCCAATATAATTTTGATATTGAATTTGTTGAAGGAAAGAAGAATAGCTTTGCTGACATGTTGAGTAGAGAATTCTTAACAAATAATTCCATACTTTCTCTTTCCTGCAATTTTATCAGAAGAAATGAAGAAAGTGTTCAAATTGAAACACCAAGTGGATGGATTACATATGAATTAGAAACGCATCTAATGGATCATGATGAAACTTGGTTTCCTATCAAAGAAATCCGACACAGGGATGGCATTCCATATTTATGGAATGAAAGATTGCAGTCTGAAATGAATAGAGAAGCGGAGGAAGCATTGGACTATTTAGTCCATATAGGCAGTATTTCATACATTATGGAAAGTATTGATGATGATGAGGATGAAATACAGAGCTGTGAAATCACTATCAGAATATTTGACAATTGTAATCATAGACAAAAATATGATCCAGACCGCCAAAGAGAATGCTTCTACACAGGTATGCATATGTAAAATTATGCTTCTAACCTTTTTTATTATGTGCAGTTCTCTTTCATCTTTGATGGATGGTCCATAGAACAAATGGAAAGAGAAGACCCCACTCCTGATTTGTTTTTAGACTGGTGGAAAATCTATGGCCTATCAGCTTTGATCACTAAGCCGTATTCTTTGAGCATGCTAAAAATCTATGGCTTTAGTGAACCTCGTGCCCATCAGTCAGGCATCTTCTACAAATCAGTACAACATATTGCCGACATTGAGGACCTCCACTTCTATCATGAAGTTAAACGATGTGGCCATGTACGCTGGTTCGTCACAAATATCTACAAAGTAAGATTGATCAGTACAAATTATGATGATAGCCAGCCAGATTATGAAGATTTTCATGAAAGAGTAAATCCAGAACAAAATCCTTTCGAAAATCTAAACTTCCTGTCACCTCCAGACAACAATCCTTTTCATCAGTGGGAATCCAAAAAATAAGTGTGTGTACAATACTTCTCAAATCACTTAATTGAAAGGTTTCGGTACAAGCACTACTCTCATCCATAGATAGAGCATTATGTGCTATGATTATGAGTTGTCTTTCCAACCGACGTTGGTGTTGGACAAGTTTCTGTGGGATTCCTTGACCCAAATATCTCCACTGTGTAAGATATTTTGTACAATTATGCTTCCAACTAGGCTTTCATGGGTTCTCCTTGTTTAAAGAATCTCCACTATGTAAATTTGCTGGTACGCATTATGTTGAGTCATGAGATAACTTTAGATTCAGTCCCCATATGCCAGAAGGCTTTCCGTATGGAATAGGGATGAGATAATATGGGTTGTCCACTCATACCTGAATCCAAGGCGTACTCTCATATCTTCATCCTTAGATTTACTTTTCTTTTGTCCAGAATCTAGGACTGTGTAATAATTCACTCTTATGGATGTTTGTTCCCCTTCAGTTCTATAAGAAGGTAAGACTCATTCAGAAGAGGCATTCGGGATTGAATAATTTAGAGTTCTTAGAATTTGAGTCTTAGTAGAGTTTGAGTTACAAATCTCCTGCTCTGCATCTGCGCAGATATCCGTGATCTGCTTGCACCACGAGATAGAAACTCATGTATGTAATTTGAGCTATGTCTGTTTTATATCTCTAAGACTGAGTCTGCTTTGTGCACCAGGTAGCCTTTGGATTTCTTTGCCTCAGTGCAAGGTATATCTGATAAATGCCACGGAAGTCTATCTCAGTAGAGGTTGTACCCATTTGTAATTTTCCGCTGCATAAATATGAATAAAATTTCATGCACTTTGTTGGTGATCCTGTAAAATGAGTGAAGTGAGGGTAAATTTGTGAACATGAACACAAGATGAAACTCTTGAAGAGTGAAATCAGTGTTTTAGAGGTTTTTTTGATGTCACTCACCCTTCTCTGGCACATATAACAATTTTCCCTTTCAAACCCTAACCAAAGGTATTTAAAATTTATTTTTATGTAGCCTAGTGTTTGGTTCAATTAAGCCTTTAAATATGACTTTTATTAGGAAAATGAAATCTTTGGAGGCAAGAGAATAAACCACCAACCTTGTGTCTTAAGTTGTGTAGAAGCTTTGAAGGTGAAAAACCGAATTTTTGGCTTCTTTTAGCAATTTTGGGAAAACTTAGCTTGTGCGTAACACTAGTGCGTAGTGCCGGTGTGTAGTGCATGTGCGTAAGAGGCAGGAGTCGAACCATTCGGGCTCTCAGTTGCGTAACACAGGTGCGCAACAAGCCAATTTTGGGCACTTACTATTTCTGTGCGTAACACTGGCCTAGGTACATAGCGTCGGGCCCTGTGTGTGTAACGTAGTGTTAAAAAACACTGTGGCCAGCCCTCATGTGCGTAACACTGAGAGCCAAGTGTGTAACACTGGCCCAGGAGCATAGCGCCTGCAAACTTCATCAATTTTCTCCAAAACTGTCGAAACCTTCTCTCAACGGCTTCCTCTGGCTTGGACATGACAAATAATGCAGGGGAAATACCCAAAAGGTATTTATAACCCCTTTGAAAAGTATATTTGTAGCCAAAACGCACTTTTTTAATGTTCATTTCCTTTCACTTTTTTCTCACTATGTTTTTAGCCTTTTCTGGTAGTGTAGGTGATGCTTTGATTAAAACATTGTTCTTTTTTCACTGCTGGAGGCCTCTTAAGATTCTCGTTAATTTTGAAAATCTTCCTTAAGACACCAAACCCATGCCTTTCAACCCTTTTTGGAAAAAGAACCTGTTTTTTGACTTTAACACTTATAAACAACAAACTCATTCCTTTTTTCCATTTCTCCTTTTGACTAATATTCTATGTTGAAAACATTATTTTATTTTGACCTTGAAACCATATTCTATGGAAAAAATACATTTTCCAGCTCTGTGAAGTTTTGTTTGTGTCTTAGACATATTTTTGCAGAATAGTCCTTTGACAAAGAGGTCCTTGTTGGGAGTTTCACTATTCTGCTATAAACCAGGGGTATATCTGTTTCTTTTTAGGTCACTATTTCTCTTTGAAGTTTGGACAGCTCCCCTTGTCAATGGTGACCCATGTTTGTCTTTCTTGGCCACTGGAATATGTCTCTAGTTGTTATTTAGAGAAATAGGCCTTTGAATCTGACATTTCTATATTTGAAAACAATCTTCCTTTTGACCTTGTGGAGTATAGTGCTTGTCTGCCAAACCATAAAATGTAGCTGGAAAAACCCTTGAAACCTTCTACTGTGATGAAGGAGGTTTCTTGGTCACTACTTTGATCTTCTTTGCCTATCTTCTCGAGCTTCTAAGTTCATACTTTCCCTATTGCTTGGTCAAAACAGTTAATGAATATTGATTCCCAACAAACAAATACCTTGCTGCTTTCTTCTAGGTTGTGAATGGTCTCCTCATATGATGAACTTCCTTACTTTACCTTACCTCATGGATAATATGATATCCTTTGGTCGTTTTGCAGGAATATAAGCAAAGGGCAGCTGTCCCTCTACAAATTTCACGCTTGAAGCCAAACAAATTTTGAATGAAATTTTTGATTTGAGGTACATTTGCTCATGTGCCACTGTTTTTCATGACCTACATGGACCTTTTGATGGGAAACACTTCATAACAGTCCTTAATGAGGTCATGTTCTTCCTTGTAAACCTTAATCATTTTTGTATCTTGCTACCATGTTAGGTCCCTATATTACTATTATAGTCCCTTATTGGTGTTATTGTAACCCCCTTATTGTTATTAATGTACCCCTGTAACCCCCATATTGTTATTATTGTGCCCTTAAATTATTATTGTTAGCTTGGCTAGGATTACATTGTGGCCCCATGGACTCCTATATATAGAAAGGAGGTTTTGTAATTTGTATCATCCAAGAATTTTTCATTCATGTACTGTATTGGAGGTTGCCCCCTCGAAGTGGCTTATTTATAATTTTTGGAGCTGGTTTCCCGACATTTGGTATTAGAGCTTTGGATTCTAGCGTTTCGCTGCTCCAAATAAGTCATCGTGGAATTTTCGCTATAATTTTTTCTCTATGAAGTTTCAAAAGTTGAAATGCTTAGAGTGAGAAGCGGAAATCCTGAGGAACATCATCGCAAAATTTTAGAGATTGGTTCGCAATATTTTTGGAGATATGATCTGTGGAAGTTATGTCTTTTTGCAAGCTCCTAAATTTCACTTAAAAACGTCATCGCAGAATTGTCACTATAAAATTTTGTCCATGAAGATTCAGAAGCTAAACATTTAGAGAGTGAATCTGAAATCTAGTGGAACATCATCACAAAATTTCATATCTTGGTTTGCAATATTTTTGGAGATATGATCTGTGGAATTTAGGTCTTTTTCAGGCTCCTGAATTTCATCTCAAAGAGGTGATTGTGGGAAAATATTCATAACTCTCTCTTTCAGCATCAGATTGGAATTTTGTAAGAAGTTGCTGGAAGTAAATAGACTATGGTTTCCTGTCTCTAAATTTCAGAGCCAAAGGAGAAAACAGTGACACGTGGCAAGCCATACAAGCTCGTTGTACTGAACCAGTCCATAATTAGGTCATTGTGGGAGACTGGAAATAACTTTTCCTTAAAGAATAAAAATCAAGTCAGGCCTGTGGAAATTGAAAGAATATTCAGTGCACTACATCAGGGCTGAATTTAAGATATTGAAGATCTGAAATCACAAAGATAATTCAGTTTCAATATCGAGCTCCTCAAAATCAAGAAAAAGGTGTGTATTTTTTTTCAAATTGCATAAGTCTTGTTCGGAAAATTAGTTTTAAGTGATTCCAAAAGCCTATTGAGCATAGATATCAGTATTGGGTTCTAAAGTGCCTCATAAAAATAATTGAACACCCATTAAGCCCTCATAGTACTCTACTATGACTCATGAATATGAATAATTGCAACATGATCTATCAAAATTACAAGAGCAAGTGCACCAAAATTCTCTCTCGCAAAGAGCAACAAAAAATGAAATGGATGTTTTGAATAAAAGCATGGAAGCTAAGATGGATGGTTTGAAGAAAGGCATGGAATCTACGATGGATGGTTTGAAGAATGGTATGGAAGATAAAATGGATGGTATGGAAGAAAAAATGGAAGGTTTGAAGGAAGACATGGAAGGTTTGAAGGAAGGTTTGTCAAAGTTGATACAAGAAATGATTCCTAATGGCAAAAAGATAGTAGATGAAAATCATGATGAGAACAAAATAAATGTTAATCATGATTTCATAAACTCTAATGTTGCATTAAAGAACCGCCATATTCTAAAGATGGATATGAGAAAGTTTGATGGCAAGGGTCCCGTAACATGGATACTACAGATGGAGCAATATTTTGATCTCAATAATGTGCAAAACACACAAAAGGTACGCATTGCAACTTTACATTTAGAAAGAAATACATTTATATGGTATCGATGGCTTTTCTCTCGTAAAAAAATTGTCACTTGGTCAATTTTTACGAAGGAAATGATAGCACATTATGAGGATACAAAAAGCAAGACCTTCTTTAGCCAATTGATAAATCTCAAACAAAAGGGTTTAGTGGTGGAGCACATTGAGGACTTCCAAAAATGGAATATAAGGGTAATTGATATTTCAGAGTAACACAAAATTGATCTCTTCATAGGTACTTTAAAGGATAACATCCAACATGAAGTTTGCATTTTGGAACCTGATTCATTGGAGAAGGCATTCAGGTTGGCAAGAAAATTTGAATGTAAAATTATGGCGACAAGGAAGCCTACCACTCAATTCTATAAAGAAGGAAGTGTTGCTATGCCTAGATTTCCACAACCTACAAAGTTGACACCACAACAATTGGAAGAAAAAAGAGCAAAAGGGCTTTGCTATAGTTGTGATAGCAAATACACTAAAGGTCATAAGTGTGCTGAGAAGAAATTATTTTACATAGATTGTGAAGAGGAAGAAGAAAATGAACAAGAAGAGGATATACACCGGGAACCAACCCTAGAAGAGGAAGAAATGAATCCGACCATATCGTGTAATGCACTGGCAGGAATTACCACTCCTCAAACTCTCAAGATAGAAGGACATATCAAGAAGAAAAGGGTAATAGTGTTGATTGATTCAGGGAGCACCCATAATTTTATTCATTATAAGGTAGCCAAGGAATTAAATTGTTTCCTATACCCAGCACCAGAATGTCAAGTGATGGTTGCAAATGGAGGAACTATAAATTTCTCTGGAAAATGCCATAATATCAAGCTAACCATGGGGGAATATGTATTGAATAATCCAATGCTTTCCATTCCTATGGGAGGTGCTGATGTTGTACTAGGAGTACAATGGTTACAATCTTTGGGGACGGTAGCTTTTAATTTTCAAGAACTTTTCTTGAAATTTTTTTCAGAAGGAAAGGAAGTCGAATTACGGGGTATTGAAGGGAAGCCGGGAAGGATAATAAGCTCTAATGTCATGAAAAATCTTCTAAATAAAGAACAACGAGGCGTAATTGCACAATTATGCTCACTAGAAGTTCCGACATCAAAATCATCTATTTCTGCAGATCTCCAACAAGTCTTGGACAATCATTCCAAGGTGTTTGAAACTCCCAAAGGACTTCCACCTATTCATGATCATGATCATGCTATTCATTTGATTCCAGGAAGTGTTCCTCCAAACATCAGGCCTTATAGATATCCTTATGTCCAAAAGAGCGAAATTGAACGTATGATTGCAGAAATGTTAGAGGCGGGTATAATTCAACCTAGTCAAAGTTCTTTCTCTGCTCTTGTATTATTGGTACACAAGAAGGATGGATCATGGCGAATGTGTCCAAATTATAGGGAGTTCAATCAGCTCACCATTAAAGATAAATTTCCCATTCCTGTGATTGATGAATTATTGGATGAATTACATGGAGCAATTTATTTTACCAAGTTGGATCTTTGTTCAGGATATCATCAAATTAGAATGAAGACTGAAGATATTCCCAAAAAAGCATTTCGAACTCATGAGGGTCATTATGAATTTTTGGTCATGCCTTTTGGCCTTACCAATGCACCTTCTACATTTCAAGGGTTGATGAATTCCATTTTCAAACCCTTCCTTAGAAAATTTGTGCTAGTATTTTTTGATGATATACTAATCTACAACAAGTGTTGGAAGGATCATGTTCAACATGTTGACAGGGTGCTCAAACAATTGCAGGAAAAACGATTATATGAAAAAACATCCAAATGTTTCTTTGGAGTACAAGAAGTGGAATATCTTGGTCATATTGTATCTCACGAGGGTCTTAAGGTAGACCCTAACAAAATTAAAGCCATTAAGTAATGGAAAGTCCCCGCAACCATTAAGCAGTTGTGAGGATTTCTTTGGTTAATAGGGTATTATCGCAAGTTTGTTAAGAATTATGGGAGAATAGCAACGCCTCTAACAACATTATTGAAGAAAGATGCATTTTCATGGACTCCTAAAGCAACTAAGTCCTTTGAACATCTTAAATAGGCAATGTGCCTAGAACCGGTCTTAGCTACGCCTCAGGAAATGCAATTGGTGTTGTTTTAATGCAAGAAGGAAGACCCATTGCTTTTGAAAGTGGTCCAATCAAAGGAAAGTATTTACAGAAAGCTATTTATGAGAAGGAAATGTTAGCAATATTGCATGCACTAAAGAAATGGCGAACTTACCTAATGGGAAGACACTTAAAGGTAAAAACTGATCATGATAGTCTTAAAAACTTTTTGGAACAAATACTATCTTCAGAAGAGCAGCAAAAATGGGTCACAAAGATGTTGGGTTATGACTTTGAAACAATCTACAAAAAAGGAAAGCTTAATGTTGTTGCAGATGCACTCTCAAGAAAGAATGAAGAGGTGGAAGCATTGCTTTGTGCCATTTCTATTATCCAACCAGATTGGATAACTGAAGCAAGAGATGAATGGAAGAAGGACAAAGATGTATGGATACTCATTCAAAATTTGCGGCAAGATCCTAGTACATCTGATACATTTAGTTGGAAAAATGATTCCTTATGGTACAAAGATCGCTTATATCTTTGTAAGAATTCCCAACTAAAACAAAATATTCTTTTGGAGTTGCACACTTCTCCTTTAGGAGGACACTCAGGATTTTTAAAAACTTACCACAGGGTGAAGAAAGAATTTTTTTGGGATGGCCTTAAATCTGATATTCGAAAGTTTGTGGCGGAATGTTTGGTTTGCCAGCAGAATAAAGTGGAAACAATTAAGACCCCAGGACTTCTACAACCTTTATCCATTCCAAGTCAACGTTTGGAGGAGATTTCAATGGATTTTATCACAGGTTTACCTAAGTCCGAAGGAAAGAGTGTCATCATGGTGGTAGTTGATATACTTACCAAGTATGCACACTTTTGTGCATTATCTCATCCATTTAAAGCAAGTACAGTTGCTACTACATTTATGGACATAATTCAAAATCTACATGGGAACCCAAGGGTTATTGTGAGCGACAAAGATCCCATTTTTACTGGAAATTTTTGGACAGAGTTATTTTCTTGTTTGGGTACTCATTTATCTCATAGCTCATCTTATCATCCTCAATCCAATGGTCAAACTGAGATAGTAAATTTTTGGAAGGATATCTTCGTTGTTTTGTATATGATAAACAAAAACAATGAGAGTGGCTACCTCTAGCTGAATGGTGGTATAACACTTCCTTCCATACTGCAGCAAAAATGACCCCATTTATGGCACTTTATGGATATCATCCACCATCCATCACATCATATTTAAGTGAAAATTTGAAGTTTCAAGGAGTGGAAGATCACATTGAGCATCAACAATAAGTTCTCCAACTCTTAAAGGATAACCATAATTTGGCACAAAATTGAATGAAATAACAGGCAGATCAACATCGCAGCGAGAGAAGTTTTGATGTAGGAGAATGGGTATTTTTATGGCTACAACCATATAAAAAACTGTCCCTCAAGCAAGCTAAGAAGGATAACAAATTATCGCTAAAGTACTATGGTCCTTACAAGGTGTTGCAAAAGATTGGTACTATGGCATACAAATTGGAGCTTCCTGCTTCTTCACAAGTGCATCCAGTTTTCCATGTTTCATGCTTAAAGAAGGTTATAAGTGAAAATCTTCCAGTTCAAACAATATTGCCAGAACTTGATGAGGAAGGAAAAATCATATTGGAACCTGAAGCGGTCACGGAAACAAGAACTCGACAACTACGGAATCGATCAATTTCAGAGTATCTCATCAAGTGGAAGAACTTACCCACCGAAGATTCTACATGGGAGGATGAGAATTTTATACAGAAGCACCCAGAGCTACTCATGCATTGAGGACAACACTTTTTTGAAGGAGAGGGGCATGCTAGGTCCATATATTACTAGTATAGTCCCTTATTGTTGTTAGTGTAACCCCCTTATTGTTATTATTGTACCCTTGTAACCCCCATATTGTTATTATTGTGCCCTTAAATTATTATTGTTAGGTCGGCTAGGATTACATTTTGGCCCCACTAGGATTACATTGTGGCCCCATGGACTCCTATATATAGAAAGGAGGTTTTGAAATTTGTATCATCCAAGAATTTTTCATTCATGTAATGTATTGGAGGTTCCCCCCTCGAAGTGGCTTATTTCTAAGGCTTTGATATCTATTTTCTTCTATTTTTGGAGATGGTTTCCCAACATACCAGCTGTGGATGCCTTTATATCCTCTTAGGTCTCCTTCTTTTCCTTTGTTCTGTTGTTTGACCATTTACAAAACATTTCTGCAGAAATGCTTGGGCATGGTAAGTTGTTCGTTTGCAGGCTTACTGCTTGATGAAGAGGACACCTTTAGAGGTCTTTCATGTTCTCTGACCAATGATATGGCCTCATCCTTGTGTTCACTTGATTTCACCTTTGAATACCTGTAGAAATATTGAATTTAGAAACATGATAGTGCATAACCTAGGTGACCCTATTTGACTTATTGTAATGTCCTTGGAATATGTTTTTGACTGAAAACTTGAATCAGGGTTTGGATGAGGAGACAGGGTTTTTGACACTCTATTATTCACTACCATCCTAGCCAACTATAAGACCTTGTCTTTACTTCAAAGAGCTTTTAAACAGGGAGTTTTGACAACACCATTGCTTGAGGCACTTAGTGAGCAAGGAGAAAAGTTTGGTTTACTTGGAAAAACAAGGTGTAAAAGTAGAGGGCTTAGGCAAACAAAGACAAAGTGTTATAGGCAGAGGTGGAAAACATAGTAAGAGTGTGGGGCATTAGTTCAGGATTTGATCTTATCTGGGTGATATATTGGCCATGCTTTGACAAGGAAGTGGGATAATGAAAAAATTTCTCTTTGAGGGGATTTCTAGAACTCACATGATTCTTGAATTCTATTTCTAGAAATCTTGGACAAATAATTTGGTCATATAGACAGGTGAAACTTACTGATGAATAACACAAGGAATGGTGAAAATGAGACAAATATTACCCTTATTGGATTTTTAACTAAATTTGGACCGTTGTGGTAACACATACTTAACACAAGTTTTCCTCTTTGAGACTATTGGTCCCACTTCAGTTAATCATTACTGAGCGTCATGATCACTCTCTTCGTACCCATTCACTCTCTCTTAACTTGATTTGACTTGCTCAAGTGGAATTTGTTTGAATTTATTAATCACTATTAAATGACTAAGACAGTACACATAATTATCAATCCAGGGATGTATTTTATCTAAATGAAAGTTGCACTGTCTGTTTTGATACATTAAACCAGAAGAAAATCAAAATAAAGAAGAATCATCATTGAATCTTTTGCTAAAACTTAAGATTCATGCAGAATAAAAATAATCTACAGGAATGTAATCATGCCTCAAATAAATGGTACCTATTGTACCACACAACAATTCCACCAGTTGGTGTTTCTAGGCACATCAGTGTAACATCATACTAATATCGAAACTGAAGAATATCTACTTAAAATCATAAAAAAGAAAAACACTTCCACCAATATGCAAATAAAATAAGAAATATGGTAAAGCTACTTTAACCACTGCAGTCCCTGCTAAAGAGTAGGGCCCTTCCTCCCTAGCAGGGTACAGGAAGAGAGAGAAACTAAATGAAAATTAAACCAGGAAATGCATGTAACAACATCAACGTGATACCTTAGTATTAATGTGACCAAAATTACAGGGCGAAAATTAACGTTCTTCTCCGCTAACCCCCTAACCTCAAGGGTCGAGAGTTATACAATGGTTATATGTTTATAAAAACAAGGAACGGATCAATCATGAGAATCTTAGAATTCTCATGCTGATCAAAATAAGATACATATAGTTACAACCAATTCCTTAATAAAAATTATGACTGGGAGAATATGGGTTACAATCAAAACTGCCTTAAATTTGTCATCTTAAAGTATAATATGTAATGACTTCTACAATTGTCGTGGAAAACTACAACTGTAGCGTAACAACAATTGAGGACATGTCGGCATCCAGAAGTTGATGATATCCAATCAGCACTATAATTGTAACAATATTTTATAATAGCGGGTTTGTAAATACACCATGAAGTAGCAACATCGTATTGTAACAAATCACTGTAACAACTCACTTTCAACTACTTCTATATGCCTCATGCTCTAGGTGTTTTGTGCTAAGAATAACATCTGGAAGGACAACAAAAGAACAGGTAACTTCTTCCAAAATTCATCCCAGTTAGCCAGAACAAAAGGAAAAAATACATCATAATAATTAATGAAATGGAAATATAATTAAATAAGGTAAAACAATATTGTTTAAGATAGAAAAGAAGGGGAAACAGATGTAGGAAATAAGTACAAAAATTGCATCTAACATCTCCCCCCAGCCGAAGCACTTGCATGTCCTCATGCAAAAATCGCATCTCCATTGATAATATCTCCTGTGCAGGTCAGTGAAGTCATAAGCGCTGACTGTATCTTCATCTGGAAACCTGTACCCTTCAGTAGCCATCAACTTTCGTGTCAAAGACTCTTCTTCATACTTGCTTATTTCATAACGAACTAGGTATTCTTGTATTGGTAGCCATATAAAATGGAATTTAAATCTTAGCCCAATCCAAGAAGCGCAAAGGGTATTCCTTACGAGGGAATAGGCTGGTACATGTGTAACATCTATTAAAAACTTCTGAGATGAAAATGGGTCCCCTTCCAACAGCTCAACAATGCTGGCTTCTGTACGCTTCAGACACCCAGTCAGGGTTCAGCTCTTCATTTGTGAAAGTCCATGATCCTTCTTCTATGGGTGGAAGAAGGTTCCCTTATCCTAGGAGTGCTTAAGATATTTCTAAATTTCTCCCTTAATTCTACGGCCCATCCTGGTTCTTCTCAGATCCATGATATTGTATTTTCTTCATTGGCATCCATAGATTTTGTGGAAAGATGCCACACAAAATGATTCCTCATAAATGACATGAAATATTGTAACTGAAAATGCCCCATGTCGAAGAATATAGTTACTATAATTTTCATACTTTCGTGCTCACAAATGATATTGTGCAAAAATAACTCACACAAAAGGCTTTGTTCATCAAATTCAGAAGCATGAAAGACATCTAAAAAGTTGCGGGTGGAAGAATTCATATTGGGCATTTTCTCCATGGCAGCTTTTAACTAAAACATATAATAGCATTCCCATAGGAAAATTGGGTAGGATGGGGAAGTTCGCTTGCACCCCAACAAATTGAGGGAAATCTCATCGATTTTTTTCTTATCCACAGTCAGATCCAAAACCTGCTGCTGAAACAACATCAACTATTCCTTCTGCTTCTTTACGACTTCCTTCCGTTTATACTCTTCCCAACCTCTCTTGAGTTCTTCGTTCATCCAATTTTCCTGTAAGAACTTATCTCCTTCCCATGTTCCTTCTGTGAGATCACCCCCTCCTGAAGGGAGATTTCCTCCTATTTCCATTTATGTAATTCGGAAATCAACAAAATTTTCTCGGAACTCCATCCTGTGGGGAGACCCGATGTTCCTCTTCATTCAACATCAATAGTGGGTGTAATAGCCTCTGTTGGATGGGTCTTCTCCACCTCTACTGCTGGTTCTTGTGTAACAACAGTGTCATCATTGGGTTCTTGTGTACCAACCCATTTATTTTCTCATAGGCTAGCCTCTGTGCCCACTACTAGTTCTTCGATAACAGCGATGGCCTACAGAGGTTCTTAAATATCGGCTTCTTGGTCGATTACCACCGGAGGCTCTGGTTTAACTATTTTTTTTTTTGTAACAACAGTATCCTTAGCAGGTTCTTATGGGACAACCTCCTGAAATTCCATTTCTCTCTCCAGTGAGCCAATTTTTTCCCCAAAATCCTTATACCTTGTTGTTTTTAGTTCCTGAGAAAATGTTGCGCATAGAGATACTAAAATTTCCTTCCCCTCAACTGATATTTGTTTCAACTATTCATTTTATTTTCTTAAATTTTCAATTTTTGAAAGAAGAACATGAGTTTCATCCTTATCTAATGAGGAGGGTTCTTTTCCTCCTTCTTCTGATCCTTCTTCTTATTATTCTTCTTAGATGTGGGAAATGGTTCTGTTGACAAGCTAACTCTTGCCATCTTCTTTGGTTGTTTGTCTCTAATCATCTTGTCGGTGGGATCTTTTCCAATTTTAACCTTGAGGGGCTAGGTTTGGGCTTCATCTTTTGCATGACTTCCTTTTGAAGTCCCAACCTGTTTTCTCTAGATTGTCCTAGGCCTTTTCTGTTTAAATTCTTCCTAGCTCCTTTCTTGCTGGCTTAGGGCATCCAACACAATCAATTTAATAATTCCATGGCTGGTCACACAGGCTTCAGGATGTGTTTTCATCTTAGCCACCACAACCATATGCTTAATGTTTCCCAATAGGAAAAATGGGAGGTTGATCTTCTGCTGGTGTCGAAGATGATTTAGTAAAAGGAAGTGGTATTGGAAGACGATTGTAGATATTCCATCACAAGTAATTTACTTTATCAGACCCAGGGCGACATCTTCCCATGGTTGGGGGAATGATAATCTATCAACCCCTCTTCCCTAATTTTCCGGATTTTTTCTCCTTAAATAAAATATTCCTTCAAAGAAGGGTCATTAACTTTCTTGTTCAACCATCTTTGTCCTTCAGCTAGCAATGTGGTCACTCGGGAAATCACTTCTTATGTTACTTCAATTTTCATACCCCTGACTTGGGTCTGGTGGTCATTCAAATTATTAGAGAATTCAATTGCAATAGGCTCGTCTGAGCCTTCCAACCAATGAAAATATTAAAGCCACCCGGTGTCCCTAAATACCTGATAATCTTTTGGACAGTTCTGCAAATATTCCACAAAGTTTGGATCATGTCTTATTGCTTCTCCTCCCATCTTGTTATTTCTCTGAATCACTCCTTAAGCTCTACCAACCATAATATTGCCGCACTGGTTGCTCTATCTCAACACCCACTCTACTTATCCTAGATTAAGAATTTTGGATGAGGATATAAGAATTCAGCTAAGGGAGGTGATGAGAGGTGACAAGATTTTTGAATTACTAAATCGTACTTCGCACATTCCTACATTAATGTCTAATTATGGAAAATAATGAGCTTTAAGTACAAATGCCTTTTCCAGCCATATTTGGTCATAATTGGTTATTGTGCTATTTAATTTGATTTAATGTGAGATTAATGATGGTTTCAAGACTATGGATTTATTGCAATGATTACGACATTTATCCCCCCCCCTAGCTTTAATGGTGACGATTTCCCACAGCTGTCACAGGAATGTCATAACTTGCCATTAATCATCAAACTATTAAATGATGATGTTACATTTTTAAATGACGTACCTGTAATGATGTGAAGGAGAAATTTAATGTGATGATGTAACTGCTTCAACTGATTGTGGTGGTCACGCTTGACTGTTGTAATTATTTTTTCATGTCAGGATAGCGACGAGATAGGAATCACTGTTCATGGATATCGGTTGTTACATGTGTAACATCCAAGACAACCTTTGTGTTATTCTTCATAAAACATGATAATTAGGAAATATAGATACAGAAAAGAAACAAATAAGTAACATCATCTTGTAAAATATTTCGGGAAGGAAATATGATGTTTTGAAAAATGGGAAAAATACTAGGTGTAACAACTGCAACAGAAGTGGTTTTCAACTTTTACAAATTTTCTGACTGCGCCCCAAAAAGAAGTTTTCACAATGATATATATATATATATATATATATATATATATATATATATATATATATATATATTAATAAGGTGTAACAGCTGCCACAAGAGTGGTTTTCAGCTATTACACTTATTGGAATTTTCAAAATTTAGGCTGCATAGGGGAGCATTCCCCTGTAGCTATAACATAAAGATAAAATTCCGTGACAATGTTAACAAATGATTCCTTCAAAGTAGTTTGATGATATAACCTCAGGCGGTTCCCTTTAACTAGTAACAATGTCTTAGATATATCAATGGTAACCAATTTTACAGTCCCATTGTCAAAGATCATGCCTACTTCGTAAGGACCTAAGCATCTAGTGTAGAGCTTGCCTTTGAAATCCTTGAATCTTGAATCGTAAAAGAGAGCCCAATATCCTTTCTGACATTTATTCTTCTTAATGAACCTATAATGCCATCTAACTCCTTTCTGTTGAATAATATCTGTCTGCTAAACGATAGCCACCCATTTCTCTTCCAACTCATTGAGTTGGTTCAACCTTTGTCTTGTGCTGTGCTGGAATCCAGATTGTCCTGTAATGCTGTTGTTAATGTTTTTATTTTGAAATCTATAGGGAATAAAGGTTTCTTACCATACACCAATTCATATGGTTAGAAGCCTTTAATATTCCTCTATGTTGTTCTATAAGCCCACACCACCTCTAGAAGTTTTTCAGACCAATTTCTTCGGTGGAAATCTACTGTCTTTGTTAAAATTCCCTCAATAAATTTGTTGGTGCTCTCCACTTGATCATTTTATTGTGGGTGATAAGGTGAGGTGATCTTGTGATGAATCCCATACTTTCTCAACTATTTTCTGGATCAAATGATATGTAAATGAGCCCCCTCATCTGTCACTATATCCCTGGGTATTCTGAAGAGAAAAAAATATCGTTGAACGGGAAGTCTGAAAGAGCTTGCTCTGTCGCTCTAGTCAGTGCCTTCACTTCAAACCACTTTGCGACATAATCGGTGTAGACCAAAATGTATGATCTTTGTTGTGATGAAGGATTAATTGGCCCTAAAAATTCTAGGGCCCATTTCTCAAATTCCTCTATCAATATCTGAGGCTGTAACGACATCTCATCTGGTTTGATAGGCTGGCCCATCCTTTGGCAGCTATCAAATCCCTTCACAAACTTCTTGGCATCCTGGAATACAGTTGGCTAGTACTACCCTTTTGAGAGTACTTTATACCCCTTTCTCTTGTTTGCGAAGTTACCTCCACAGTGTTCCTGATGATAAAGTTTCAAAATATCAAATACCTCATCCTCTATAACACAACGCCGAATTTGAAAGTCTGGTCTGGTGTGATAGAGATTTCCCTTTATCCAGGAGTAAGTAGCACTCTGCTGTATGATCTTACTTTTTTCTCTAGAAGATAAATGGTGTGGGAATTTTTCTGTAGCAAGATATTTGGTTATATCTCCATTCCATTGTGAGTGAGTATATATGGAAAAATTATATTCATCTAGAAAAGAATCCTTAGTAGGAGTGTAGTTATCACCTTTAGTTAACCTAGAAAGAAAATCAGCAACCACATTATCTTTTCTAGGTTTATCTAAAATAGTGATATCAAATTCCTGTAACAACAATAACCATCATGTAACTCTACCATTGGTAATAATTTTATTCATTAAAAATAGAATTTCAGTGTGGTCTGTGTGTACAAATACTTGATACTTAGTGATGTAGTGCAAAATTTGTTGATAGCATGCACTATTTCTAGGAATTCCTTCTCGGTCACTGTGTAATTGAGCTCAATTGGAATTAAATTTTTGCCAATGTAATAAATGAAATAAGGTTTATTTTCCTCTAGCTACCCCAAAAGAGCACCCAAAATTTTGTTAGATGCATCTGTAGCAATATGGAATGGAAATCTCTATTTTTGTCCTCGCAAAACATGTGCTACTGTTACACAATTCCTTAACTTCAAAAAGGCTTGCTCACAGTTCCCTGTCCACATAAATTCCACATATTTCATGGGCAAAGAAAACAAATTAGATGCAATCTTTGAAATTTTTTATATGAATCTCCTACAGTACACTGCATGTCCTAGAAAGCTACGTACCTCTTTTTGAGTTCTGGGAGTTGGGATTCTCGAGATTACCTCCATGTTTCCAGTGTCTACCTTGATTCCATCTACTTAAATGGAATGCCCCAGCACAATCCCCTCGGTAATCAGCATGTGGCACTTCTTTGTGCTCAAAGCAACATTACTTTGTTCGCAACGTTCCAGTACCATTTCCAAATTAACTAATTTTGTTTCAAAGGCATCCCTGTAGGGTGTAAATTAATCCACGAATATTTCGAGACAGTCATTAAAGAGATCTAAAAAGATACACAATATTTCACTTTGAAAAGTTTTTGTCACATTGCAGAGGTCAAAAGGAAGGAATATGTATGCAAAGGTACCCCATGGGCAAGTGAAGGTTGTCTTGTCTTGGTCTTCTGGGGAAATTTGTATTTGATTATAGCCACTGAACCCGTCGAGGAATGGAAAAACAATTTTCTCATAGAGAGTATCTAGGACCTGTTCAATCAATTTTAAATAGAAATGGTCCTTTTGGGTGGCCTTGATAAGTTCTCTATAATCTACATAGACTCTCCACTTTTCATTCTTTTTCGGAACAATGACAAGTGGATATACCCACTAACTATTAGAAATAGGGTAGATGAAATTAACACTAAGGAGTTTTTGTAATTCCTCTTTCACTATCTCCTGAAGTGCGAGATGAATTCGGCACTGCAGTTGTATAACTGGTTAGAAGCCCTCTTTAAGGTAGATGCAGTAAGTGCATAGGCTAGGATGGATTCCCTTAATATTAGTATGGTCCCATGAAAATTCCTTTTTATATTTCTGTAACATTTGTATCAGCAATTTTTTTTTTTCAACAGTCAAGTGAGGATTAATGTTTAAATATTTCCTTGGCTCAATTTCAACAGGATTGTTGTTAGTATGTGGAGTAGTTTTCAAATATTCAAAATTTATGTCATATATCTCATCTTCATCCCCTGGATCTTTAATAGAGGCAACAAAGAGTGTATTTCTAAAGAAACCATTAATAATGTAATCCTCTGTTTCATCGTTAATGTTGTGGTTTTCCAAGTGTGAGTAGAGGAAGGGAAAAATCAAATTCAGGTTCAAATTCATCCCACCAGGGACTATTCAAATCCATATGCAGTTTTTCTCTGGGGTAAAGGTTCAAGTTCTTAGTGGCCTGCTCATCTGAGATCACCATACATCCAGATCTACATCCGGTATATGCGTCTGTAGTGGCTAGCCATGATCTTCGAAAGATTAAAGAAAGACCCCCCAAGTTGGATTTAGTTTGTAAAATGAGAAAATTAGCCATATAATTCCAAGAATATATAATGATCACCACATGTTCTATCATTCCCTTAGGCTTGACACAGGATATTTCTGCTAATTCAAGCATTTTAGGCATAGGTATGAGTCCATGAAGTCCTAGGGAGATAAAAATATCTTTGCTCATGAAATTAATGGCTACCCCTAAATCAAGCAGAGTGTTAGTTATGGGCTCATCATCAATCTGGACAAACACTTTAGGATTCCCTGTGTCATTATAATTAGTCAACAAAGGCTGATAAATCACTAGTTCAGAAAATTTCCCCATAACATGGATAGTAGAAAGGTCCTTCGGTTTCCTTCCAGGATTTTTTACACACATATCTCTCAATGTTTTGGCATAGATAGGTACTTCCTTAAAAGCTTATAATAGTGGAAACCGCAAATACAAATTCTGTAATTCTTTGAGGAACTCAGATTTAGTTTGTGAGGCTTTCCTAGTTTCAATTAATCGTAGAGGGTATGGATGATCCTGAACACTAATAGCTGAGTCAACTATTAGAGATGTACCAACCCTTCTTGGGTTGGCTAATGTAGAAACAACAATGATCAACTATATCCTTTCTAGGTGGCTCACATTATTCCTTGATAATGATGGGAGTATGATCTGGTCTGATTACTTTGCCTGATCGAATCTGAACCTCATTAATCCAAATGAGAGTGATAAGATAAGTCTGGAAAGTAACCCAGGCATCTATGAATTGAGTTGTCTTATTATTTGGATTGGGGATAGGTTGTACAGTTAATTGGGGTCGGACAAGAGGTGGAGGAGTTTGAAGAGGAGGAAGTTGTAATTGATGCTGCATTGGTAGTGCATAGGGAACTGGACCTTGGCCATTACCTCTCCAATTATAACTCCAAGGATAAGATTACGATGGAGGATATTGCATTGGTGGAGGAAGGCCAGTCGTTCCAGGGTGAAGGAAATCTTGTTGAGGAAGGAGTGGATATGATGATGGAAATTGTTGACCATTATAAAAATTATTCCAAGAATTAAAAGAGGAAAAATCTGGAGGCATACCTATAGGTCGCAGATGCCATGGTCTCTTTGATCTGATGAAGTAGGCATATTGGAAATCCTCACTTGATTCCCTAAGCACTTCTTTCAGTCTGGGTAGTTTTGGGCATTGACCAGTGGAATGCGCCAACTCACATATGTTGCAGAAGCTGGTGCTATTTAGTTCACATTCGCTTTCTAAAAGTTTTTTTTTGCATCGAGGGTAGAATATTGCCAAAGCTGCTTCAGATTCTTCTTGTGTTTTCCTAACTTATACTATGGTAATATGGGTAGAGAGAGTAATGAGGAGGTCAATTTTAAATTTCTCAAATATATTTTTGATATCTTCCCTAGTTACTCCTCGACTTGTGGACTTCTGTATCTGAGCTAAAGGGTCCCGAACTGAACTTCTACCCTTGACAGATCCTGTTGAACACCATAGACAGAGCTTCATTATTTCTTCAAGCATTTCTTGTGATATGTCTCCTTTTCCTAACATATTCAAATTATCTAGACAATTATCTCTTATATATATTAGGAATATAGGTTTTAGGATTTCTGAGGGTTAGTTACCAGAATTATACTTCTGTAAATTATAATGGAATCATTCCATGTAATCTTCTATGATCTCCTCTTCCTTCTGTGTAATTCTAAAGGTTTCTTCCTTCAAATTCATAGTTCGACAGTAATCTTGATCCTTAAAGAGGAAGGCCTCCCTCATGCCATTCCAGGGTCGTATCATGCCAACACCCAGTCTCATGAACCATCTTAATGTTTCTCCTTTCAGAGTAGCAGGAAATAATTTCAGCTTTTGGGGGTCAAAAGTGTAGTCATAAATCCTACACAGCACACCAAACTCATACATAAAGGTATCAGGATCTTCAACATCCATCCCTTGAAAGGACAATAGAGATGATAAAGAAATATTTTTCATAGGAGCTTCATCCCGTGTCGCCAATATCGGGAATTGAAAAGTAACAATATTGTCTACCTTAATATTCTCGTCCCCCATGGTTGATCCTTCCTGATGGGATGAACTGACCTCAAAATATGCAAGGGATTGATAAATAAATAAAGGATCAGGCTATTCCACAACAAATTGTTTCACTGCATTACTTGCATCCAAATGATGATAAACTAAATGATTTTCCTTAAGCCCCTGATGCTCCTCACTGGTGTCCCCTTTCCCTTCAATTTTTATATTTTGATCAATGGCCTTCCACTGCTATTTCAGATCTGGAGTCTTGATATCAGGAGCGGATATGTTGTTTGAAGGGTGATGAGGTCCAGACACAGAAGTTACCAATGCCTTAGGCTTTGATATAGTATAATATTTCTGTGGTCCCATCTTCCTATTATATCTGTATGAAGTAGACTATTCATTTCTTTCTTTTGAGATCAGATCTCCAAAGAATGTCCTTCTTCCCAATTCTTCACTCACATTTTCATTTTTACGACCCGTATTTCATGTAGTTAGTTAGAATGGGGTTTTTTTGGATTTCTCTATTTTCCTACTAGCACACATGGACCGGATTTGTATAAACCATTCCTATAAGTGCTTCAGTTTCTACAATGGTGAGCCCACCCAAGTATGTTAGAGTGATGCGCAGGTTCTTACCTCTTGTCTTACCGCCCAACAACTGTATAGATGAAGACACAACGAAGAAAAACACCCAAAACTCACACTTATAAGTTACACAGCGTAGCAATGGTGAGCCTGCTTAGGTATGTTAGAGCGATGTGTAGGTTCTTACCTCTCACCTTACCGCCCAGCAATTGCTGACAAGGAACACATTATCATCAAACAAACAATTCTGGTTGATTGGATCGTCACTTCTATCCCTGGTAACGGTGAATTTTTTTTTTACTAGATTAATCACTATTAAATGACTAAGACGATACACATAAATTATTAATCCAGGGACGTCTTTTATCTTAATGACAGTTGCATTGTCCGTGTCGATACATCAAACTAGAAGAAAATTGAAATAAAGAAGAATCATCACTGAATGTATTACCGAAACTTAACACCCGTGCAGGAATAAAAAAGATCTACAAGAATTTAATCATGCCTAAATTAAATAGTACCTAGCGTGCCACCCAAAAATTACACCAGTTGGTGTTTCTAGTCACATTCGTGTAAGGTCATAATAATATCGAAACTGAAGAAGATATACTTACAACCAGAAAAACAACACTAACACTTCCACCAATATGCAAAGAAAATAAGAAATATGGTACAACTACTTTAGCCATTGCATTCCCTGCTAAAGAGGAGGGCCTTTGCTCCCTAGCAGGGCATAGGAAGAGATAGAAACTAAATGAAAATTAAACCAAACAATGTATATAACAACAACAATGTGATATCTTTGTATTAATGTGACCAAAATTACAGAGCCAAAAGTAATATTTTTCTCCTCTAACCCGCTGACCTTAAGGGTCAAGAGTTATACAATGGTTACTTTTTCAGAAAAAAAAGGACCATATAAGTCATGAGAATCTTACGATTCTCATCCTGATCCAGATAAGATACATATAGGTACAACCAATTCCTTAATAAAAAGTCTGACTGGGAGAATATGGATTACAATCAAAACTTCCTAAAAGTTGTCATCGTAGAATATAATATTTAATGACTTCTACAGCTGTCATGGAGAATGAAAGTTGTAGCATAACAACAATTGAGGATAGGTCTGCATCTAGAAGTTGACGATATCCAATCAACGCTATAATAGTAACAACATTTTATAATAGTGGGTCTGTAACATCACCGTGATGTAACAACATCGTAGTGTAATAACTCACACTAACAACACACTTTCAATTGCTTCTGTATGCCTCATGATCTAGGTGTTTTGTGCTAATAATAACATCTGGAAGGATAGGAAAAGACTAGATAGCTTCTTCCAAGATTCATCCAAGTTAGCGAGAAAAAAGGAAAAGATACATCATAATAATCAACGAAATAAGAAGATAATGAAATAACGTAAAATAACACTATCTAAGATACAAAAGAAGGGAAAAAGGCAAAGCTATTCCCAAGGTTTGAGGTCACAAGGTAAAAATGGTGGAAACATATGTAGGAAATATGTACAAAAATGGCACCCAACAACATGCACTTTCACTTCTCCTCCAGTTTCACTTTACGAAGGTGGCCAAGTTAACTAGCCATCATTTTTCCTTTAAATTTCTAAAAATCGGCATTCGAACATTTTTTTCATTTTGGATGCATAGCGAGAGGTGAGGGGCCATACCTCAGCTTACCTTGTATTGGTGAGGTGATGAAGGACCTGGTGCAAGGAGCTAGAGATGGTGGTTGCAGCCTTGGTCTTTTATTTGCTGTGTCTTCATTTATTATTTGTTTCCTGAGTGAGAAACTTTTTCTGAGTGAGTTTATTAATATTTCATTTTATTTTTTTCTTTTGCAAGTGTTGCATGGAGGTCTTCAGGTGCCATGGTTCGTGTTGTAATATCCCAAAATAGGAAAAACAACAATATGGAACATAAAACTGGAAATATGTAGTGAATATCAATATATTAAACATGAGCCAATCATAGATCCATTGTATTAAGTATAACAGTAACAAATAAGTAAAATATATTGGGGAACAAGTCCCTCAAGCTAGGCAAGAGAAGCCTCCAATGCTCAAATGCACCAAAACATGAAATGTAGCTTCTACATAAAATGTCAGAGAACCAATACAATGCAGTCTGAGTGAGTGTAATTATAGGTGGAAAATATAAATGTACAGATATAATAATAAATGCTCAAATAGTGTCAGGAATAGAGATCTAAGCTGACAAACACATTTCCAAGACAACCCAGAAAGGGTTTCTAGAAACACCGAAGATACAAAAATGATGAAATGCAGCCCTACGGTTGAATATGATCTTCTACTTGAAAACTAATAGGAGGTGGCTGATATGATGTAGAAATGGATGATACTCATCCAATAGATCTCCTAGATGAAGAGATGCTCCCCTCACTAGAAATCTAACTCATCAGCTGGGGCACTAAGCCCTCCACTACAGCTGCTCAAAAAAATAATGCAATTCCTGAAGGGAACTACACTGTAGATTATGGAAGCAGCTTGGCTTGATGCCATATGACTCAATGACACTCAAGGAGCCTCCTTGCTAGCCTCCCAGATGAAGGGCTTCTCCCTCCACTGGAAACAAGCTTAGAACCATATCTATTTCTCTTCCACTACTTCTACCCTCCAAAACAACACAATACTGAAGGAGATTGTGCTGGGAATAATGGCTGAAGCTTGGCGTGATGTTGGATGTTGGAAATGGTGCCCAATAAACCTCTCTTAAGTAGGCGCTCGAAGTCCAATAAGTGCCAAGGGTCTTTATTACTTGGGCATATGCTAGTACATGTGTAACAACTATTACAATGTTCTGAAATTAAAACGGGTCCCCTTCAGACATCTCAACAATGCTGACTTCTGTACGCTTCAGACACCCACTCAGGGCTCAGCTCTTCATTTGTGAAAATTTATTAAGGCGAAAGTCCATGATCCTTCTTCTATAGGTGGCAGCAGGTTCCCTTATCCCAGAAGTGCTCATCATATTTCTAATTTCCCACCTTAACTCGGCGGCCCATCTTGGTTCTTCTCGGATCCATAATGTTGTCTTTTCTTCATTGGAATCCATAGATTTTGTGGAAATATTCCACTCAATATGATTCCTCATAAATGACACGAAATATTGTAACTGCAAATGCCCCATGTCGAAGAATATAGTTACTACCATTTTCATACTCGCATGCTCATAAAGGATATTTTGCAAAAATAACTCGCACAACAGGCTTTATTCATCAAAATCAGAAGCATGAAAGACATCTAAAAAGGTTCTCCTTGATGACTTTTAACTGAAACAGACAATAGCGTTTAACAGCCTCTGTTGGATGGGTTTGCTCCACCTCTACTCCTGGTTCTTGTGTAACATCATTATCATCAGTGGGTTCTTGTGTACCAGCCCCTTTATTTTCACCTACGCTAGCCTCTGTGCACATTTTTGGTTCTTCCATAACATGAGTGGCCTCCATAGGTTCTTTTGTATCGACATCTAGGTCGATTACTATTGGAGGCTCTTCTTTAACTATTGGTTCTTCTATACCACCGATATCTTTAGCAGGTTCTTGTGGGACAACCTCTCAAAATTTTGCTTCTGTCTCCATTGAGACGTTGTTTCCCTGACAAACTATATACCCTGCTACTATTAATTCCTGAGAATATGTTGCACATAAAGATACTAAAATTCCTTCCCCTCAGCTAATATTTGTTTCAACTGTTCATTTTATTTTCTTAAATTTTCAATTTCTGAAAATAGAACATGCGTTTCATCCTTACCTGACGAGGAGGGTTCCTTTCCTCCTTCTTCTGATCCTTTTGATTCTTTCTTCTTCTAAATTGTGGGAAATGGTTCCATTGGCAAGCTAACTCTTGCCTTATGATTTGGCCACTTGTCTCCAATCGACTTGTCAGTGGGTTCCTTTTCAATTCTGACATTGACTGTCCGGGTCTAGGCTTCAACTTCTACATGAATTCCTTTCAAAGTCCCAACCTATTTTCTCTGGCGTGTCCTAGGTCCTTTCCGTTTAAATTATTCCCAGCTCCTTCCTTGGTGGCTTATGGAATACAAGACAATCAATTTGATAAGTCCATTGTTGGTCATAGAAGCTTTAGGATGTGCTGCCATCTTAACCGCCGAATCCATATGCTTAATGTTTCCCAATAGGAAAAATGGGAGGTTGACCTTATACTAGTGCCAAAGATGATTTAGTAAATGGAAGTGGTAATTGAAGATGATTGTGGATATTCCCTTGCAATTAATGTACTTTATCAGACCCAGGGTGACATATTACCATGGTTGGGGGAGTGATAATCTATCAACCCCTCTTCTCTTCTTTTCCAGCCTTTCCCGTCCTTCAAGAAAATATTCATTCAAAGAAGGGTCATTAATTTTCCTACTGAACCATATCCATCCTTCAATTTGGTCACTCAGGAAATAATTTCTTATTTTACTTCAATTTGCAGGCCCCTGACTCGAGTCTGGTGGTCATTTAAATTCTTATCGAATTCAATTGCAATAGCCTCGTCCGAGCCTTCCAACCTATAAAAATATTGGAGCCGCCCAACGTCCCTAAATACCTGATAAACATTCGGATAGTTCTGCAAAGACTCCATGGGTTCTGAATCATGTATTACTACTAATCCTCCCATATTGTTGTTTCTATGAATCACTCCTTAAGCTCTACCAACCATAATATTGCCGCACTTCTTGTCCTCTCTCAACAACCTGCTCTGGTTATCCCGGATTAAGAATTTCAGATGAGGATACAAGACTTCAGCTAAGGGGGGTGATGAGAGGTGACAATATTTTTGAATTACTAAATAGTACTTCGCATATTCCTACATTAATGTTTAATTATGGAACATAATGAGCTTTAAGTACAAAATCCTTTTCTAGCTAGATTTGGTCATAATTGGTTATCGTGATATTTAATTTGATGCATGCAAGATTAATGATGGTTTCAAGACTATGTATTTATTGCAATGATTACGAGATTTATCCCCACCCTAGCTTTAATGGTGACGGGCGCCCACGACTATCACAAAAATGTCATAACTTGCCATTAATCATAAAACTATTAAATGATGATGTTACCTTTTTAAATGACATACCTATTACGATGTGAACAGAGAATTTAATGTGATGGCATAACTACATCAAGTGATCTTGGTGGTCATGCTTTACTGTTTTAATTATTGTTGCATGTGAATATAGTGACGAGATAGGAAACACTATTCATGGCTATCGGAAGTTACATGTGTAACATCCAAGACCACCATTGTGTTATTCTTCATAAAACATGATAATTAGGAAAAATAGATACATAAAATAAACAAATAAGTAACATCATCTTATAAAATATGTTAGGAAGGAAAGATGATGTTTTGAAAAAGGGGAAAAAAACTGGGTGTAACAGCCACCAGAAGTGGTTTTCAATTGTTACAAATTTTCTGACTATGCCCCATGTTACACATTTTTTTGGTCATATAAGCTATTATTATTAGATGTGTAGGTTTTAACCCTGTACATAAATTATCTATAAACGAATCTTAAAAACAAAAAATAAAAAATAGTGAGAGCATAAAACATAAAATAGATATACACAGAGATTTTCCCCTGTATCCCAAATTGGGATGACCAAATTGATTTTTCAGTATATTCCTTTTAGTGTTACAACACATATATATACATGTCGAAGCATACATAAGCCCCAATCCATTAACCCTAGATTAGATCATAACCATATTTCCCTTGACCGAATCTACAAAATACCAGGGGCTGAAACCCATCATGACCCAAAACCATGTAAAAACCCATGCACAAAACCATGGGTGGGTCCACCCATCGAAAAATAAGGTCCAATTTTTTTTTCCCAAGGCGCTGCCCTAGACCCCGAATAGGGGGGGTTTTTTCCCCCCCACACGTGACTACTCTTGGAAAGAATATAACACATACCCAACATTCTCCCACTTGTTTTCTTCTTTCCATAGGGACCACAGGAGAGCTTAGTCACTAGCCTAGCTCTGAACACCCATTGTTTCTTTACATCAAGAGAACTTCTAAGTGCTCACAGACTTCATCAATGCATCTGCAACATTCTTCAAAGTGTACACCTTTACCATCAACACCCTTTTAGCCTCAACCATATCTCTCACAAAGTGATATTGAACATCAATGTGCTTTGTCTTTGAATGATAAGTAGGGTTCTTAGCCAAGAAAATTTCACTTTGGCTATCATAGTTTATCCTTATAGCTTGCTACACCAACCCCATACTTAAACACAATCTCTGCAACCAAACTGATTCCTTTCTTGCATGAGTGGGTGTCATGTATTCTGCCTTTGTAGTTGAAAGAGCCACTATAAACTGTTGTCTACTCACCTAACTGACTGCGCCTCCAAATAGGCTAAACACACACCCACTTGTAGATCTTCTTTGGTCCAGATCTCCAGCCCAGTCTGCATAAAAAAAACCACGAATTTCCAACACTCTTTCCAATCCTGGTCTTCCTTGGTATCACAAGCCATAATTACTAGTGCCACGCAAATATCTAAAAACCCGCTTCACTGTTGTCCAATGCTCCTTCCCTGGGTTTGACATAAACTTGCTCAATACTCCCATTTCATGTGCAATGTCTGGTCTAGTACAGACCATTTCATACATCAGGCTACCCGCTGCACTTGCATATGGAACAAAGGACATATCCTCCTCTTCTTCTTGTGTCTCGGGACGTTGTTCATTAGACAGATTTACACCTACAAGAATCAGAACATTCATCGGTTTAATATACTACATATTGAACCTCTGCAATATAGTCTCGACATACTTCCCGGTTTAACCATATTCCTTGTTAAATTTGACTAAATCATTCATAAATAATTAAATAAATCATTATTTATTTGATTATTACTCAACCACATACTTAAAATAATAAATAAATCATTTATTTATTTATTATTTACAAATAAATGGTTTTGACCCAAGCCAAATTATTTTTCCCTCCAATAATAATAATAAAATATTCCATAAAAGTTGGATCTATAATTGGTTAATAATATTTTAATTATGCGCCAATATCTAGACTAACTCAATATTTTGTTATAAATAGAAGGGTTTTCCATTGACTCACTACCTTTTTTTGCCTAAAGATCACTATGGATCTATACTTTTGGTCTGACTTTGATCCACCATCATTGTCATATTTGCTACCATTTTTCTTGTGAGCTCCCTTTGAGTTCCATCTTTGTCTGGGTTTTCTACACCATCAAGAGAGAGAGATGTTAGATCTGAAGTGCAGAGGAATTACAATAATCCATCCCATTGAGGGGGATTGGTAACATATTTCTATGTTCCCTTCTAAGGTGTCAAAAAATACAAAAATTCTTTAAAACAATCTTGTCTTTTCTATTGGATGCATGGAGAAACTCTTGCTTTTATTTACTGCTTAATGTCTTTTAATGCATAGATATAGATTTTTGCAGCATTTATCTTGGTCAACTAATTTCAGATCTAAAGATATTGACAACCATATTTGTTGTTAGGGTTGTTTTTTATGCATGGCTAAAGTGAGCCTTTTTCGTATGCTTGCGATTAAGATTCATACTAACACCCCAAAAAGATGTTTTCACAATCATATTTTTATTGTTATATATATATATATATATATATATATACATATATATATTAAGTAGGTGTAACAATCGCCACAAAAGTGGTTTCAGCAGTTACACTTATTGGAATTTTCAAATTACAGGCTGCATAGGGGAGCGTCCCCTTCCATATGTAACATAAAGATCAATGTCCACAGAGATGTTAACAAATGATTCCTTTGAAGCAGGTTGATGATATAACCTAAGATGGTGCCCATTAACGAGTAACAATGTCTTAGCACTATCAATGGTAACCAATTTTATAGTCCCATTTTCAAAGATCATGTCCGCTTCTTAAGGATCTAGCCATCTGGTGCAGAGCTTGCCTTTGAAATCCTTGAATCTTGAATCATACAATAGAGCCCAATCTCCTTTCTAAAATGTATTATTCCTAGTGAACCTGTCATTCCATCTAGATCTTTGCTGCTGAATAATCTCTATCTACTGAATGGTAGCCATCCATTTCTCTTTCAATTCATTGAGCCGGTTCAAATTTTGTCTTTGCGCTGTGCGTGAATCCAGATTGACCTGTAATGTTGTTATTAATGTTTTTATTTTGAACTCTATAGGGAATAAAGGATTATTACCATACACCAATTCATATGGTGAGAAGCCTTTAGTATTAATCTATGTTGTTTTATAAGCCCACACCACCTTTGAAATTTTTTTGGGCCAATTTCTTTGTTGGATGGCTACTATTTTTGTTAATAATTTTTTTGGTGCTCTCCACTTGACCATTTTATTGTGGGTGATAAGGTGAGGTGATCGTGTGATGAATCCCATACTTCTCAACTAGTTTCTAGATCAAATGAAATGTAAATTGAGCCCCCCCATCCGTCACTATCTCCTTGGGTATTCCAAAGTGCAAAAAAATACCTTGGAATAGGAAGTCTGAAATAGCCTTCTCTGTAGCTCTAGTTAGTGCCTTCGCTTCGACCCACTTTGTGACGTGATTAGTGTAGACCAATATGTATGATATTTTATGTGATGAAGGATTAATTGGCCGTACAAAGTATAGGGCCCATTTCTGAAATGCCTCTATCACTATCTGAGGTTCTAACAACATCTCATCTGATTTCAGAGGTGGCCCCATCCGTTAGAAGCTATCAAATCCCTACATAAACTTCTTGGCATCTTGGAATATAGCTCGATATTAGTATCATGTTGACAGTACTTTATACCCCGTTCTCTTTTCCACGAAGTGCCCTCCATAGGGTTCTTCATAACAAGCTTTCAAAATATAAAATACCTCATCTTCTCTAACATAACGCCGAATATGAAAGTCTAGTCTGGTGTGATAGACATTCCCCTCTATCTAGAAGTAAGTAGCACTCTGCCATATGATCTTCCTTTTTTTATGGAAGATAAATGGCGTGGGAATTTTCATGTAGCAAGATAGTTGGCTATATATCCATACCATTGTGAGTGAGTAGATATGGAAAAAATATATTCATCTGGAAAATAATCCTTAGTAGGAGTGTAGTTATTACCTATAGTTAACCTAGAAAGAAAATCAACAACCACATTATATTTTCTAGGTTTATCTGAAATAGTGATATCAAATTCCTATAATAACAATAACCATCATGTTACTCTAACATTGGAGACAATTTTATTCATTAAAAATAGTATTGAAGTGTGGTCACTGAGTGCAAATACTTGATACCCAGTGATGTAGTGCCAAAATTTGTTGATAACATGGACTACTGATAGGAATTCCTTCTCGGTCACTGTGTAGTTGAGCTCAAATGGAGTTAAATTATTGCTGATGTAATAAATGACATAAGGTTTATTTTATTCCAGTTGCCCCAAAACAACACCCACAACGATTTCAGATGCATTTGTAGCGATATGGAATGGAAGTCTCCTATTTGGTCCTCGCAAAACATGTGCTACTATTACAAAGTTATTTAACTTCAAAAAGGATTGCTCACACTTCCCTTTCCACACAAATTCCACATTTTTCATGAGCAAAGAAAACAGAGGAGATGAAATCTTTAAATTTTTTCTATGAATATCCTATAGTACATTCCATGTCCTAGAAATCTATGTACCTATTTTTGAGTTCTGGGATTTTTGATTCTCGATATTACCTCTATTTTTGTTGGGTCTACCTTGATTCCACCTGCCAAAATGAAATTTCCCAACACAATCCCCTTGGTCATCATCATGTGGCACTTCTCTATGCTCAAAGAAACATTACTTTGTTCACAACATTATGGTACCTTTTCCAAATTAACTAATGTTGTTTCAAAGGCATCCCCATAGGGTGTAAATTCATCCATGAATATTTTGAGACAATCATTCAGGAGATCTGAAAAAATACCCAATATTTCCCTTTGAAATTTTTTTGGTGCATTGCAGAGGCAAAAAGGAAGGACTCTGTATGAAAAGGTACCCCATGGGCAAGTAAAGGTTGTCTTGTCTTGGTATTTCGGGGCAATCTGTATTTGATTATAGCCACTAAACCCATCTAGGAATGAAAAAAGCCTTTTCTTGGAGAGATATATAGGACCTGATCAATGAATGGTAAAGGGAAATGTTCCTTTTGGGTGGCCTTGTTAAGTTCTATGTAGTCTACATAGACTCTCCACTTGTCGTTCTTTTTCGGAAAAATGACAAGTGGAGATACCCACTGACTGCCAGAAATAAGGTAGATGAAATTAGCATTAAGGAGTTTCTATAATTCCTCTTTCATTATCTCCTTAAGTGCGAGATTCATTCGACGTTTGGTTGTCTAACTAGTTTGTAGCCCTATTTAAGGTAGATTCAGTGAGTGTATAGGCTAGGATGGATTCCTTTCCTATTAGTATAGTCCCATGAAAATGCCTTTTTTGTATTTTTGTAACATTTGTATCAAAATTTTTTTTTTTTTCAGCAGTCAAGTTAGGATTATTTTTTAAATATTTCCCTTGCTCAATCTCAACAGGACTATTGTCAGTATGCAGAGTAGTTTTCAAATGTTCACATTTTACATCATCTACCTTATATTCTTCAACTGGATCTTTAATAGAGGCAAAAAAGAGTGAATTTATAATAAAACCATTAATAATGCCATCCTCTATTTCATCCTTAAAGTATTGTGTTTTTCCAAGTGTGAGGAGAGGTATGGAAAAATCATATTCAGGTTCAAATTCGTGCCACCAGGGACTATTCAAATCCATATGCAGTTTCACTGGGGGTTAAAGGTTCAGGTTCTAGTTGCATGCCCATATGAGATAACCATAGGTACAAATATACATATGATATATGTGTCTGCATTGGCTAGCCACGGTCTTCCAAAGATTAAAGGATGACCCTCTAGGTTGGATTTAGTTTGTAAAATTAGAAAATTAGTCGGATAATTCGAGGAAGCTAAAGTGATCACCACATCTCATATCATTCCCCCAGGATTAACACATGATATATCTACCAATTCAAGCATTTTAGGTGTATATATGAGTCCATGAAGTCCTAGGGAGATAAAAATATCGTTCGTCATTACATTAATGGCTGCCCCTAAATCAATCAGAGTGTTATTTATGGGTTGGTCATCAATATGGAAAGTCACAGTAGGATTCCCTAGTTCATTATATTTAGTCAACAAAGGCTGATAAATAATTAGTTAAGACAATTTCCCCATAACATGGATAGTAGAACGGTCTTTTGGTTTCCTTCCAGGATTTTTGACACACATATCTCTCACTATTTTGGCATAGATAGGTACTTCCTTAATAGCTTGTAACAGTGGAATCCACACATACAAATTCTGTAATTCCTTGAGGAAATTAGATTCATTTTGTGAGGCTTTTCCAATTTAGATTAATCGTTAGGGTATAGAGGATCTTGAACCCTAAAAGTTGAGTCAACTGTCAAAGATGCACCAAACCTGCTTGGGTTGGCTGATTAGAAACAACAGGGTTTCCCCAGATGGTCGTTATGGGTGTAACAATAGGTTTTGTATCAGCTATTACAGGTGTAAAAATTGTTTCAAATCGACTATATCCTTTGCAGGTGACTCACATTATTCATCCGTAATGATGGGAGTATGATCCGGTCTGATTAGTTTTCCCGATAGAAGCTGAATCTCATTAAGCCTAATAGGAGTGATAAGATAATTTTGGAAAGTAACCGGGGCATCTATGCTTTGAGCTGCCTTATTATTTGGATTGGTGTTAGGTTGTACAGGTAATTGGGGTCGGACAGGAGGTGGAGGAGTTTGAAGAGGAGGCATTTGTAACTATTGATGCATTGGTAGTGCATAGGGCATTGTATCTTAGCCATTACCTCTCCAATTCTGACTCCAAGGATAAGATTGTGATGGAGGATATTGCATTGGTGGAGGGGAAGGCCACTGGTTCCATGGTGAAGGAGATTGTGTTGAGTAAGGAGAAGGATATGGCCATGGAAATTACTGACCATTATAAACATTATTCCAAGGATTGAAAGAATAAAATTCTAGAGGCATACATGTAGTTCACGACTACCATGGTCTCTTTGATTCAATGAAGTAGGAAGACTAGATATCCTTGCTTGATTCCTTAAGAACTTCTTTCAGTCTAGGTAGTTCTGGGCATTGGCTAGTGGAATGCACCAATTCAAAGATGTTGCACAAGTTGGTTCTATTCATTCCGAATTCTCCTTCTAAATGTTTCTTTTTTCATCGAGGATAGAATATTTCAAAAATTCTTTAGCTTCAGCTTGTGCTTTGTTAACTTTTACCGTGGTAATTTGGGCAGGGAGAGTACTAAGGAGGTTGGTTTTAAAATACTCAAATATAGTTATGATATTTTCTCTGGTTACTCCTCGACTTGTGGACTTATGTATCTGAACTGAAGGGTCTTGAACTAAACTTCTTCCCCTGACCAATCCTCTTAAACTCCGCATACATGGCTTCATTATTTCTTCAAGTGATTCTTGTGATATGTTTCCTTTTCCCAAAAAATTAAAATGCTCCATACAATCATCTCTTATACCTCTTAGGAATATAGGTTTTAGGATTTTTGGGGCTATGTTACCAAACATAGACCTTTGTAAATTATAATGGAATCCTTCCATATAGTCTTCTAAGCTCTCCTCTTCCTTCTGTGTAATTTTGAATATTTCTTCCTTCAAATCCCTGGTTCGATAGTAATCCTGATACTTAAAGAGGAATGCCTTCCTCATGCCATTCCAGGTTCGGATCGTGCCAAAACCCAGTCTAATGAACCATCTTAATGCTGATCCTTTCAGAGTAGAAGGAAATAATTTCAGCTTCTGAGCATATAATGTGTAGTCTTAACTACTACACAACACATCTAAATAGAACATAAAGGTGTCAGGATCTTTAAAATCCATCCCTTGAAAGGACGATAGAGATTATAAAATAAATTTTTTCATAGGATATTTATCCCATGTAGCCAATATCAGGAATTGAAAAGTAACGATACCATCTACCTTAATATTCTCGTCCCCTATGGTTGATCCTTCCTGATGCGATGAAATGACCTCTGAATATGCAGGGGATTGACAAATAAATAAAGGATCAGGTTGTTCCAGGACCTGTTATTTCACTTCACTACCTGCATCCAAATGATTATCAACTTATTGATGTTCCTTAAGCCCATGATGCTCCTCACTAGTCTCCCATTGCCCTTCAATTTTCAGATTTTGATTAATGGGCTTCCACTGTTGTTTTATATCTAGAGTCTTGATATCAGGAGTGGATATGTTGTTTCAAGGGTGATGAGGTCCAGACACAGAAGGTACTGACTAAGAGAATATGGATTACAATAAAAGCTACCTAAAATTTTTCATCCTAAAATATAATATGTAATGACTTCTACAACTGTTGTGGAAAACGACAGTTGTAGCGTAACAACAATTGAGGACAGATCGGCATCTAGAAGTTGATGATATCATATCAACATTACAACTGTAACAAAATTTTATAATAGTAGGTCTATAATAGCACCATGATGTAAAAACATCATAGTGTAACAACTCACACTACAACACACTTTCAACTGCTTTGGGTGCCATGGTTGGTGTTGTAATATCCCAAGATAGGAAAAGAAAAAATATGGAACATAAAACTGGAAATATGTAGTGAATATCAATACATTAAACATGATCCAATCATAGACCCATTGTATTAATTGTAACAACAAAAAATAAGTACAATATCTTCGAGAACAAGTCCCTCAAGTTAGGTTAGAGAAGCCTCCAATGCTCAAATGCACCAAAACATGAAATGTAGCTTCTACAAAAAATGTTAGAGAAGAAATAAAAAATAGTCCTAGTGAGTGTAATTACAGGTGGAAAATATAAATGTATGGATCTAATAATAAAATTCTCAAATAGCGCTGGGAATAGAGATCTAAGCTCCCAAACACATTTCCAAGACAACCCAGAAAGGGTTTCTGGAAACACCCAAGATACAAAAATTATGAAATGCAACCATAGGGCTAAATATGCTCTGCAATTGGAAAAATGATAGGATATGGCTGATCTTATGTATAAATGGCTGATACTCCTCCAATAGATCTTCTAGATGAAGGGCTACTCCCTCACTGGAAGTATAACTCATCAACTGGGGCACTAAACCCTCCGCTTCAACTGCTCAATAAAATAAAAAAATTATTGAGGGGAACTACATGATAAATGATGACAATAGCTTGGCCTGATGCCAGATGACTCAATGATGCTCAAGGACCCTCCTTGCTAGCCTTCTAAATGAAGGGTTGGTCCCTCCACTGGAAACAATCTTAGAACTAGATCTATTTCTCCTCCACTACTTCTGCCCTATAAAACAACAAAATCCAAAAGGATATTGCGCTGGGAATAATGGTTGAATCTTGGCCTAACGCCTAATGTTGGAAATGGTTCTGAATAAACCTCTCTTAAGTAGGCACTCTAAGTCCCTCTAGGATGAGGGTGGGATTCCTCCTCGAGAACACCCTTGTGCTAAACATCACAATAGACTCCGCTAAATAGCTAAAGTGTGCAAAGAATCATAAATTACCAATACATAAACAATATTTTGAATGCCTTCTATGGCTGCCATCCTTTTCCTTTTATACTTTGTGAGCTTCCTCACCCTGGGTCCCACTCATTAAATATTCTACTCTCATGCATACACTCCTCCATCATAACTGCATTGTCCTCCTTTAATAAACCACTCCCTCCATGACATCATTTTTTATTTGGTCAAATTAACCCCGTCCACATGCTTTAGCCCCTTTTCACACCTAAGGGTGCTTTATTCAATTGATGTAATGACCCACATTCACATGGGAAGTGGTTTTATTTCTACTGAAGAGATTTATGGGTTTCCCTACCCTCTTATTCATCTATCTAAATGAAAAAATAAAAAATTAATATTCCAACTAGCTAAAATATAATTATGAATATGATAGTCCTCCCCTCCAAAATGTTTCTTGTCCTCAAGCAACTGCAAGGATGGATATTGAAAAATATCCTCTTGTTCTCCTCTAGCCTCCTCATGTGATAGTTTTGACCATTGAACGAGATGCTCTCCAATCAATCTGTCCCCTAGTTTCTCCTCCCAAGTGTGCAAGTTATCCTTTGGAAAATAATCCAAATGTGTCTCATCATGAAGAAGTGGGATATACATGGGGGAAACTACATGATTTCCAATGGCCTCCTTGAGGCACAAGAGATTAAAAATGTTGGGGGCATTAACCCCAATGAGAAACTTCAATTTGCATGCTATCATCCAAACAAAATGGATCATCCTAGGTAGCTCATAGAAAAAATCACCAATCCCATGGTTATGCAATGTAGATGGGTTGTATGGCTGAAAATGATAGGCCAAATTGTCCACCCCACGCTATCTCTCTCTCAATTTATGATATGTATGGAGTTGTTGATGATCTTGCGCTTCAATGATGTTGTCTTGAAGAAGCCAAAAGGCATCCGTACTCTCATGGTTCCACTCTTTGGTTCCAAGAACTTCTCTTGCCCAAGCCATTCCACATATAGTGAATAGAATATCATCACAATATGGGATCCAAAGGAAAAATATACTAAGTTCCCTATGACATGCCAGATGGCAAAAATAGCCCTTCAAGTGAAACCCGCAATGTTCTGCTCCTAGTTGCCTCAAAACATGATGTGATAAGTGGCTATCCAACCACTTCCTTGCTGCCACTAGCTTCTCATAAGCTTGGAAGTAGTAAATGACATTTGGTGTCAACTGATTGTAACCCAAAAAAAAACAAGTCTTGCCCAAGGTCCTCTAGGAAGTGGCCATTCCCCTCATGGACTGTAGTCCCAAGAAGACTATGAAATCGAAAGAGAGGCTTACCCTATTGTGGAGAAATGTACTGTAAATGTATGGAAAAGGAATGTAAATACTTGGTTAGTTGATCAATAAGCATAAAGACACAGTCCTTACCATGTATTGTTGGAAAGCTGGTGAAGAGGTCCATAGATAAGCCTTCCCATATTTCTATCAAAAGGGGAAGTGGCTATAACAACCTTGCAAGGTGGTTGTTTTCCTCCTGATTTATAAAAAAAACTACATGCCTCCCGATATGCTGGAGCACATCCTCTTAGAGACCCTCTAAAAATAATATTTCCATGATTGTCTAGTATATCCCAATGAAATATGTATGACTAGAAAGGAGTGCTTCATGTGCCACATGTAGAATCTTCTCCTTGAGCTTGGAATCTCTAGTTAAGAAGATCTAATACTAGTAATAGATGACTCCATCCACCACTCTATACCTGAGATCTGTCACTTTCCAATCAAGCACCTTACATGTGAAGAGGTTCTTTGAATACTCCACCAATAACTGAAACTCCCAATATGGATCTATATTCCGCAATGACAATGTTGCTAACTTTTGTAATGAAGAACTTGTCACCTCATAGCTCCCCTCTTTCATATGCTCAATGCCAAAGCCACATTCCGGAGTACAAGATGGAATTTTATGGGGGTCAACCTTCACTTGGAAGACATTTCCCATCCAAAAATTCCAGAGTTTGGCCAATGCATGCATGACTGCCAGTATCCCCTTGTCATATATAGAAGACTCCCCCCAGTGTGGAAGTATATTCTGATTCTCCAAGGCTATGGAGTAGCCCCTTTGCACCACACCTGTGCCACCATCTACTCATAAATCACCATATTCTAGTGCAACTAGCCGGGTGAGAGATGGAAATGTAGATATTAGACAATTTCTCATCCCTTCGTTGAGCCAATCAAAGGCTTTGTGTGCTGTGTTCGCCTCACCCACGACTCCTTTTCTCAATTATATCCATGAATGATGCATCTTGTTGTGAGAAATATTTGATCATATTTCAGTTAAGGGGCTTTCCTGGTGGAATGCCTCCATGTAATGAAACATCAAGTTCTAGAGTAGACTATATATGTGAGTCGACTAATTTGTCGCAACTTCCACTTCACAAATCAGTCTCCTTATTATGTGTAGAGACAGCCTAGAATGTATAGGTGTGTATTCCCCTAATCACCTGATGTTGGCCATCCTTCTTATCTTCCCCTTCCATCTGGAAAGTCTCCCAATCTGTGGTGAATTTCCCCAATGTAATCATCCACTACACACCCATATCATATTGGTGTCAAGAGTCTTGACCACAAAGAAGTGATCTATCATGGTGTATGTCCTAAAAAATGTAGTCAATGCCAGAACACACTTCCCCCACTACTTAGTCTCATTTTCTATCAATACCAACACATGTTTTTCATGTACCATGCCTTGATATCCACATGTTAGATTCCTTGGAACTCCTTGCAAGGATGCAAGGGCTCATCTAGTTGGAGAAATTGCTCCATTTCTATCTCTAGGTGGTGGTGGATTTCCTCCTAGTGCTACAATGCTAGTATATCTTTTAAACTCTTCCTCTTCTTCCTCATCATTATTGGATAATACCCCATCATCATTAGGAGACCCTTTTTCTTGGTCTTCTTTTGAGGGATGAATCTTCATATCTTCCTCTTGAGAAGATAGCTCTTGCTGGAGGGGGGTTCTTGCCCTTGGCATAGTACTTTACAAGTCTCTAACCCTCTCAGTATAATCTTGGAGCATAGTTGGTCTAGCGGATCCTACCAAATCATGAAAAGCTTATGATTTCTTGAGATTGGCTATCTCAACCAAGGGTGTTTCTAAATATCTTTGATCAAATATTTCCAATAAGCTCCTAGTGAAATCTTCATATGCAGCCATATTTTCATGCCCGAATTTAGAAAGACCATGAAACCACCAATCATGAGCCTCACATTCAAGGTGAAGCGCTGCTACCTTAATGGCCTCCACCTCTGAAACGTGGTGCAACTATAAATGGATGTCCAACTTCCCTACCCAAGCCTTAGCTATGCACTTGGGTGACCCATCAAAAGTAGGCAGAAAGAATATACCCAAAGTATGCTACATGCATCCCTTATCTCTATTGTGATTACTGGTTCTTCTATTTTCCTTGATTTGGCAGAACCCTTGGAATTTTAGATGCTCTTTGAACCTCTGAGATTGAGATTCATATTCTAGGAGATAGTCACCAAGAGTCTCCTACCTTTGTGCTTCTCCTACCTCCTTTCCTCTTGCTAGGAATATAGGCATGGTAGAGCATTGTCGAACTACTTGTGATGTTGAGTGCTCACACCAATAATGTGAAATGTTTGAGATTCCTTCATGTACCCACCCTTTAGGGGATTATTTATGTCTCTCTATCCTCATCTCCCTGATTTCTCTATTAATATCCTCCATAGTTTGGAGAAGAAGCTTTGATTACTCATTTCCATTCATTTCTCCTGATATTGGAGTATTTCCTTTATCTCCTTTGTAAGCCTTCTCCTTTCCGTGAGAAGCTTCTTCTTCTTGTGATGATATAGATGTAATGTCTCACAAGCTGAGCTAAGATTATTCTCTGATACCACTGTAATATCCGAAAATAGGAAACATGCAGTGCATATAAATACATTAAACATGAGCCAATCATATATCCATTGTATTAAATATAACAGAAGAAAATAATTACAATAGCTTTTGGAACAAGTCCCTCAAGCTAGGAAAGAGAAGCCTCCAATGCTCAAATGTACCAAAAAATGAAATTTAGCTACTACACAAAATGCCGAAGAACCAGTACAGCAAAATCCTAGTGATTGTAACTACAGGTGGAAAATATAAATGTATATATCTAATAATACAATTCTGAAATAGTGTCAGGAATATATATCTAAGCTCCCAAACACATTTCTAGGACAACCGAGATAGGGTTTCCAGAAACGCCCAAGATACAAAAATGATGAAATGTAGCCCTAGGGCTAAATATGCTCTAAAACTTGAAAATTGATAGAAGGTGTCTGATCTGCTGTATAAATGGCTGATACTCATCCAATAGATCTCCTGGATGAAGGGGTTCACCCCTCACTGGAAATCTAACTCATCAATTGGGACACTAAGCCCTCCGCTGCAGCTGCTCAATAAAATAATGCAATTCCTAAAGGGAATTGCATTTTAGATGATGGTACAACTTTTCCTGATTATAGATGACTCAATTATGCTCAAGGACCCTCCTTTCTAGCCTCCCAGATGAAGGGTTGGTCCCTCCATTGGAAAAAAAGCTCCGAACTGGATCTATTTCTCCTCCACCACTTCTGCCTTGCAAAACAACACAATCGTGAAGGAGACTGTGCTGGGAATAATGGATGAAGATTGGCCTAATGCTAGACGGTGGAAATTATTCCTAATAAACCTCTCCTCAGTAGGCACTCGAAATTCCCTGAGGATGAGGGTGGGATTCCTGCTTGGGAATACCTTTGTGCTAAACAGCACAACAAACTCCACTAAACAGCTGAAGCGTGCAAAGAGTAATAAAAAAACAATACATAAGCAATATTATGAATTCCTTCTATGGCTGCCATCCTCTTCCTTTTATTCTTGGTGAGCTTCCTCACCTTAGGTCCCACTCATTAAAGATGCTACTCTCATGCATGCACTCCTCCATGATAATTGTGTTGTCCTCCTTTAATGCTCCACTCCATCCATGAAAACGTTGTTGATTTGGCCAACTTTGACCCTGTCCACATGATTTAGGCCCTGTTCACACCTAAGGGTGCTTTATTCAACTGATATAGCGACCCACATTCATATCGGAAGTGGTTTTATTCCTACTAAGGAGATTTATGGGTCTCCCTACCCTCTTATTCATCTATCTAAATTATAAAAGAAAAATTAATATTCCAACTAGCTAAAAGCTATTTATGAATATTACAGGCATGCTTGCCCTTCTAGAGTCTGTTGGTGGTCTTTTGGAGTCATGTTCATCAACTTTCCTTCATATTTTGGCCTTACTGTGCCACACACAGATATTCTATAGGAAACTTTCTGATACCTGTAGCAGTCCATTTCTTACCTCTTCATGCTACGCTTTGGTCAGAAATGGAGGGATATGGTTCATGGAGGCTATGGAGGAAGTTATGGAATGAATGGATTGGAGGATAGGCAATTGAAAGGGGTTCCATGCCAAGTTTCCAATGATTTAGTTGTTAATGGTGTAACATAGGGTTTAGATAGGGAATCCTTGTGCATGGAGTGAAATAAGGGTTTGGGAATGGTAGGTATAGGAAAAAAAGAATTACCATGTTCTTATTGAATTTAAGAAATCCATTGAAGGTATTTTTCCTTCATGAATTATTTTCCTGTAGCATTTACAGTAGTTTCCTGTAGTGCTAAATGAATCCTGTAGCTGCCTTATTTTCTTGTAGAAATTATAGTTTAGGAAAAAAATGAAATTGTTGCATATATGATGGGTGAAATGGATGAAGTGATGTATGATGGAGTGGATTATGGAGTGTGAAAGAAGAGGATAAGAGAAAATGAAGAGAAATTTCTCCTTTGGATCCCAAAAAGGATCTTTAATCAGTAACCTGAAAACAAAAAATCACATAAATGCATACGTATTTTTCTTCTTTCTCCTTTTCTTTCTTTTATTTTTTCTTTTTTATTTTGAAGGAAAGTGGGCTACCTCCATAGAGGTTTTCAACCCACATGCCTAACTTGGGCTCCTTAGAGATGTTTTCACCCAAGGATATTTTATTCTCTATTTTTTTTTCCTTTTCTTTATTTTTCCTTGCTCCAGGACTGCCTCATGGAGATTTTCAACCCCGGATTTGGCCTAGGGTGCCTCCAAGAGGTTTTCACCCATGCCTCCTTATTTTTTTTCTCTAGGAGGTGCTAGAAAATCTGGAGTTTCCCATGACATAAGCCTCCATGTTTGTGGAATTTATAAATTATGCCCTAGACAAGAAATTCTTGTAAACCTTAAGCCTGTAACCATTGACAAGTAGGGGAATTGCTTCCTCATCTATGCTTCTAATATGAACTGCACCATTATCATAAAAAATTTCCACTTTGTAGGGCCCCAACCATCTTATCATCATTTTTCCTTCGAAATCGTTAAACCTTGAGTCATACAATAGCACCCAATCTCCTTCTTGAAAGGTATTTTCATTAATGTACTTGTCATGACAGACCTTCCTTTGTAGATGAATTACCTCTATGTGAAGGAGTGTTTTCATCCTGAACTCATCCAATCCATTTAATTTCAAAAACTTATGTTTTTGGGCATTTGATATATTTAGGTCTAACTTAGCTTCCATCATTAAGGTGTTGAATTCAATTCAACTGAAAATAGAGCTTTCTTTCCATAGACCAGGTCATAGTCAATCATGTTGTTTTTTTACAAGTAGGGTTATAGGCCCAAGTATATTCTACCAATATTTCCACCCAAACTTTCCAACTGCTACTCACAACCTTGGTGAGGATACTCTTCAAGGCTCTGTTGGTCACTTCCACTTGGCCATTCGCTTGAGGGTGGTAGGAAGTAGAAGTCTTATGCTTTATCTTGTGCCTCCTTAGAAGATTCTCAATGAGAGAAGATTTGAATTGTGCCCCCTGATCAGTATCTACTTCTACGGGGTATCCAAATTTGTAAAAAGTACTCCCTCAAAAATTCTGCTACTTTCTCCTTGGTTTCTACCTTCAGATCTTTTGTTTCATCCAACTTTTTCAGGTAGTAAGTGAAAAATATGATATAATTTTTCTCTCAATATGGTGGATCAATAGGTCCAATGAAGTCCATGCCACATTTTTCAAATGGTTAAAGAGCCACCTGAGAGTGCAAAGGAATCTCATCCCTTTCTTTAGGTTTACCCATCCTTTGGCACTAGTCGCACCTTCTACTGTATCTTATGAAATCTTGGTGATGGGTAGGCCAATAGTATCCTTCCTGCAAAACTTTGAAGGCAATCCTTTTTGCAAAAAAGTGGCCTCCACAAGGGACATTTTGATATGCATAGAGTGTTAGTGTGAATTCTAATTGCAAGCGTACAAAAAAATATCACTTTAGCTGTGCATAAAAAAGAGCCCTAACATCAAAGATGTATGTCAATTTCTTTAAATATAGAGTTATTTGACCAAGAAAAATGCCACAAAATGAAGATATATGCAATTAAATACACTAAAAAATAAATAAAAGAAAGAGTTGCTCCATGCATCCAATAGACAAGACAAGAATATTTTTAAAGAATTTTGTATTTATGACACTTGGGAAGGGAACATAGAAAGATGCTACTAGTCCCCCTCAATGGGATGGGCTCTTATATGTTCTCAATGCTTTAGATCTAATATCTCTCTCTCTTGATGGTGTGGAAAACCCAGACAAAAATAGAACTCAAAGGGAGCTCACAAGCAAAAATGTAGAAAAATATGACAATGATGGAGGATCAAAATCAGACCAAATGTATAGATCCAAAGCGATCTTAGTTAGGCAACAAAAGGTAGTGAGTGAATGGAAAAACCCTTCTATTTATAACAAAATATTGAGTTAGTCTAGATATTGGTCCATAATTAAAATATTATTAGCCAAATCTAGATCCAACTTTTGTGGAATATTTTATTATATTTGTTGGAGGGAAAAGAATTTAAACTTGGTCAAATCCCTTTATTTGTAAAATATAAATAAATAAATGATTTATTTATTATTTTAAGAATGTGGTTGAGTAATAATTAAATAAATAGTGTTTTATTCAATTATTTATAAATGATTTAGTCAAATTAAACAAGGAATATTACTTAAATAAAGTTTTAAATAATTATTCCTAGAAAATAATAAGATAAATAATGATTTATCTAATTAATTTTCCTATTTTAGGTTAAATATGACCAGGAATATTAATTAAACTGTTGTTTAATTAATTATCCCTTGAGGAAAATCAAGCAAATAGGGATTTATTCAATATTTCCTCATGGGGTTTCCTGTTTAGACCATAAACAACTTAATAAATTATGGATTACTAAATTATTTTTCATAGTGAGAGAAATTTTTCTTAGGGTAAAATTGGTCTTGCATGGTGTATTTTGGTCCATCAAATAGTAATAGGTTAGATGACCAAAAATCGGTGTAACATATTTCCCCTCAACGTGCGAGCATTAGGAGCTAATCGCATGACCGAAGGACATTGTAAGAACTCAATCACTAGACACCGAAGGGGGAGTCAGAGAGAAAGAAATATAAGGTAGACTAAAGAACTAGAGGGAAAGACCCTGAGGAGGCAAGACTTGGAGGTGCGGCAAGTCTCTTTTATGAGTGAGTACTTGTTCTACATGAGGTGGGGGAGGGATACTGATGCCTGACGAGATAACAAAGTACAAAGAATAATGCGTCCAGTAAACAAGGGAGTGAACTACATAGTACATGCTGGCATAAACATGGGCCAGATAAAAACATGATAATGGATCCCACATACACAATGTTCTTGGGAAAACAACTAGGATTTATACAATAATAACCGATTACATGAGACATAAGTACAACCAAAGAGGCCCTGTAAAACAGGAAAGGGCTCTGAAAATCTGAATGATACATGCAAACTAAAAGGCACTACAAGCAGCTCAGGCCGGAACCATAAAATATATAGAGTTGCATCCAAGGCTATAGTAGAGAGGTCATCTGGGTATGTGGGAGGCTACCTAAAGGGCCACCCCCTCATGAGGTTTGGAACATCTCACACACACCTGGGAATCACCGGTATAATCTTCTGCATCACTGAACCATCGAGTATACGAATCTCGATCATGCCATGAGGATCTGGAGCTTAGAAAAAATAAATTCAAAGGGCAATAATGAGTCCCTTTTCCTGATCTGAGGCACTAAACAACAGTGGAAGCTGGAACCAAGGTATACCACCCTATAGACCTGTATTTTGGAATGAATAAGCTGATGTCGATAGAAGGAGGTTTGCCATAGCTAAGGCAACAAGGGATCCTCAACTAAGGTACAAGAGAAAATTTTAGAGTGACTAATAGTCTGACACCAGGGATAATGGTGGAATGCTGGGTACTGAGTAGTGGGTTGATGACTTCCCTTATTAGAGCATAAAGGGCATGGATGATCTACCAGCTACTGACTTAACACTAGAGGGGATAGGGGACAATATTACTGAAGGCCAAAATGTGTGACACAAGAGAGGAACAAAGCGATGAAGGATGGAGGACTATAGCGGGATACAAAGGTACTTGGGGTATACTCCATGAATGCGATGATGACTCAACTCGAATGCTCTAAACGAGGGAAACTCGATCATGCTACCACAATAGAACAGGCCCAGTGGGGACCATAAAAACATGAGTACAAGATGGTTAGTCACAGTGAAAATCAACAGGAGCATGGACAAGTATGAAGGTACAGTGGTGCCCCAAGTACAAGTGTTGCAAGTGAAGAAATTTGATTTTGAGGAGTGGTGAAGTGACCGTTCTTGGAAAAAGTGTGTCCAGGTGAAGTATCAAATCACAGAAAAATAAAGGATACCCATTTGAGAGCTCGGTGAGATATTTCCAATGGTTCAAACGATTTTTCAAACTGAGGTACACTTTGGTCGCAGTTGGTGAAAGAAAAATTAGGTGTTTCTCTTTTAATAAGGCTTTTTTCCCTCCAGTTTCATTCATTTACAAGTGTAGCTATGGTGAATGTGGAGAGGAGAAAAATCCCTAAATCTTGTGGTGAACGTAGTAGACAAAGGAAACTGTTGGAATCAAGATATGTCAATTGCAGGTAAGAGGCCTAACCCTACTCTTTCATTTAAGTGGATTGAACATTCAGTTTGGGCACCTTGAGCTCAGGAACATATCCCTTCTCTTATTCATGGCCATGTCGCACTTTTTGGGGCAACATTTGCAACCTGGGTAGCAGGTTTTGGGAAGAAAACTATGACCTTCTCCAAAAAAATCTTTAAAAGTGTGACCTCCTAGAGAGAGAGATTTTGGTATTTTTTTTTGGATGAGAGCTAGGTTTTTATGGTTGAATGTAGTCTTTCCTTCCTGTACACTGACAAATATGATGGTTTTGTGCAGATATGGTAGATTTAAGGATCAACTGGAGAGAGAGAGACCTGGACACATTACGGCTGGAGATTCAAGAGGATCATGGTGTCCACACTGCATTGGCTAGGTTTGGGGTCGTGAAGTTTGTGGAGAACCCTTTGATGAGAGCTAGAGAGCCCTTGCTGGCCCTTATTGTCAGCTATTGGGATCTGGATCATGAGATATTTATAGTGTAGGGGCACCAGATCGAGTTTACTGTCCAAGATATATATTTCCTGACTGCTCTCCCACCACTTGGGATGGTGGATAATATGTAGCTAGTGCTACCAAGAGGGTAGAATATCATGGAGTTTGTAGAGAGCCATTTCTGACCATGTCTCCATGTGAAGGGGACATGGATACCGATCGGGGATCTAGAGATTCTAGAGACCCGTGCCGTGGCCACAGCGGTGCTATGGATCTTGGGCAACCAGGCATTGCACCACATCACTGGGGGTCAGATGATGCTTTTTGAGAGTGTGTTGAGTGGGACCTACTATGGGTGGGCCCAAATGATGTTGTCATCATTGAAACGACAATTGTCGCTATGCAAGCGAAAAGTGAACCATGATTGTGCCTATGGCACAGTGTTTTTCTTGCTCTTCTTTGAGAAGATGCATACACTCTGACCTTGCATACAAGTCTATGATGGGGGCCCGAGAGAGCCCAAGATGCACCGCTAGGGTGACTACTGTGCAGAGGGGGAGGTGGGGCAGTTGGATGGGTGTTATGACGCAAGTTTTTCACTCATTGGGATCAGATGCCACTTTACATAGACAACTATGCCTATAGTGGGATAACTTATCATGGGGAACCAAAATTGCCACTGACGTCGGGTCGAGTATGGTGGCCTGATGGTAAGTGACAAGTTGCTAATATTTTGTGTGCATTTTAAATTTTCAGAAGATTGTATATGGTACTAATTCATTCACTTTCATTATGCAGATACAACATCAGTAAAACCGATCGGGTACATGGGACAACCTGTAGTAGTAGGAGCTGATGGACCTAGTTGGTCGAGAGCACTACAAGGATAGGATGCAGTGGCCCTCCTAGAGGAAATCCACCATAAATGTGATAGGCTTCTGGTATGTTTTTCAAAGCATGAATGGGAAGATATTTCTGACCAGTACATAGAGCCATGTATTGGTATGCCCTCAGAGTGGTGAGGGGTCATGCAACACATGGCGATGGCAAGACAGTGGATGCGTGATCTATGAGTTATCGGAGGTGAGCCAATGGCTCAGGATCCTCCATATAGTGAATAGATGTAGGGGCATGTGGTGCCCCAAGTTTCAAGTTTTGTAACATGCTATGGGCATGTCTTTTGTATTAGATTTTTTGGACTCTAAAAATTTTTTATCGACACATATAATGGATATGCATTGTTTTATGGTTTATTGTTATTGTCTTGTGTGAAGTGCATGTGATCAATGGCAATCTAGAATATTATTTTCAATGCTATCTACATAGTGATTTTGTGCTCTAGTTACATGATTGAATGTAATGATTTCAAATTCATGCATCAAAAGCTTCACTCGTAAATATCTTCTAAAAAGGACTGGGTTATGCACACAATAGACACCATTCAATTGCATGACAAGAAGAAAGGAATCTAAACAAACATGAAGGTGATGGATGTGACGGGAAAGGGCATCGGGTAATAAAAATATCACTGCATCATATTCGTCCTCATTATTGGTGGTTGTACCAATGCATACGCTGTTAGAAAGGACAAGCGCATTCAAGTTGGTAAAAATGGCCGAAGTTGCCGAGGCAAGATTCTGGGAGTAGCGACTTGCACCATTGGCATAACCGACATATGGTGGGGGGTCCATCTGTAAGGTGCCACAAGACAAAAAATGAGAGGATGATGAAAAATGTTGGCAACCCGAGTGTAAGGTAGAAATCAAATAAACACTACTAGAGTGGGTGCTATGGGTATGATTTCTACAACCCACACACTAAAAATGGGGGTGTGTGGCTGACGAAATGAAGTGAGAGTATTTTGTTTTACGGCTTCAAAATTCACCATAGGCACGAATGGTTCCATCCCTCTTATGGGCAGGAAATATGAAGTCAAGGGTGGAAAAAACTTTCATAATGTCCTCATCACAATAGAAGATGGGGTGACTGGAGGAAGAGAGACCACATGACGTGGCGAAGCTACCTAACTCCTCATCATGAGAAGAAAGGTTCACATGTGCATCGTAACAAGGGGTGAGAGAAAAAAAGTATATGTTGGATCCACTGATGTTGAGCCCAGGGTGATCTCTGAAGGGGGGTCAGAAAACATAGAAGGGGAAGTTTCAAAGGGGTCTTCCATTATGGATCTCATGAATGAGAACAGGTAGAGGATGGTGCTCAAAAGCTCTATCATCTCGACATCACGAGGGGGAATGGCAATGGGAGTAGGTAAACCCTTAGGTTGGATTGAAGCAAACTGCGTGAGAACCAGAGAGGCAGACTTGTTTTGTTTGGATTCATATTCCCAAACTACTTCTAAGAAGCACAGTAATGCTTAAGGCAGGGACAAAGGTGGGTATAATGGCCATGGAGACCACACAAACCACAGGGGTGGTTGGTGTGAATAGTCTTGGGGTTCTTGGCTACAGTCAAGGAAGGAATAGAGGCTTCAAGTACCATAGAATCAGGGTATGTAGCAGTGACCATGGGCTTTATACGAGGTAATTCACGACAGTGATGGGTGGCATGACCAAAAACATCACACAAAGCACACGGGGGGGGGAGATTTGGAGGCTGATGAGGAGCAGGGTTTGTTTGGGCGGACCTGTCCTTAGGTGCCTTCTTGTAAGCTTTCCCCCCTCACCTAAAGCTTTCACAATAGGAGTAGGTTCCTATTGAGGTGGTTGAGGCACAAAAGAAAAGGGAGGGGTCGTGGTAACCGATTAGACTAGGGTCAAAGTAGTATAAGGTTTAGGCTGACTAGGCGGGATAGTCGTTGGGGGATTGATGTACCAAACTTGGATCCCCAGGGTGATGCTAGGGAGATATAAGGTGGCCATGACAGGTACCGAAAATACTCTAGAAGGGGGAACAAGAAATGATATCTGACCGGAGGGGTAGTGGCCAAGCGGGACAACTCCGAGGTGGTTAAGTCCAGGAGGAACCATTCCAAGAGGATAAATAGGATCAGGGACACTAGCTATAGATGAGGGGCCTTCAATAGGGGGTCGAGGAGGCTTAGTCAAGGTGCTAGGAGTAGGTTTTGGAGTGCGGAGTTACTGACTAGTCGAAGCGGGCCACTTGAGGGTGGACCGAGACGATTGCATCATGAAAAAAATTGATGAGCTAGGGTTAGATATAAGAAGAGGGGGACCAGGGAAATTACCAAGCAAAGAGGAATATTTATAGACTCTGCATGAGACACTAGCTAAAGATTTTACTATTTGTTTATTTGCCACTGAGGAGATGATGGACTCAAGGGAGGTATAAGACTTCGGTTCGTAATATGTCAACTGGTCGATGATGACAATATTTCCATTATCAGGAAAGCACATCTTATGGTGAACTGTATATGGGACATAATACATCGCATAAGTGTAGCTATGACCCAATATAATATTGTAGTGAGAGGGGGCATCTATGACTTATATGTCAACACAAATAGTATTTCCCGCAAGAGTAATTGGACAATTGCAGAACAAGCCTATGGGATGGGAAGAGTGGCCATCCCACACTCGAAGGGTGATAATAGAAGGGGCCAACTCAGGAGATCCAAGTTGCTTCCAAAATGAAGTGGATATCACACAAGTGGATTCCTCCTCATCAATGATACAATGGGAGACATTGGCATTCTGGATCCTGACAGGGATTTGGAAGGTGATGGAAGAAGGAAGGGGAGGATGTTTTGACTTGTCAACATCGAATACAATCAAACAATCATCTGAAGGATCCACAACGCCCCTGGTGGTTAGTAGAGATTTTCAGTGTGAAGGGAATGACTGGAGGAGTTCCAGTGTTGATATCACAATAGGGGATTGCACCAAATCATCTACGATACTATACGAAAGGGTAGCTTTACCAGAAGTAGCGTTTCAGCATAATGGTCCCTTGGGGATTTTGGTATGAACCTATGCCTTAGGCTGAGGGATCAGTAAAGTACCATTGGTTGTCAAAAAAGGTTCTGTGGGACCTAAAGAAAGGGGCTCGGGGGCAGACGTAGCATGGGGCTTGTTGTACTAACGGGATTGATTCTAAAGGATAAGGTCAGCGATATTGTGTTGATTAGAGTTCATCATGAGGATCTCGTAATCATAGGTAGAAAACGGAGGAGGTTGAGTGGCCGCCTGACCTTCAACGGGTTGGGTAGCCATGAATCCTTGCTGGGGGAAAGGACTGGTAAACACAACTAGCTGGATATGTGCATCATTGGGAGCAACTGAAGGGGAGGATTGATGTCCTCGGGATGCTGCTTAAGCTTCCCACATCTCATGCATCTGAGGTAAAAGAGGATAATCGTGGGTATAGTGGCCATAGACACTGCAACAAGAACAAGGCTTATTCATGCGAACATGCCTATATTCCTTGGGCCGAGTGCCCTGTTGCTGGTTAGCAGTGTTAGGTGCATTCCCTTGGGGATTGTTTTATGGATTACCTGGGGCAGACTAGTCTTTTTTTCCTTTCCTCTTCTTTTTGGAAGTAGGATGATTATTCGTGCCCTGTTATGCATACAGCTGACGCTGGGGGGTGGTGGCTGCTACTGCGAAGGTTGATATGGCAATGCTAGAGGAGATGGAGCACTAGGCTACAGATGCGGATAATAAGGAGGTTGGGTAACATTGTGGTAAATAGGTTGGGAAATAGGAGAAGGCATGCTGCATCCTAGATACATCCTACCAAGAGGGGGAAGAGTGTTGGAGGAGCTGGCGCCTCCCTAAGGGAAACCATAACCTATGGGAGGATGAGTGTATGGATGAGAAATGGCTCCAACGATACTATTGGCAGCATGGGATGTCCCTGGCGCATTGGCATCACCAGGTCTAGGGATATCATGTAAGACAATATAACATAACTAGATTGTGCGCAAATCAGGTCATATTTCAATGCAATCTGGAGGGCAGCTTCTTCGGTCTGAGGGATATGAGATGCGACATATTTTCCAGTAGCAGGCAAAAGGTATCTTAAAAATAATCCATGTAGTCACGGTCTTCGAAGGTAGGGCCTTGACATAGGCTCTTTCTTCTCCACCATTCCTGTACATGATCAGATAGGCGGGTCACAGACGATTGACAAAAAGAGGTTAAAAGTTTGGTACCAGTGTCATAATAAAGGGGAAGTTTGAAGTAATACATAAAAGTCCTAGCAAGAGTCGTAAAAGTAGTATGAAAGGAGGAGGCTTGGTCGACATACCACTTGAAGCTTCTCTGGTAACCTTATGTTGGAACAATCGAAGATGGACAAAGTCATCGATGATGGAGTTATATGAACACCACATGTGGAAAGAACGAACATGGTTTGTAGGATCTTCTCCAACAATACCTTCAAACATGGTGATGCCTGAAGGAAACTTGGTTAGAAAGGATCATGGTGTATGTGGTCATTTATCAAATAGTTAAAATCAGGAAGACTGAGACCTGCCATATAAGGGAGCAAGGGAGAAGCCATAATGGTTCCTGGTGTGGCCCCACTAGTGGTATTCCTAGCATTAGGGCTAGGAATACCACCAGCGTTAGGTCTTGAACCAGACATGGTGAAGGTGATAGGAGGAGAGCTGGGGATAGAACTAGAAGGGGAACCTGATGAACCAGAAGCAGAGTCGGAATGAGGACTCGTTGGAGGACTAAGTCGAATCCTACACAGAGGAGTAAGTCTTCTTGATGGAAATAGAGGATGAAGGCCAAGAAGTTTCCAGGATAAACTCCTTGGGGTGCAATGATGGAAAACAGACACGGGTCACAGAAGGAAGAGATACCAACAAGGGCAAGGAGGTGCAGGATCAAATGATTACAATGTCGAAACAAGGGAAGGGAGGTGCAGGATAAATTGATTACAATGTTATAGTCTTGGCTTGGCAGTGTAAACCAGGCACTCTTCACATAGGATGTGCGTGTATGTGATAAGTGTGTTAATTTTAATTTATACCCGTATGTGCGTAGAGAAAAACGAAAAAAAGGTGTTGTGTAACTATAAATAAATTAGAAAATAACAGTAAAGTAAACAAAATATGACAAAAAATAAATAGCTAAACATGTATCAATATAAACCCAAGGAGGAGGGCTTCCCAACAAATAATATATGGGTGGAAAAAATATAGTAAAAAAAAAACAAGATGGCCAATGGATCTAAAGTTGGGATGGAAAGGGATCTAAAGGTCAGCTCTGCTGGAAATAGGTGCAAATAACAACAAAAAACAAGGGTGGTGAAAGGCTACAACTTGGTGAGAAAGGGAGGGGACCCTAAAGGAGGACCAAAAAAAACTAGAAATAGGTGTTTTAGATGGATGAATGAACAATATGAAATGGATCTGAAAGGAAAGGTTCAGATCTAAAAAAATGGCTGAACACACTGAAATCTTAGATGACTTGCTTCAGCTAAACACCTCCTAAAAAGTTGGAAGCGTACTGAGGTTCTAGGGGGCTTAGTTCCTACTTCGACGAGTAAAACATATCATGTACACATCTAAGATGGGTAGAGAGGGAGGTCAGACAACCCTAAATAGTAGCCCAGACAAACCCAGAAAATTCACAGAAAAATTTCCACAAAATATTTAGATCGCAGTTTTTGACCTGTTTTCAGTAGAGGTCTGATTTTTCTTCTTGTTTTCTATGCCCTGAAGGTTGAGGTCATAGGGTTTGGCCCAAAAAGTCTGACCTACACTTCTGACACCCTCAGGAGTAGGTTTCAGTAAAAAAGTGTCGTCTCAGTTGTGGTTGATACCTGTCACCTGCGTAATAGGCCCAGAAACACATGAAAGTTAGAATTTTTACTGTTTTATGGTTTTGAATGTTAAAAACAACATCAAAAAAAAAAAAAAAATAATATGAAGAAAAGCCCTAGGGATTGAAGCAGTTAGTCATGCAGGAATCTAAAAAACGATAGCGATCGTAATTATAAACCCTTGTGGAGTCACTAGTTGTTATTGTGAATTATAATCGCAGGCATATGAAAAAATCTCACTTTAGCTGTGCATAACAAACAACCTGAACATCAAATATGGCTATCAATTTCTTTAGATCTGCAGTTAGTTAACCAATAAAAAATCCATATCTACGTAGTTAAAGACATTAAACAACAAATAAAAGCAAGAGTTGCTCCATGCATCCAATAGAAAATACAATAATATTTTTAAATAATTTTGTATTTATGACACCTGGAAAGGGAACATAGAAAGATGTTACCAGTCCCCCTCAAAGGGATGGGTTCTTGTATGTCCTCAGTGTTTCATACCTAAGATCTCTCTCTCTTGATGGTGTAGAAAACCTAGACAAAAATGGAACTCAAAGGGAGCTCAGAAGAAAAAAGGTAGAAACATATGAAAATGATGGAGGATCAAAGTCAGACAAAAAGCATAGATCCAGAGCAATCTTTAGGCAACAAAAGGTAGTGAGTGAATGGAAAAACCCTTCTATTTATAACAAAATATTCAGTTAGTCTAGATATTGGTGCATAATTAAAATATTATTAACCAAATATAGATGCAACCTTTGCGGAATATTTTATTATATTTGTTGCAGGGAAAAGGAATTTTAATTTGGTCAAATCCTTTATTTGTAAATAATAAATAAATAAGTAATTTATTTATTATTTTAAGAATGTGGTTGAGTCTAGAAAGAATCACCTTAGATGTACATGGTAAGAAGGAGTACAAAAGGAACATTACACTGTCATCGAGGAAGAATACTCTCCAGAAAACTCTGAATCGCAAGAAATCAGGCAAGAAAGAAACAAATCTCAAGATAAGTAGGAGGAAATCCCTGTCCAACAACAAAAAAACGAACTCGACAGCCCCTCAAGCACCAAAAATTATGAGGATTTGAATACCGTGCAAAATAAATCTTCATTTAGTAGCAAAGTAGATCTCCTAGATACCGAAGATAAGACACCAGTTTCCCAAGAAAAATAAGAATGAAGGAGGCGCAAGATAAGGGAGGTTGGAAGACCACAGAGAAGAAAAAGAAAGCTACAAGACCATTCTCGCCAAGAAAGATGAGAAGCCACACAATTAAGAACTAAGAAAATTATAGGTTCAATAGAAGAAAGTTTGGTCTCAGTGGATGTTAATCATCATCCTCATCATCATCAATAATTAAATAAATAGTGATTTATTCAATTATTTATAAATTATTTAGTCAAATTTAACAAGGAATATTATTTAAATAATGTTTTAAATAATTATTCCTAGAAAATAATAAGATAAATAATGATTTATCTAATTAATTTTCCCGTTTTGGGTTAAATATGACTTGGAATATTAATTAAACTGATGTTTAATTAATTATCCCTTGAGAAAAAGCAAACAAATAGGGATTTATTCAATATTTCATCTTGGGGGTTTGTAATGTTCCCGAATCAGAACAACTAGCAATCCATGGTTGGAAAACACATTTTCTAGAAATGGAGGCAGTAGGATTTTATACCAAGACCTATATCCCTTAGACCAATGTGTCTAAGACAAAAATCCAAGAGTTGGGATCAAATAAATTCTTCTAGGGTGTTGAGACAAGCCTCCCACACCTAGTTCCCTTCAGAAATTTCCCAAAGAATGGGGTTGCAATAAGACATGAACATACCATGGAAAGACAACATCATTTTATGAGCTGTGAGATAAGAAGATGTAGATATCCAATGAAAAATGTTATAACAGCAATGAAAGTACAAATTCTTGAGGAAACAACCTCTCAAGAAAGACAATGCAAGCCTCAACAATACATGTACATGGAAATGGAAGAACATTGCTATTTCTGCATAAAACTAGGCTATGAGGATGGAATTTATAATCAATATTTCTCCATATTACATAATATTTGAAAGATATGAAAATATATAGCTCAAATAAAGTGGGGGAGCAAAGATCTAACCCCTGAAAGAAACAATACAACAATCGTCCAAGGGATTGGCTGAAATACACATAATGGAAAAAATGTTGGAGTTGCTGGGCAGCAGCTACAACTTAAATATATAACTGAATAGAGAAGGTTGAAGATGATTAACAAACTGAAGTAGACCTTCTCCAATGGATCTCCAAAGTGGAAGGCTGATCCTTACACTTGAGATATCACCCTCCAATCAATTTTCAAGCCCTCACTGCAGATACTCCATTAGAATAATGCAGTCACTAAGAGGGACTGCACAGTGAGTGGAATAGACCACTATGGCCAAGTGCCAAGATCTACAAATCGTCTCTCAAGCTTCCAATATGATCTCCTAAAGAAACGAAAGACTCTCTCTCTGAAAAAAAAGAGATGGAAGAGGTGTTGTGGAGTCTCCAATGAAACACCTTGCAACATAGAGTTATGTTGGTGCAGCAATAACGCTGTCCTGGAGGAGTGTTGTGTAACTAGCTCCAAAAAGAGAAGTAAAGAGATATAAACGCCTTATAAATGAGCCACTTAGAGGGGGAAACCTCCAATACATTACATAAATTAACAATTCTTGGATGATACAATTTACAAAGCCTCCTTTATATATATAGGAGTCCATGGGGCCATAATGTAATCCTAGTGGGCCACAATGTAATCCTAGCCGACCTAACAATAATAATTTAAGGGCACAATAATAACAAAATGGGGGTTACAAGGGTACAATAATAACAATAAGGGGGTTACACTAACAGCAATAAGGGACTATACTAGTAATATAGGGACCTAACATGCCCCTCTCCTTCAAAAAAAGTGTTGTCCTCAACGCTTGAGTAGCTCTGGGTGCTTTTGTATAAAATTCTCATCCTCCAATGTAGAATCTTCAGTGGGTAAGTTCTTCCACTTGATGAGATACTCTGAAATTGATCGATTCCGTAGTTGTCGAGTTCTTGTTTCCGTGACCGCTTCCGGTTCCAATATGATTTTTACTTCCTCATCAAGTTCTGGCAATATTGTTTGAACTGGAAGATTTTCACCTATAACCTTCTTTAAGCATGAAACATGGAAAACTGGATGTACTCGCGAAGAAGCAGGAAGCTCCAATTTGTATGCTATAGTACCAATCTTTTGCAACACCTTGTAAGGACCATAGTACTTTGGCGATAATTTATTATCCTTCTTTGCTTGCTTGAGGGACATTTGTTTGTATAGTTGTAGCCGTAAAAATACCCAATCTCCTACATCAAAACTTCTCTCGCTACGATGTTGATCTGCCTGTTGTTTCATTCGATTTTGTGCCAAATTCAGGTTATCCTTTAAGAGTTGGAGAACTTCTTGCTGATGATCGATGTGATCTTCCACTGCTTGAACCTTGGAATTTTCCCTTAAAGATGATGTGATGGATGGTGGATGATATCCATAAAGTGCCATAAATGGGGTCATTTTTGCTGCAGTATGGAAGGAAGTGTTATACCACCATTCAGCGAGAGGTAACCACTTGACCCATTGTGTTTTTTTATTAGATACAAAAAAACGAAGATATCCTTCCAAACATTTATTTACTATCTCAGTTTGACCATCAGATTGAGGATGATAAGATGAGCTATGAGCTAATTGAGTACCCAAACAAGAAAATAACTCCGTCCAAAAATTTCCACTAAAAATGGGATCTCTGTCGCTCACAATAACCCTTGGGCTTCCATGTAGCTTTTGAATTCTATCCATAAATGTAGTAGCAACTGTACTTGCTTTAAATGGATGAGATAATGCACAAAAGTGTGCATACTTGGTAAGTCTATCAACTACCACCATGATGACATTATTTCCTTCGGACTTAGGTAAACCTGTGATAACATCCATTGAAATCTCCTCCCAACGTTGACTTGGAATGGATAAATGTTGTAGAAGTCCCGGGGTCTTAATTGTCTCCACTTTATTCTACTGGCAAACTAAACATTCCTCCACAAAATTTTGAATATCAGATTTAAGGCCATCCCAAAAAAATTCTTTCTTCACCCTGTGGTAAGTTTTTAAAAATCCTGAGTGTCCTCCTAAAGGAGAAGTGTGCAATTCCAGGAAAATCTTTTGTTTTAGTTGGGAATTATTACAAAGATATAAGCGATCTTTGTGCCATAATGAATCTGTTATCACTCAGGTTTTCCCAGAAGTTGTGTAAGAGGAAAGTATACCCGAGGTAACCACAAACCAACCTTTTAGATGTAGAATCTAGCCAATCTGCATCCAGAGAGGGCTCTCTCTTTATAATTTATCTTTGTTCTTGAAAGGTTTTAGGCTAGTTATAGATTTCAAGGGTTTGTTTGAAAATTGGTGGAATCCACAAACTAAGGGCAAGGTTGAGGGCTTTCAGTCCATTGGGCTATGGAGTCAAAGGATGGCTTTACTGGATTTCTATTCTAGGCACAAGATGGTATTACAGGGCAAGATAGCTAGACAGAGAACAATCCTTAAAATTTAAAGTGGATGGGATGATCCTGAAGGGATGAAAGGCAACTAAGAATCTTTCACCATGTTCGGAAGAAAGAAGTGAAATGACTACAAACAAAGAGCAATGAAGGATTCTTTATTATAGTAATCAACAATGTTTAAATTAGCAAAGCAGGAGCAGTTAAGAATTCATGCTTATAGCTAATTTAGAAGAAAACATCAAGAACAATTACATTTGAAAACAGAGTACAATTAAACAAATTCTGTTTCAATCTTTTATGTAAATTATTCAGAAATGAATATGATGGTATTAAAAACTAATATAAAATTTCAGACAAAAGGTAGAAACACTTATTGAACTGTAGTCCAACACATGAATCCTGCAACAAGTCCAGTGCTTCAAATCGTCATCCAGTAAGCCAAGAATAAATTTCTCCAAAATGCTTTTATTCCGAAAATCTCAATGTTACAGCAGAGTAATAGAATCCACCCCAAATGCTTCCAAGAGTGGAGTATTTATACAAATTCTAAACTAAAATATCTTGAAACAAATATCAAAATTGGTTCACAAATCTCTCCAACTATGTTACATAAATAGAACTAAAGTAAAGGACACTCAAACTATTTGGCACTATTTTTTATGGATAGGTGATGACAAAGAGGAGAATTCGAATCTGATCCAACTCTTAGTTGATGATGAGGCATCCAAGTCACTAACTGCTTCCTTTCTTTGTGCAATCTGCTCCAACAATTCTGCAAACTTAGGGTCCAATGATATCTTCATATTTCTCAATCCGTAATAGATATGTAAAAAGTGAAAGAGGTTATTGTGGATTAATATGTTGGTGAGATAAACCTCTTTCAGTTTCCCAAAATTCCTCTCCAGCTGTACATAATATTCTCTGTAAAAAATATGTGTAAAAACAGAGTTTTACAGAGTCTGAAAAATAGCCTCTAAAGATGTGCATTTATCTCTCATTCTGAAATCACTGTGCAAAAAGTGAGATAGATTTTTGTATATGGGTCCCTTAGGAACAAAAACCTCCTTCATTTTTGTAAAATGTATTTCTAATTGGCCACAATATTCTCTGCCAAATGATGACTTGAATGTAATTTTCTGCAAAAAGTGCTTTCCAACTTTGTTTAATATTTCCAAAACCATAATAGCTGTTAGAAAAGTGAGAGAGGTTTTTGTAGATGGTACTTTTAAGAAAATAAACCTCCTTCAGTTTTGAAAAATTCATCTTATATTGATCAAAATAGTGTCTGCAAAACAATGACTAAAACATGCAATTTCTGCAAAAATGTTCCTTTTTGTTGTGTTTTTCATCTTTTTACTTTTTTGCTCTTTTGACTGTTTTACTTTCACTTTTAGACAGAATTCACTATTGGTGAAATTTATTCTCATCTCTTTTTACCATTTTACTGCCTCTGTAATTACTTTTACTGTTTTACCTTTGACTGCTCTGTAACTTCATTTTAACTTGCACTCTGACTTTTACCTGATACACTTTAACCACTGATACTCTTTAACTATTATGCTTTTCCTATCCCTGTAATTTCTCATTTCACTTTTACCATTCACTGTGCACATTTCATCATTCTAATATCTCTCTGACTTTGTATACAAACTGTTTGTTGAATGAAGATATTGAATTAAAATCTGAGAATTTGGAGCAAACAATTTTGTCAACTAGTATTGAAATTGTTGGTCCAAATCCATATTCTGATGGTAACCTGCTAAAATCAAACAATTTTTTAATGAAATCCAGGTCTATATGAGGGGCGTTCAATGGGGCAACGTTTAAAGCCACAGGAGCTTCCATTTTGGTTCTTGTGGATTCAAAATGGAAACGAGGCTAATGGTGAGAGATTGAGTAAATTCACGGGAGAAACAGGTCAATTTGCAGGTTCGGGGGGAACAATTTACAGTCGTAAAACTCAGGGAATGATCTTAGGACTAATATTTAAACACTGATTTCAGTGAAAAACAAGGAAAACAGAGTTTCATTTGAAGTTCGGGGCGTAATAGGATAAATACATTGTTCTTGAAACCAAAACTTGTTCTTTAACAGGTAATGAGCAATGGCGGGGACGTCTTCAACACGGGCGTAGCAGAATTTTGGGGCGAAATGGTTAATTACAGCAGAAATTTCGAAAATCGCAGCGGGAGCAACGTTCTTCTCTGAATAATGAAAATAGCTAAAAAAACACGAAAAAATGGCTTATTTACAAGTTAAAAGGTTTTTTGTTTTTTCGAGGTGTGACGTCAGGGTAGTACGGGATGACGTGTGCATCGTCAGGCGGTAAGTGGTAAGCGGGAAGTGCCCGCACCGCTTTTGGTCGAGGGCGGTAAAAGTTGCGAGGGCAGCGATTCCACAGGACGCTTGCCACGTGGAATGCTGACTTTTCAAAAACCGCCTATCCCCCGCTGGTTAACATGCTGGCAAGGGATGGGCAGCGGGATTAACGATCACCGTTGATCAACGAACGGACGATCCAACGGCTGAAAGGGAGGGGAACTTGTGCGATTTCAAAGGTGGGCCCGTCGGGGTTTAAAAAGGTTTTAATGCGTAATATAATCACCCCGGGGAAAAGTTAATAGGCGGAAATGGTTGTTAATTAGTCCAAATGATTAATTAACCCCATGAATATTATGAAATGGATTGCGACGGAGTTTGGCCAGGTGGAATGCCACGTGGACAGACCACGGTGGCATAGACTTTTGCAAAGTTTATTAATATGTTTTGGTATTAAACATACTTATAGTATTATATGATGAATGAATTAATATAATTAATTCATCATAGGGGCGGAATTTATGTATAAGGCTATAGTTTAAACCAAAGGGCTTATAAAGCGGGGTGTTTATTTTCAATGTGCGGGAATATATACTTTGGTAAACATTATAATAAATGGGTTTTGGGGATATTTATAAAAAAGGGAGTTATATACTTACGAAAAGGGATTTCACTAGGGATTTAATATAGTAGAATTAAATGTTAATATGGCAAAGGACAAGGAAAAATCAAAACATCCTTGTATATCTAAGAAAGTGATAACTTGTGAAGTAAATTGCAACATTTTGTCTTCAACACTTAAACTTAGAATAACAAGCTATTTTGAGGAATTTTATGGAATTTTGCATCACTTTCCTAAGTAAAATAGGATTTTACTTAGGAAAGGGTTAAAGATGGAAGATAACAATGATGAATTATCTCAAGTGCTTAGGTCTTTTTGATCATTAGGCCGAGGGTCCGGTCCCTCCAGAAGTCAAGGAAATGCCTTGAGCCCCTTTGATCTCAAATTACCTTAGTACTTTTGGGGGAAATTAGTAAAACTCTTGAGGGAAAAATGGTGAGGGAGGTTAATGAATTTGACTTTGCTTGCTGTGATTTTTCAGTGTATTTTCTGCTTTAGTACTTGTGATGAAAGTAAATGATTAACCAACATGTAGCAGCACCATTCATCAGATAACACTTTGCAGCACCATCTACCTACCCTATCTACTTAACACTACCATTTTTTCTTCTTTATTAGGGTGCATTTAGACTTGCAAACCCTTTTCAATCTTTTCTTTTTTACATGATAAATCTATCTATTTCTACCCTTATTACATCCAAGGGCTCAGATTAAACTGTTGAGCACCTTTTATTCACTCTACCTAGCTACTTATCTGCCAAGATTAAACTGTTTGGCTAGATATTTATTCTCTAATATATAACATGAAATTGAAATATGACTAAGTCAAGTTTAAACAGTTTGACTTATTCATGAATTGTGGCAAAAATTTCACAAGTTGCACACAATTGATTTATTACAACAGAGTAAAAAGTAGTGGCATTTGGATTTGCACACTTTCCTTGGTCTATTTTTTTGCTTGGGGTTCATTTCTTTCTCTTTTTTGACCATTTTATTCTTTTTACCCTTTGATCTTTCTTTTAGGGTATACCCTCTTTACATTTTTTAAATTTTTTGATTTTTGGTTTTTCAAGAATATGGAACACCTTTGCTCAAGTAAGAAGGTTTGAACATATTCCATACTTCCATCAAGACAATCATGAAAGATGAAACCTATTGATATAGGAGGCTAACACTAGCTCCACTTGGGGATGGCTTTTCCTTGTGGAAAGTCAAGAACAACAGGTCAGATGCCTCAAAATGTCTTCAAAATAAACCATGTAATCTCCTTCTTCTGGTAGCTTTATTGTATATATGATAGTAAAACTTCTGAAGCTTAGGGCCTTCACTTCGGGCTTCAACTTCAGTAAGTCACCATCCAATCAAAACTGTGTTTCCTAGTTGGAAATCTTGAATTGAATATAGTCCTTTTTCTGCAACCTGAAATCTGATCTGAAACTAAAACAACACATAAAAATTTTCAAACCAACTTAATGAAAAACTAGCTGAAAATTGACAACTAAAAAAAATGCTCAAAATTCTGAGCTTATTGGCACTCATTTACCTATTCTAATCTACTAAAATCTTATTGAATCAGGTAATACAAAAATGCCAATGAAGCCAATCAAGTAGCTGTAAAAATAAATGGACAACTTGATTGCTTGTGATCAAAATTGGAAGTATATTATGATCATGTGCCTTTATAATCAACGATAAGATGTGAAATGGAAATTGTTGATATATTTGATCCTCATAGATAAAACATGTTTGCAGATTTGAGGTAAAAATATTCTCCATATAATTTGCTATAGGATCAATAAAAGCATGACGTATGTTATTTACTTCTAGGCCTTCAATGACTAATTGTTCAATTGAATTATGAATATTAGACCATGAACTTATTTCTTCAGTCTTGTGTTTGAAAGAATAATCATCTTCAATATGCAAGTCAAAAGATAGTAAAATTTCCTCTTGCTTTGGAGAAGGAAGATCTTCAAAGAATTCTTTAGGATTTCGGAAATTGTATGACTAAATTTGAGAATGCAAAAGTTTGATTTCATTTTCATAATTTTCAGAAATTATATCAAGAAGCCATTTTTTAACTCGAGGAGAACATTTTCTTGATTTAAAAAGAAGAAAGAAATCTCTTAGAAAATCCTCATCAAACTGAAGTTTTGATAACTCATCCCTCAAAATAGCTAGTGATTGTATTGTGAAATTATCAAAATTATCATCATACTGATCATATTTAGGCAAATCTTCAGAATAAGGAATGTCATCAATTATAAACATTGGATCAGCATATTTCTCTTCCAACAATCCCAATACATCTTGATTAGATTGGTAGCATTCTATTTGAAAGTCATTATTTTTCTCAATAGGAGTACTATCAAGTAATGGGCCTTTTTGCGAAGGTAGAATAACATGAGCATCAACTTGTTCTTCTGTCCCTTCATGGATAAAAACTTTTGTACATTCATCAACATTAGAAGAAGTTGAAACAATCTCTTCATTATGTAAATATTTTGAGGATGGTTGCATGTTTAGAAGCAAATTGATTTCTTCTTCGGTGAGGGGGAGTGGGAATCTCTGAATTCTTAGATTGGAATGACAATTGTTTTTTCTCTTATCTAAAAATTGATCATGAGGTTGATTATTTTCTTTAACTTCATTCAAAACATTAAATGAAACATCATTTGTTAATACAGAGGGGTTTTGTGGATCTTGATTTATCTCCTGACTTATTTCATCTTTGTTTAACTCCTCTTGATTACTATGACATTTAACTTGAGAATGAAAGTTTTGGACTTCTTCTAATAAATCTTCAGGAGACCAATTTGCAAAATCTTCATCAATATTTTTAAGGTAATGTATAAGATCTTCAGCTTGATCACAACAATTTTCAGCTAATGATAAAGATGGAAAATATTCTTTGTAATTCTCATAAAATACCTTATGAAAATCTTTTAGAGAAAACAAACTTGCAGGTTTGAGAGCTTCGTACCATTCCCTTGCTTTTCCTTCTAAGGTTCCCATGAATATCTTCATGAGGCAATCCTCATGCCAATCACCCTTTAATCTTGATGAGTGTATATGAAATTTAATGAGATGTAGTAAAGGATCATCAATATTATCATCTTGAAACATGGGCAGATTTTCACCCCAATTTACCTTCGGTAGTTTGTGTGGAAATCCAGGTATGTGATCTCTGCTCATGGGAGCATATCTTCGTTTATTCTTGGATCATCTTGAAAATCAGCCATAATGAAAAGCCACTTTATCTGTACAACCAAGTTAGATCTTTATATAAAATACAATACATATTGAATCTTAACGAGAAAGAACATAATGTCTTGGATTAAGATCCAAGTTGAAAGCCTGATCTTTCCATATTGTTCTTCCAGGTTCATTCCTCCAGTGGAGTCTTGATTGTGAAATGGATTTGGAGTCGCCGGGTGGATGATTTTAACCTTTGTGTGTCTGATCCCTGTCCACCATCATAGATCAGATCTAAACCTGTAAAACAATTCTGAAGAGAAAGTTAGTTCTTCAGGAAACTAAATTTTTGTGAATTTTCAAAACAACTTCTACAAACTCTTCAAGAAATTTAAAATTTTTAATTAAAATTTTCTCAAAGATTTATTAAACTAGAGAGTCTGATTAAACATTTGAAACTAAGGTTCAATGTATAAGCTAAATCAGAGATAGACTGAAGCAGCTTTTATTTACTTTTGCAATTGCAGAGCAAAAACAATTTCAAAGGCTACCTGGCTGATCTTCAGACTCTGTCCATAGCTTATAAATCAAACAATAGTATCAATAAAATGATTCAGATCCCCAGTATGGTCGCCACTATGTTATCACTCGGGTTTTCCTAGAAGTTGCGTAAGAGGAAAGTATACCCGAGGTAACCACAAACCAACCTTTTAGATGCAGAATCTAGCCAATCTGCATCCAGAGAGGGCTCTCTCTTTATGATTTATCTTTGTTCTTGGAAGGTTTTAGGCTAGTTATAGATTCAAGAGTTTGTTTTGGGAAAATGGTGGAATCCACAAACTAAGGGAAAGGTTGAGGGCTTTCAGTCCATTGGGCTATGGAGTCAAAGGATGGCTTTACTGGATTTCTATTTTACGCACAAGATGGTATTACAGGGCAAGATAGCTAGACAGAGAACAATCCTTAAAATTTAAAGTGGATGGGATGATCTTGAAGGGATGAAAGGCAACTAAGAATCTTTCATCATGTTCAAAAGAAAGAAATGAGATGACTACAAACAAAGAGCAATGAAGAATTCTTTATTACAGTAATCAACAGTGTTTAAATTAGCAAAGCAGGAGCATTTAAGAATTCATGCTTATAGCTAATTTAGAAGAAAACATTAAGAACAATTACATTTGAAAACAGAGTACAATTAAGCAAATTCTGTTTCAATCCTTTATGTAAATTATTCAGAAATGGATATGATGGTATTATAAACTAATATAAAATTTCAGACAAAGGGTAGAAACACTTATTGAACTGTAGTCCAACACATGAATCCTGCAACAAGTCCAGTGCTTTCAAATCGTCATCCAGCAAGCCACAAGTAAATTTCTCCAAAAGATTTTATTCCGAAAATCTCAATGTTACAGCAGAGTAATAGAATCCACCCTCAAATGCTTCCAAGAGTGGAGTATTTATACAAATTCTAAACTAAAATATCTTGAAAAAATATCAAAATTGGTTCACAAATCTCTCTAACTATGTTACATAAATAGAACTAAAGTAAAGGAAACTCAAACTATTTGGCACTATTTTTTATGGATAGGTGATGACAAAGAGGAGAATTCGAATGTGATCCAACTCTTAGTTGATGATGAGGCATCCAAGTCACTAACTGCTTCCTTTCTTTGTGCAATCTGCTCCAACAATTCTGCAAACTTAGGGTCCAATGATATCTTCGTATTTCTCAATCCGTAATAGATATGTAAAAAGTGAAAGAGGTTATTGTGGATTAATATGTTGGTGAGATAAACCTCTTTAAGTTTCCCAAAATTCCTCTCCAGCTGTACATAATATTCTCTGTAAAAAATATGTGTAAAACAGAGTTTTACAGAGTCTGAAAAATATCTTCTAAAGATGTGCGTGTATCTCTCATTATGAAATCACTGTGCAAAAAGTGAGATAGGTTTTTGTATATGGGTCCCTTAGGAACATAAACCTCCTTCAGTTTTGTAAAATGTATTTCTAATTGGCCACAATATTCTCTGCAAAATGATGACTTGACTGTAATTTTCTGCAAAAAGTGCTTTCCAACTTTGTTTAATATTTCCAAAACCATAATATCTGTTAGAAAAGTGAGAGAGGTTTTTGTAGATGGTACTCTTAAGAAAATAAGCCTCCTTCAGTTTTTCAAAATTCATCTTGGATTGATCACAATAGTTTCTGAAAAACTATGACTAAAACATGCAATTTCTGCAAAAATGTTCCTTCTTGTTGTGTTTTTCATCTTTTTACTTTTTTGCTCTTTTGACTGTTTTACTTTCACTTTTAGACAAAATTCACTATTGGTGAAATTTATTCTCATCTCTTTTTACCATTTTACTGCCTCTGTAATTACTTTTACTGTTTTACCTTTGACTGCTCTGTAACTTCATTTCAACTTGCACTCTGACTTTTACCTGATACACTTTAACCACTGATACTCTTTAACTGTTATGCTTTTCCTATCCCTGTAATTTCTCATTTCACTTTTACCATTCACTGAGCACATTTCATCATTCTAATCTCTCTCTGAATTTGTATACAAACTGTTTGTTGAATGAAGATATTGAATTAAAATATGAGAATTTGGAGTAAACAATTTTGTCAACTAGTATTGAAATTGTTGGTCCAAATCCATATTCTGATGGTAACCTGCTAAAATCAAACAATTTGTTAATGAAATCCAGGTCTCTATGAGGAGCGTTCACTGGGGCAACGTTTAAAGCCACAGGAGCTTCCATTTTGGTTCTTGTGGATTCAAAATGGAAATTTGGCTGTGGTGGTGAAGTAGAGATTCCACGGGAAAGCGGTCAATTTTAGGGTTAGGTAGACGATTTCACAGTCGTAACCCTGAATATGATCTTAGGACAAGATTTAAACAGGATTCCCATTGAAAAGCAAAAACGAGTTTCGATTTTGAGATTGGTGCGTAATAGGATAAATACTACATTGTTGGAAACCAGCGGTTCTTTAAGAGGTAATGAGCAATGGCGGGGACGTTCTTCAACACGGGCGCATCGGAATTTCGGAGTATATTGGTGTATTTGCAGTGAAATTTGAAAATTGCAGCGGGAGCTCTGTCGCTTAAAAACAACCGAAAAAACACGAAAAATGGCTTATTTACAAGTTAAAAGGGTTTTTATTTTGAGGTGTGTCGGTGATGCGGGATGGCGTGTGCATGATCGATGGTAAGTGGTAAGCGGGAAGTGCATACAGCTTTTGGTGAGGCGGTGATAATCAGCGAAGAAGCGGCGATTCCTGGGGCGCACCGTGGAATGGCGACTTTTCAAAAACGCCCATCCGGCCCAGTTAACATCTTGGCAAGGGGATGGGCAGCAGGATTAGGTCATGATAGATCCAGCGAGCAGATCCAGCGGTGAAGGGGAACTTGTGCGATTTCAAAGGTGGGCCCGTCGGGGTTTAAAAAGGTTTTAATGCGTAATCTAATCACCCCGGGGAAAAGTTAATAGGCGGAAATGGTTGTTAATTAGTCCAAATGATTAATTAACCCCATGAATGTTATGAAATGGATTGCGACGGAGTTTGGCCAGGTGGAATGCCACGTGGACGGACCACGGTGGCATAGACTTTTGCAAAGTTTATTAATATGTTTTGGTATTAAACATACTTATAGTATTATATGATGAATGAATTAATATAATTAATTCATCATAGGGGCGGAATTTATGTATAAGGCTATAGTTTTAACCAAAGGGCTTATAAAGCGGGGTGTTTATTTTCAATGTGCGGGAATATATACTTTGGTAAACATTATAATAAATGGGTTTTGGGGATATTTATAAAAAAAGGGAGTTATATACTTAGGAAAAGAGATTTCACTAGGGATTTAATATAGTAGAATTAAATGTTAATATGGCAAAGGACAAGGAAAAATCAAAACATCCTTGTATATCTAAGAAAGTGATAACTTGTGAAGTAAATTGCAACATTTTGTCTTCAACACTTAAACTTAGAATAACAAGCTATTTTGAGGAATTTTATGGAATTTTGCATCACTTTCCTAAGTAAAATAGGATTTTACTTAGGAAAGGGTTAAAGATGGAAGATAACAATGATGAATTATCTCAAGTGCTTAGGTCTTTTTGATCATTAGGCCGAGGGTCTGGTCCCTCCAGAAGTCAAGGAAATGCCTTGAGCCCCTTTGATCTCCAATTACCTTAGTACTTTTGGGGAAATTAGTAAAACTGTTGAGGGGGAAAAATGATGGGGGAGGTTAATGAATTTGACTTTGCTTGCTGTGATTTTCCAGTGTATTTCCTGCTTTAGTACTTGTGATGAAAGTAAATGATTAACCAACACTTTGCAGCACCATTCATCAGATAACACTTTGCAGCACCATCTACCTACCCTATCTACTTAACACTACCATTTTCTCTTCTTTATTAGGGTGCATTTAGACTTGCAAACCCTTTTCAATATTTTTCTTTTTACATGATAAATGTATCTATTTCTACCCTTATTACATCCAAGGGCTCAGATTAAACTGTTGAGCACCTTTTATTCACTCTACCTAGCTACTTATCTGCCAAGATTAAACTGTTTGGCTAGATATTTATTCTCTAATCTATAACATGAAATTGAAATATGACTAAGTCAAGTTTAAACAGTTTGACTTATTCATGAATTGTGGCAAAAATTTCACAAGTTTCACCCAATTGATTTATTACAACAGAGTAAAAAGTAGTGGCATTTGGATTTGCACACTTTCCTTGGTCTATTTTTTGCTTGGGGTTCATTTCTTTCTCTTTTTGACCATTTTTATTCTTTTTACCCTTTGATCTTTCTTTTAGGGTATACCCTCTTTACATTTTTTAAATTTTTTGATTTTTTTGGTTTTCAAGAATATGGAACACCTTTGCTCAAGTAAGAAGGTTTGAACATATTCCATACTTCCATCAAGACAATCATGAAAGATGAAACCTATTGATATAGGAGGCTAACAGAATCATTTTTCCAACTAAATGTATCAGATGTACTAGGATCTTGCTACAACTTTTGAATGAGTGTCCATACATCTTTGTCCTTCTTCCATTCATCTCTTGCTTCAATTATCCAATCTGGTTGGATAATAGAAATGGCACAAAGCAATGCTTCCACCTCTTCATTCTTTCTTGAGAGTGCATCTGCAACAACATTAAGCTTTCCTTTTTGTAGATTATTTCAAAGTCATAACCCAACATCTTTGTGACCCATTTTTGCTGCTCTTCTGACGATAGTCTTTGTTCCAAAAAGTGTTTAAGAATATCATGATCGGTTTTTACCTTGAAGTGTCTTCCCATTAGGTAAGTTCGCCATTTCTTTAGTGCATGCAGTATTGCTAACATTTCCTTCTCATAAATATGTTTCTGTAAATACTTTCCTTTGATTGGACGACTTTCAAAAGCAATGGGTCTTCCTTCCTGCATTAAAACTGCACCAATTCCATTTCCTGAGGCATCACATTCCACAAGAAAGGTTTTTGTGAAGTCTGGCATAGCTAAGACCGGTGCTAGGCACATTGCCTCTTTAAGATGTTCAAAGGCCTTAGTTGCTTTAGGAGTCCATGAAAATGCATATTTCTTCAATAATGTTGTTAGAGGTGCTGCTATTCTCCCATAATTATTAACAAACTTGTAATAATATCCTGTTAACTCGAGAAATCCTCGCAACTGCTTTATGGTCGTGGGGACTTTCCATTTCTTAATGGCTTTAATTTTGTTAGGGTCTACTTTAACACCCTCATGAGATATAATATGACCCAAATATTCCACATCTTGTACTCCAAAGAAACATTTGGATGTTTTTGCATATAATTGTTTCTCCTGCAATAGTTTGAGTACCCTGTCAACATGTTCAACATGATCCTTCCAAGATCTGCTGTAGATTAGTATATCATCAAAAAATTCTAGCACAAATTTTCTAAGGAAGGGTTTGAAAATGGAATTCATCAACCCTTGAAATGTAGAAGGTACACTGGTAAGGCCAAAAGGCATGACCAAAAATTCATAATGTCCCTCGTGAGTTCGAAATGTGGTTTTTGGAATATCTTTAGTCTTCATTCTATTTTGATGATATCCTGAACGAAGATCCAACTTGGTAACATAAATTGCTCCATGTAATTCATCCAAAAATTCATCAATCACAGGAATGGGAAATTTATCTTTAATGGTGAGCTTATTGAGCTCCCTATAATCGAGACACATTCGCCATGATCCATCCTTCTTTTGTACCAATACTACGGGAGCAGAGAAAGAACTTTGACTAGGTTGAATTATACCCGCCTCTAACATTTCTGCAATCATACGTTCAATTTTTCTCTTTTGGAAGTAAGGATATCTATAAGACCTGATGTTTGGAGGAACACTTCCTGGAATCAAATGAATAGCATGATCATGATCACGAATAGGTGGGAGTCATTTGGGAGTTTCAAACACCTTGGAATGATTGTCCAAGACTTGTTGGAGATCTGCAGAAATAGATGATTTTGATGTTGGAACTTCTAGTGAGCATAATTGTGCAATTACGCCTCGTTGTTCTTTGTTTAGAAGCTTTGTCATGACATTAGAGCTTATTATCTTTCCCGGCTTCCCTGCAATACCCCGTAATTCGACTTCCTTTCCTTCTGAAAAAAATTTCAAGAAAAGTTCTTGAAAATTAAAAGCTACCGTCCCCAAAGATTGCAACCATTGTACTCCTAGTACAACATCAGCACCTCCCATAGGAATGGAAAGCATTGGACTAGTCAATACATATTCCCCCATGGTTAGCTTGACATTATGGAATTTTCCAGAGCAATTTATAGTTCCTCCATTTGCAACCATCACTTGACATTCTGGTGCTGGGTATAGGAAACAATTTAATTCCTTGGCTACCTTACAATGAATAAAATTATGGGTGCTACTTGAATCAATCAACACTATTACCTTTTTCTTCTTGATTTGTCCTTCTATATTGAGAGTTTGAGGAGTGGTAATTCCTGCCAGTGCATTACACGATATGGTCAGACTCATTTCTTCCTCTTCTAGGGTTGGTTCCTGGTGTATATCCTCTTCTTCTTCATTTTCTTCTTCCTCTTCACAATCTATGTAAAATAATTTCGTCTCAGCACACTTATGACCTTTAGTGTATTTGCTATCACAACTGTAGCAAAGCCCTTTTGCTCTTTTTTCTTCCAATTTTTGTGGTGTCAACCTTGTAGGTTGTGGAAATATAGGCGTAGCAACACTTCCTTCTTTATAGAATCGAGTGGTATGCTTCCTTGTCGCCATTATTTTACATTCAACTTTTCTTGCCAACTTGAATGCCTTCTCCAATGAATTTGGTTCCAAAACGCGAACTTCATGTTGGATATTATCCTTTAAAGTGCCTATCAAGAGATCGATCCTGTATTCCTCTGGAATATCAGTTACCCTTATATTCAATTTTTGGAATTCCTCAATGTGTTGCCCCACTAAACCCTTTTGTTTTAGATTTATCAATTGGCTAAAGAAGGTGTTTCTCTTTGTATCCTCATAATGTGCTATCATTTCTTCCATAAAAATTGACCAAGTGACAATTTTTTTACAGGAGCAAAGCCATCGATACCATACAAATGTATTTTTTTCTAAATGTAAAGTTGCAATGCGTACATTTTGTGTGTTTTGCAAGTTATGGAGATCAAAATATTGCTCCATTTGTAGTATCCATGTTACAAGATCCTTTCCATCAAACTTCCTCATATCCATTTTTGGAATATGGTGGTTCTTCCCGCCAACATTAGAGTTTATCAAATCACGATTAACATTGATTTTGTTCTCATCATGAGGTTCTTCTACTATCTTTTCACCATTAGGAAACATTTCTTGTATCAACTTTGTCAAACCTTCGATGTTTGTTTTTAGATCATTCTTCATGTTTTCCATCTTATCTTCCACGTCATCCATCTTAGCTTGCATGCCATCCATATTAGCTTCCATGCCTTTCTTCAAAACTTCCATTTCATTTTTTGTTGCTCTTTGCGAGAGTGAAATTTGTTGCACTTGCTCTTGTAATTTTGATAGATCATGTTGCAATTCTTCATCTTCATGAGTCATAGTAGAGCCTTCTAAAGGAATAATGGGTGTTGAATTATTTTTACGGGGCATATTTTAGAATCCAATACTGATATCTATTCTACAATATCCCCTTGGAATCAATTCAAATTGATTCTTCAAACAAGACTTATGCAATTCGGAAAAAAAATACACACCTTTTTCTTGATTTTGAGGAGCTCGATAATGAAATTGGATTATATTTGTGATTGCAGCACTTAAATATTTTATTTTTGGTACCAATGTAGCCCTCTAAATTATCTTTCGAATGCCACAGGTCTAACCTGATTTGGATTCTCCAAGACAAAGTTGTGTCAAATCTCCCACAATGACCTGATTATGGACTCGTTCAGTAGATTGAACTTGTATGACTCGCCACGTGTCACTGTTTCATCCTTCATCTCTTAAATTGATAGCAAAGAAACTACAGTCCATGTAATTATGAAAATTTTTTATGACACTCCAATCTGATGCCCAGAGAGAGAGTTATTGAACTTTTCCCATGATCACCTCTTTGAGATGAAATTTAGGAGCTTGAAAAAGCACTACCTTCCACAGATCATATCTCCAAAAATATTGCGAACCAAGCTCTAAAATATTTTGAAGAATATCTTCAAGATTTAAACTTTGCACCATAAGAATTTCAGATTCTGAACCTTCGTAGAAAAAAAATTATAGCGCAAATGCCACGATGACCTATTTAGGAGCCTAAAAAAAGACTTAACTTCCACAGATCATATCTCCGAAAATATTGCGAACCAAGCTCTAAAATTTTTAGACAATATTCCTCGGGATTTCTGATTCACACCTTAAACATTTCAACTTCTGAAACTTCGTAGAAAAATACTTATAGCGAAAATTCCACGATGACCTGTTTGGAGCAGCGAAACCCTAGAATCCAAAGCTCTGATACCAAATGTTGTGTAACCAGCTCCAAAAATAGAAGAAAAAAGATATAAACGCCTTAGAAATGAGCCACTTCGAGGGGGAAACCTCCAATACATTACATAAATGAACAATTCTTGGATGATACAATTCACAAAACCTCCTTTCTATATATAGGAGTCCATGGGGCCATAATGTAATCCTAGTGGGCCACAATGTAATCCTAGCCGACCTAACAATAATAATTTAAGGTCACAATAATAACAAAATGGGGGTTACAAGGGTACAATAATAACAATAAGGGGGTTACACTATCAACAATAAGGGACTATACTAGTAATATAGGGACCTAACAAGGAGGATGCTTTGGACTTGAGCCAAGAGATGTGGAGAAGGAAGAACCAACCCCCAAGAGGCCTCTCAAGAAGGTGAGGAAATCCTAAACAGGAATTCCCTGACAATTCTTGCTAAACAGTAAAGAATGCACAATGTCTGAATAGACATGGAATCAATAATCAAAGCATGAATCACAATGGCTCTCCTCCTCTCCATATATAGCAAGTGAAGGCTATCTCTCCATGGGTCCCATACATTAGGGTTTCCTCCATAAAGGAATATTCCCTCCTCTACCTCTGCGCTATCCCATGTAGTGCTTTCCACCTCATACCCTGCGCTGGTTGACTTGGTCAAACCTCTTTAAAAATGTCTGCTTTCACACATGAGGGTGTGAAATCTAGTTCCATGGTTGATCCCCTTTCATACTAGAGGGATTTTGTCCATGTTTTTATTATGAATGGTTCTTATCTCCCCATTATTCATCTCCTACGTGAAAATAGACAAAATTGATATTCCAACTTATTGAAGGAAAAATTTGGAATATTACATTCCTCCCCTCCCAAATGTTTCTTGTCCTCAAGAAACTGCAAGGATAGAACTGAAAAGTCTCCACTCAAGGCATGGAGTCTGAAATGTGATGATTAACATCTCCCTCATGTGGATCCTCCATCCCCAAGCAATCATCCAAAAAAAATGAGCCAGCTCCCAATAAGGCAACTTTTGAAAATATCCTTCCACCTCAAGCTCTGGAAATGAAGGTGGGCCGAAAATCTGAACATGGTAAGCATCATAACCTACCCCAAGCTATCCTTCTCTCCACTTATGGTAAGTGTATAGTGTGTGATAATCCTAGGCTGCAAAAGTATTGTCCTCAAATGGAAAAGTGAAGAACAATCCTCCAGAGAATTCTCCTCCAACAATGAAGAACAAGTTGGACCAAAACAATCCATCCATGATGAATAGGACAAGATCATCATAGATTATCCCAATGAGAATTTTTTTGCAAGTTATGCATGATGATACATGATACAAAAAATGTCTCACAAGGATACAACGCAGTTTCATCCATTGCAATCTCAGAAAGGAGCATGGCAAGTGACACACAAAATCCATCACATCTACTAAGGAATAGTAAATGGCTGAATATAACAACAATACAAGACCAAACACTTGCCCATTTTTGTAAAATGGATGACTATCAAGTCCATGGTACACCTCAAAAGAGAAAACATATGTAGTAGTGGTGGCCATATCTTCTCCGATGCTCCCATTACAACATGTAGTGCACAAAATGTGAGAATTCTTCCCACTCAAGGACACATCCAAATCATGTGCCTCTCTCATAATCATGCTTCTTATACAAATATGATCCATATCAGAAAATGAATTCATGATCAGCAATAAAATGAGGAAAAGTTTGAAGGTTTCATGTGTTGCAAGAAGGTACCAGCAGTTTTCCCAATAGTGACAACGCAGTTTTCCAAACTGTTACTTTAGAAAATCACATGGCAAGTTGTTTTGTGTTACATGAATAGTTATGTATGTCATGATAGCTACTAATAAATAGAAAATGGCTGAGTATATCAACTGATCATACATGAAAGAAAACACTTGCCCAAGGCCATATAAAATATGGTTGTCTCCATCATACAAGTTGGCCCAATTTTGTCCAAGGAGCTCAATGAAAAACTTGCCCCTTTGTGGAGAAATGCACTGAATATCAATGGTAAGAGCATAAAAATGTGGTGTTAGATAATACATGGATGTAAAAACAATATTATTACCATATGTTGAGAGCAATATTATGCATGTGTATATGAATATTCCTCCATAGTAGTATGGTACATTCTCGGGAAGAGAATTGAACCATATGTGGCATAAAGATCACCCTCCTTATACTTGGAAATCCAAGTCAATAATATCATAGCAAGTGAGGTCATACCAATGTAATAGATGTCTCCATCCACTAATCCGTCAATCTCACCTCCTCTTTGTCCTCTAAGTGCATCAAGTGTGAAGTGATCCTGGGGAAACTCCATCAATAACTCCAAGCTCTGAAATGACATCACTGTTGGCCTCTGCAAATGATCTCTGGACAACTCATAGCTACATTCTTTGACATGATACCTATCAAAGATATATCCCATAATGCTACAATACATAAGAGGTCATTCCCAAGGTGGTAGTACCTCTCTATCATAAAAATCCAAGGAGATAATGCCATCTCCTCCTCCTGCAACATCATGAAAAATGTGAGAGCAATTCTGCTCTTTCTCTCCCAAGAACAAGTAAAGCAACAAAAGACTTTTTTGCCTCCCCATACTCCCACCATACAACTCATGTGATGAAGAAAAAATGAATTATATGATTATCACATCAACACCATGCATCCATACTCTATGCTGCTCAATGATGCAATTATCCATCCTCCTACTCTTAGGAAGAGTGTTTGCCAAGTGATGGCCAAACTCTTTCAAGAGTAACCAGTGCAGCCAAGCCTCTTGTTTCCTGGTGTCACAAATCTGCAAGTAGCCTCCCAGCTCCTTGCTCATCAACCACATCCACTCAACCACTTGTGGATGCTTTCTCCTTGTCTTCACCTCGGTACTCCTCCCATGAGGGCTACCATCCTCGCAAATCAAGTTCCTGTCTTTTCACTTCATGGGATTTTGAAATGCAGTCTTCTCAAGCATCAATGAGACCCTATCAAGACCCAAATAGGTGGTAGGAAAAAACCTCCCATCATGATGTGTATGGCTCAATGAATGTCCAACACAAGCATGAGAGATGTTATCCATCTTAAGATGTCCTCCATCTTCTATCTGCTCTTGTGAGAAAGGAAGAAAATCTTTGCACTCCATGGTGTGTTGAAGTGCACCTCTAATGAGATCTCTCCTTGAGACCTCCCTCTCATCAATAGTATTCGAAAACCAATGAGGTCTTGGATATGAAAGTAGAAGTTCCTCTTTGAGCTGAGAGGAGCTCATTGAGAAAGTGTCATCTTGAAGGGAGAAGGGGTTTCTTACTTCAAGATGTCTATTATCAACCTTCAAGGCTTCAAACCCCAACCTCCAATGTGATATGTAATCCAACAAAGGATCATGAAGATGATGGTTTATTTCCTCCTTGAATTTTTTCATGTTGCACAGCGCAGTGCAACCAAGCTGCTCTATGGTAGCAATGGGATTTGACCCTTGGTAATTTAAAAGTAAATCTCCACATTGATAAAAATAATTTGTTTTAACAATAGAATGTGGAAATCCTTTCATACCTTTATGTGCATTTGGAACTTCTTGTAGGGCTACAAGAGTTCCCTCCTCCAAAGTGTTGGCTATCCCAACTGTTGATGCATGTGGCTGCTCCTCCATGAGTGTGACAATGTTATTACAAGGCTCCTCAGGTGATGGTGTGATCTCCCCTTCCTTTGCCCTTTCATCATCAAAGGTTTTGACCAACCCTTGGATGAACTTTGCAAAAATTTTCTCCCTTGCATGGATCAAGTGGCTTCTCCACCAATCATATCCTTCACCTTCCAAGTGCAACACTGATATTTCAGTAGCTTCTTTCTCTACTACAGGATGTAGAAAGAAAAATGCCACCAACTCTTTCACCCAAGTTCGTGCAGTAGATGACCCATCAAAGGTAGACAACAAAAATATATTTCCTTTGATTTCTTTTCTGCTACATGGTGTCCTCTCTTCCTTTAGCTGGATGAAATGAGGAAAATCTAGAGTCTCCTTGAAGGCTGTAGGTTTAGATCTATACTCAACAAGGTAATCACTTAGAATTTGATGATCCAAGTGTCTTCCATGCTCAATGTCTTCCTCTTGATGAGAATAGGAAATGCATGGTCCTTCCTCTTCTTCTTCTTCAATCTTCTAAACCTCTGTGGAGAGGTCTCCTCTAGATCTAAAAATATATGAGAAGAAAATCATCTTCTTCAAAATTTTGATCTTCTTGGGCTTAGAATCACAGGCTGAACCAAGAAAGTTTCTCCAATACCACTGTAATGTTCCCGAATCGGAACAGCTAGCAATCCATTGCTGGAAAATGCATTTTCCAGAAATGGAGGCAGCAAGCTTTGATACCAAGACTTGAATCCCTTAGACCAATGTCTCTAAGACCAAAATCCAAGATTTTGGATCAAATAAATCCTTTTAGGGTGTTGTGACAAGACTCCCACACCTAGTTCCCTTCAGAAATTTCCCAAAGAATGGGGTTGCAATAAGACATGAACATACCATGGAAAGAAATCGTTATTTTATGAGATGTGATACAAGAAGAAGTAGATAGCCAATGAAAAATGTTTTAACAGCAATGCAAGTAAAAATTCTTGAGGAAACAACCTCTCAAGAAAGGTAATGCAAGCCTTAGCAATACATGTATGTGGAAATGGAAGAACACTGCTATTTTGGCATAGAACCAGGCTATGAGGACGTAATTTATAAGATATACTTCTCCATATTACATAATAGATAAAATATATGACAATATATAGCTCAAATAAAGTGGGGAATAAAATCTCTAACCCCTGAAAGCAACAATACAACAATCCTCCAAGGGATTGGCTGAAATACAAAAAATGGAAAAAATGCCGAAGTTGTTGGGCAGCAGCTGCAACTAAAATAAGGAAATGAATAGAGAAGGCTGAAGATGATGAAAAAACTGAAGTATACCTTCTCCAATGGACCCCAGAGTGGAAGGATTATCCTTACACTTGAGATCTCACCCTCCAATCAATCTGCAAACCCTCACTGCAGATACTCCATGAGAATAACGCAGTCACTAAGAGGGACTACGCAGTGAGTGGAATAGAACACTATGACCAAGTGCCAATATCTAAAAATCAGCTCTCAAGCTTCCAATATGATCTCCCAAAGAAAGGAAAGAATCTCTCTCTAAAAAACAAAAGATGGAAGAGGTATTGTGGAGTCTCCACTACAACACCCTGCAACATAGAGTTATGCTGGTGCAACAATAATGCTGTCCTGGAGGAGGATTATTTGGACTTGAGCCAAGAGATGTGGAGAACGAAAAACCAATCCTCGAGAGGCCTCTCAAGAAGTGCGGAAATCCTAAACAGGAATTCCCCGACAATTATTGCGAAGCAGCAAAGAAGGAACAATGTATGAATAGACATGGAATGAATAATCATAAGCATGAATCACAATGGCTCTCCTCCTCTCCATATATAGCAAGTGAAGGCTCTCTCTCCATGGGCCCCATCCATTAGGGTTTCCTCCATAGAGGAATGTTCCCTCCCTTATCTCTGCGCTGTCCCATGTAGTGCTTTCCACCTCATACCCTGCGCTGGTTGACTTGGTCAAACCTCTTTGAAAATGTCTCCTTTCACACGTGAGGGTGTGAAATCTAGTTCCAAGGATGATTCCCTTTCATAATAGATGGATTTTATCCATGTTTTTATTATGAATGGGTCTTCTCTCCCCATTATTCATCTCCTAAGTGAAAATAGACAAAATTGATATTCCAATTTATTGAAGGAAAAATTTGGAATATTACAAGGTTCCTGTTTAGACCATAAACAACTTAATAAATTATGGATTACTAAGTTATTTTTCATAGTGAGAGCAATTTTACTTAGGGTAAAATTGGTCCTACATGGTGTATTTTGGTCCATCTAATAGTAACAGGTTAGATGACCAAAAATTGGTGTAACAAAGAGTATATCAAAAAATTCTCTCTCCCTCACATATCTTCAAAGAATTTGGTCGGGGCCTAGCTTAAAGATATTTCTCCCTATCCATGTGAAAGGGGAACTTTTTCTGATGATCTTTTTTTTCTCCTTGAATGAAATATTAGGAGGGAACTTTCCAACTACCAAGTAGTTAGCTATGTTAGCAATCCATGGTGAGATTGCTGATATCGCGAAGAGATGTTGATCTACCAGTTGGTAATCCACCATTCCTTCTTCATCTATAGATAGAGCTAACTAGGATAAAAAATATGCAGCAACATTCTCCTTTCCAAGTTTATCAATGATGGTTAGGTAAAAAAATTTTAATAGTAACAACCATATAAGTATCATAGCATTAATATCTAGTTTGTTAACTAAATATTTGATGATTGAGTGATCAATGTGTACAAAGGTCTGATACCTTGTGACATAATGTCTAAATTGTTTTAAAGCATGACAATGGATAACATATCCTTCTCTATGATTGAATTTGGCCTTAGACAAGTTCTTACTGATGAAATAGACTGAATAAGGTATTTTTTATTCTAATGGCCCTAATGTTTCCCCCACAGCTTTTTCGGATGCATCTGTATGGATGTGGAAAGGAAGAGTCCAATTTGGACCTCCGAGAATGGGGGTGTAGCAAAGATCTAACCCCTGAAAGCAACAATACAACAATCGTCCAAGGGATTGGTTGAAATATACATAATGGAAAAAATGTTGGAGTTGTTGGGCAACAACTACAACTTAAATATGGAACTGAATAGAGAAGGTTGAAGATGATTAAAAAACTGAAGTATACCTTCTTCAATGGATCCCCAAAGTGGAAGGCTGATCCTTACACTTGAGATCTCACCCTCCAATCAATCTGCAAACCCTCACTGCAGATACTCCATGAGAATAACGTAGTCACTAAGAGGGATTGCGCAGTCAGTGGAATAGAACACTATGGCCAAGTGCCAAGATCCACAAATCGGCTCTCAAGCTTCCAATCTCATCTCCCAAAGAAACGAAAGACTCTCTCTTTGAAAAACAAGAGATGGAAGAGGTGTTGTGGAGTCTCCACTGCAACACCTTGCAACACAGAGTTATGCTAGTGTAGCAATAACATTGTCCTAGAGGAGGATGCTTTGGACTTGAGCCAAGAGATGTGGAGAAGGAAGAACCAACCCTCAAGAGTCCTCTCAGGAAGGTGAAAAAATCCTAAATAGGAATTCCCCGACAATTCTTGCTAAACAGTAAAGAATGCACAATGTCTGAATCGACATGGAATGAATAATCATAAGCATGAATCACAATGGCTCTCCTCCTCTCCATATCTAGCAGGTTAAGGCTCTCTCTCCATGGGCCCCATCCATTAGGGTTTCCTCCATAAAGGAATATTCCCTCCTCTACCTCTGCGCTATCCCATGTAGTGCTTTCCACCTCATACCCTACGCTGGTTGACTTGGTCAAACCTCTTTACAAATGTCTCCTTTCACACATGAGGGTGTGAAATGTAGTTCCATGCTGATCCCCTTTCATACTAGAGGGATTTTATCCATGTTTTTATTATGAATGGGTCTTCTATCCCCATTATTCATCTCCTAAGTGAAAATAGACAAAATTAATATTCCAATTTATTGAAGGAAAAATTTGGAATATTACATTCCTCCCCTCCCAAATGTTTCTTGTCCTCAAGAACCTGCAAGGATAGAACTGACAAGTCTCCACTAAAGGCATGGAGTCTGAAATATGATGAGTAACATCTCCCTCATGTGGATCTTCCATCCCCAAGCAATCATTCAAACAAAATGAGCCACCTCCCAATAAGGCAACACCTGAAAATCTCCTTCCACCTCAAGCTTTGGAAATTAAGGTGGGCTGAAAATCTGAACATGGTAAGCATCATAGCCTACCCCAAGCTGTCCTTCTCTCCACTTATGGTAAGTTTAGAGTGTGTGATAATCTTGGGCTGAAAAATTATTGTCCTCAAATGGAAAAGTGAAGAACAATCCTCCAAAGAATTCTCCTCCAACAATGAAGAACAAGTTGGACCAAAACAATCCATCCATGATGAATAGGACAAGATCATCATAGATTATCCTAATGAGAATTTTTCTTCAATTTATGCATGATGATACATGATACAAACAATGTCTCACAAGGATACAACGCAGTTTCATCCACTGCAATCTCGGAAAGGAACATGGCAAGTGACACACAAAATCCATCACATCTACTAAGGAATAGTAAATGGCTGAATATAACAACAATACAAGACCAAAAACTTGCTAATTTTTGTACAATGGATGACTATCAAGTCCATGGTTCACCTAAAAAGAGAAAAAATATGTAGTAGTGGTGGCCATATCTTCTCCCATGCTCCCATTAGAACATGTAGTGCACAAAATGTGAGAATTATTCCCACTCAAGAAGACATCCAAATCATGTGCCTCTCTCATAATCATGCTTCTTATACAAATATGATCCATATCAGCAAATGAAGTCATGATCAGAAATAAAATGAGGAAAATGTTGAAGGTTTCATGTGTTGCAAGAAGGTACTAACAGTTTTCCCAATAGTGACATCGCAGTTTTCCAAACTGTTACTTTAGAAAATCACATGGCAAGTTGTTTTGTGTTACATGAATAGTTATGTATGTCATGATAGCTACTGATAAATATAAAATGGTTGAGTATATCAACTGATCATACATGAAAGAAAACACATGCCCAAGGCCATATAAAATATGGTTGTCTCCATCATACAAGTTGGCCCAATTCTGTCCATGGAGCTCAATGAAAAACTTGCCCCTTTGTGGAGCAATGCACTGAATATGAATGGTAAGAGCATAAAAATGTGGTGTTAGATAATACATGGATGCAAAAACAATATTATTACCATATTTTGAGAGCAATATTATGCATGTGTATATGAATAATCCCTCCATAGTAGTATGGTACATTCCCAGGAAGAGAATTGAACCATATGTCGCATAAACATCACCCTCCTTATACTTGGAAATCCAAGTCAAGAAGATCATAGCAAGTCAGGTGATACCAATGTAATAGATGTCTCCATCCACTACTCCATCAATCTCACCTCCTCTTTTTCCTCCAAGTGCATCAAGTTTGAAGTGATCCTGGGGAAACTCCATCAATAACCCCAAGCTCTGAAATGACAACGTTGTTGGCCTCTGCAAATGATCTCTGGCCAACTCATAGCTACATTCTTTGACATGATCCCTATCAAAAATATCTCCCATAATGCTACAATACATAAGAGGTCATTCCCAAGGTGGTAGTACCTCTCTCTCATCAAAATTCAAGGATATAATGCCATCTCCTCCTCCTGTAACATCATGAAAAATGTGAGAGCAATTCTGCTCTTGCTCTCCCAAGAACAAGTAAAGAAACAAAATATTTTTCTTCCTCCCCATACTCCCACCATACAACTCATGTGATGAAGACAAAATTAATGATATGAGTATCACATCAACACCATGCATACATACTCTATGCTGCTCAATGATGCAAGTATCCATCCTCCTACTCTTAGGAAGAGTGTTTGCCAAGTGATGGCCAAACTCTTTCAAGAGTAACCAGCGCAGCCAAGCCTCCTATTTCCTGGTGTCAAAAATCTGAAAGTAGCCTCCCAACTCCTTTCTCATCAACCACATCCACTCAACCACTTGTGGATGCTTTCTCCTTCTCTTCACCTTGGTACTCCTCCCATGAGGGCTACCATCCTCGCAAATCAAATTCCTGTCTTTTCACTTCATGGGATTTTGAAATGCAGTCTTCTCAAGGATCAATGAGACCCTATCAAAACCTAAATATGTGGTAGGAAAAAACCTCCCATAATGATGTGTATGGCTCAAGGAATGTCCAACACAAGCATGAGAGATGTTATCCATCCTAAAATGTCCTCCATCTTCTATCTGCTCTTGTGAGAAAGGAAGAAAATATTTGCACTCCATGGTGTGTTGAAGTGCACCTCTAGTGAGATCTCTCCTTGAGACCTCCCTCTCATCAATAGTATTCCAAAACCAATGAGGTCTTGGATATGAAAGTAGAAGTTCCTCTTTGAGCTGAGAAGAGCTCATTGAGAAAGTGTCATCTTGAAGGGAGAAGGGGTTTCTTACATCAAGATGTCTACTATAAACCTTCAAGGCGTCAAACCCCAACCTCCAATGTGATATGTAATCCAACAAAGGATCATGAAGATGATGGTTTATTTCCTCTTTGAATGTTTTCATGTTGCACAACGCAGTGCAACCAAGCTGCTCTATGGTAGCAATGGGATTTCACCCTTGGTCATTCAAAATTAAATCTCCACATTGATAAAAAGAATTTGTTTTAACAATAGAATGTGGAAATCCTTTCATACCTTGATGTGCATTTGGAACTTCTTGTAGGGCTACAAGAGTTCCCTCCTCCAAAGTGTTGGCTACCCCAACTGTTGATGCATGTGGCTGCTCCTCAATGAGTGTGACAATGTTATCACAAGGCTCCTCAAGTGATGGTGTGATGGTGTGAAAATCTAGAGTCTCCTTGAAGGCTTTAGGTTTAGATATATACTCAACAAGGTAATCACTCAGAATTTGATGATCCAAGTGTCTTCCATGCTCAATGTCTTCCTCTTGATGAGAATATAAAATGCATGGTCCTTCCTCTTCTTCTTCTTCAATCTTCTTAACCTCCATGGAGAGGTCTCCTCTAGATCTGAAAATAGATGAGAAGAAAATCATCTTCTTCAAAATTATGATCTTCTTGGGCTTAAAATCACAGGCTGAGCCAAGAAAGTTGCTCCAATACCAGTGTAATGTTCCCGAATCGGAACAGCGAGCAATCCATTGCTGGAAAATGCATTTTCTAGAAATGGAGGCAGCAAGCTTTGATACCAAGACCCGAATCCCTTATAACAATGTGTATAAGACCAAAATCCAAGATTTGGGATCAAAGAAATCCTTTTAAGGTGTTGCAACAAGCCTCCCACACCTAGTTCCCTTCAAAAATTTCCCAAAGAATGGGGTTTCAATAAGACATGAACATACCATGGAAAGAAATCATTATTTTATGAGATGTGAGATGATAAGATGTAGATATCCAATGAAAAATTTTATAAGAGAAATGAAAGTACAACTTCTTGAGGAAACAACCTCTAAAGAAAGGTAATGCAAGCCTTAGAAATACATGTATGTGGAAATGGAAGAACACTGCTATTTTTGCATAAACCCAGTCTATGAGAACGCAATTTATAAGAGATACTTCTCCATATTACATAATAACTGAAATATATGACAATATATAGCTCAAATAAAGTGTGGGATAAAAGCTCTAACCCCTGAAAGCAACAATACAACAATCCTCCAAGGGATTGGCTGAAATACACAAAATGGAAAAAATGCCAGAGTTGCTAGGCAGCAGCTGCAACTCATATATGGAAATGAATAGAGAAGGCTGAAGATGATGAAAAAACTGAAGTAGACCTTCTCTAATGGATCTCCAGAGTGGAAGGCTGATCCTTACACTTGAGATCTCACCCTCCAATCAATCTGCAAACCCTCACTGCAGATACTCCATGAGAATAACGCAGTCACTAAGAGGGACTACGCAGTGAGTGGAATAGAACACTATGGCCAAGTGCCAATATCTAAAAATCAGCTCGCAAGATTCCAATATGATCTCCAAAAGAAAGGAAAGAATCTCTCTCTGAAAAAGAAAAGATGGAAGAGGTATTGTGGAGTCTCCACTGCAACACCCTACAACACAGAGTTATGCTGGTGCAGCACTAATGCTGTCCTGGAGGAGGATACTTTGGACTTGAGCTAAGAGATGTGGAGAATGAAAAACCAACCCTCAAGAGGCCTCTCAAGAAGTGAGGAAATCCTGAACAGGAATTCCCCAGCAATTACTGCGAAACAACAAATAATGCACAGTGTCTGAATAGACATGGAATGAATAATCATAAGCATGAATCACAATGGCTCTCCTCCTCTCCATATATAGCAAGTGAAGGCTCTCTCTCCATGGGCCCCATCCATTAGGGTTTCCCCCATAGAGGAATATTCCCTTGTTTATCCCTGCGCTGTCCCATGCAGTGCTTTCCACCTCATACCCTGCGCTGGTTGACTTGGTCAAACCTCTTTGCAAATGTCTCCTTTCACACATGAGGGTGTGAAATCTAGTTCCAAGAATGATCCCCTTTCATACTAGATGTATTTTATCCATGTTTTTATTATGAATGGGTCTTCGCTCCCCATTATTCATCTCCTAAGTGAAAATAGACAAAATTAATATTCCAATTTATTGAAGGAAAAATTTGGAATATTACAAGGTTCCTGTTTAGACCATAAAGAACTTAATAAATTATGGATTACTAAGTTATTTTTCATAGTGAGAGCAATTTTACTTAGGGTAAAATTGGTCTTACATGGTGTATTTTGGTCCATCTAATATTAACAGGTTAGATGACCAAAAATTGGTGTAACAAAGAGTATATCAAAAAATTCTCTCTCTGTCTCACATATCTTCAAAGAATTTGGTCAGGGCCTAGCTTAAAGATATTTCTCCCTATCCATGTGAAAGGGGAACTTTTTCTGATGATCTTTCTTTTCTCCTTGAATGAAATATTAGGAGGGAACTTCCCAACTACCAAGTAGTTAGCTATGTTAGCAATCCATGGTGAGATTGCTGATATAGCAAAGAGATGTTCATATACCAATTGGTAATCCACCATTCCTTCTTCATCTGCAGATACAGCTAACTAGGATAAAAAATATGTAGTAGCATTCTCCTTTCCAAGTTTATCAATGATGGTTAGGTAAAATTTTTGTAATAGTAACAACCATATAAGTATCATAGCATTAATATCTAGTTTGTTAACTAAAAATTTGATGGTTGCATGGTCAATGTGTACAAAGGTCTGATACCTTGTGACATAATGTCTAAATTGTTTTAAAGCATGCAAATGGATAACATATCCTTCTCTATGATTGAATTTGGCCTTAGAAAAGTTCTTACTGATGATATAGATTGAATAAGGTAATTTTTATTCTAATGGCCCTAATGTTTCCCCCACATCTTTGTCAGATGCATCTGTATGGATGTGGAAAGGAAGAGTCCAATTTGGACCTCCGAGAATGGGGGTGTAATATTCCCAAATAGGGAAGCAACAATATATGAACACAAAACTAGAAATAGCAGTGTAAATCAACTCATTAACATTGGAGACCAATATGGAGACATATCCTCATGTATTATATTAGTAAATCAACATAAAATAGTGAGGCATAAATCATATACAATGGGGAAATGAGCCTCCCATAAGAAATCACTCCTCAATATGAACTGCTACTACAATAAAAAATGTTGGAAGAATGCTACTACGTAGTTATAAACAAACTAATATAGCAAAATAAGTACAAAATATGTAGGGCTGTTATATGCCTCAAAATATATGACAAATATAGATCTATGCTTTACACAAGCTCATACAAAGAACCCGGAAAGGGTTTTCAGAAATACACCCTATCGAAGATGGGATCTAAAGCCCTAGGGCTGAAGATTCACTGCAAACTAAAGCACATGAGTGTAGAAGGCTGAAATTTTGTAGATCTGATGTAGATCCCCTCAAAGGTCTCCTCCAATGAAAGGCTGAACCCTTCAATCACATGAAAACACTCCAAAGGAGCCACAAGATCCCTCACTGAAACTGCCATCCAAAATAATGCAATTCCCAACTGCAACAGTGCTGTAAATGATGGGAAATAGTTGGCTTGGTGCCAAATATCTGAAATGTGTATAATATCTCTCCAAACTGATCTCCCAAGTGAAGGAATCCTTCCTCCAACGAGAAACTAGCTCAGAAAGTGGGTTTCTAAACCCTCCACTGCAACACCTTGCAACACAACACAATATCCTGCAGAAACTGCGTTGATGAAGAAAGTTTTAGTTTGGCCTGAAAACCTGAATGTGGAAATTAATTCAAAGCTCTTCCTAGAGGCCTCTCAAGGAAAGAGGTGGGATTCCTGCTCAGGAACACCTGATGCTAAACAACATAACAATCTCAACTAAACAGCCGAAGAATGAAAGTATTCTAAACAGACCATATACAAGATAATAATCTGAAACATAAGCTCATATGGCTGCCATCCTATTCCTTATATAAATTATGAGCTTCCTTGCCCTTGCCCCAGTCAATTATATCATTTTCTTCATGAAATCAATCTCCCTCCAAAACTGTGTTATTCCTCAATTAATCTCGACTCCTCCATAACAGCGTTGTTGAATTAGTCAAAGTTGACTAAATCAACATGATCCAACCCATATTCACACTTGGAGGTGCTTTATTTAGCTACTGAAAAGGTCTCGTTTCAAAATTTAAGTGTTTTTATTACTGCTAAGTAGACTTATGGGCCTCCCCACCCACTTATTCACCTACCTAGTGATAAAAAAAATATAATATTCAATTTAGCTGAAGGCTAACTTTTTGGAATATTAATTCCTCCCCTCAAAAATTTTACTTGTCCTCAAGCAACTATAAAGGGGGATAAAAACTCCTCCCCTCCTCTTCTTGTGGCCTCCTCATAAATACTCCCCACCACTGCTCAAAATAATCTGCAATAAATCTTCCCTCCAATGGTTCCTCCCAAGTATGCAAAACCAAATGGCTCACATCATGAAAAGGTGGAAGGTGTAAGTGGAAACCTTCTTGCTGTCCCATGGCATCCTCAAGGTAGGAGTGATGAAAAACATAAGGGATCTCATTGTGAATGAGAGACTCACATACCAATGCTATCATCCAAATGAAATGAGCCAGTCTATGTAGCTCATCAAAGAAATCCTCAACCCCTGGTTGATGCAATGTATTGGGGTTTCATGGAGAGATTAAATTTTTCCACCCAAGTTGTATATCTCTCCATTTATGGAATATATGGGGCTAATTCTTATCTTTGGCTAAAATAATATGGCCTCCAGAATGACCCAAGTCACCCCACCAAACAAAACATCCATGAAGTGCCTCCTCCAAGAACTCAAGCTCTCCAAATGATCCTCCCACATGAAGAAAAGAGATGTAGTGTGGCAATCATGGTTTGCCCATGGTCTCTCCTAAAACATGCAATATATAATTTATGGAGAATCATACTCCCAATGGGCACCCTCAACTCTTGTGCTACTCTCCCAACAAAGCTTCCCATAAACATAAGAACACCTCCAATATATGGAAGCAAAAACAAATGAAAACAAGTTGCCACATGACAACTAGGAGGTGGATCATAGTTCCACATATGGAACCAGCGTAGTGCATCCCCTTCCTCCCTCAAAACAAAGGATAACAAGTGTCCTTTCACCCACTTGTTTTCTACCACAATCATTCTACAAGATAGGATCATAAAAGTAACATGTGGTGCCAATGGTGCACACCAAGAATCATGTGGCCTCCCCCACAAACCACCAATAGCATGGCCATCATTAATGCTAAAAATGGCCTCAATTACATCACCATACAATATAAAATAAATAATTACCCTCCTTGGTACAACATGTTGCTCATATAAAGTAAAGGAGTACAAGTCATAATGCAAAAATGTACCTTCTCTACTATGTACTTTGGTCATTGAGCTGAAATGGCTCAACTGAAAGATCTCCCTCACTCTCAATGAGTAGGTAAGTGGTTGTGAAAATCTCTCCATCACCATCCGGGCTATGCATCTCTCATCATGCTGATATACATCCTGCTGAATGCCCTCCCAAGTGAACTCCTCTATCAAGGAATGATATGCATCAAAGTGCATGGAAAGAAAGTCCACATGTGTTGCATGCAGTAGCTTCTCCTTGAGCTTAGAAGCTCTAGTCAAGAATATTCTCACATAAAAATAGATGAACTCATCATCCACCATGTATCTATCATCTCCCTCTAGGTCATCAAGAATCATGCAAGCACCAAGATAATTGGAGTACTCTAACAACAATTGAGACCTCTAATATGGATCAATCCTCGTAAGAGATAGTGCTGAAGATTTGAAATGTGAAACTCCCCACATGATATTGTCTTCTCCTTTGACATCCCCCATGCCAAATTCATCCTTAAAAGTGCTTCCATGCCCATCATGCAGTTTCTCATGCTCAAATAGAAGTGGTGGCCTTTGGAAGTTGGCCTCCCATGAGAAGCTACCATCCAAAAATAACCTTCTGATCTTGGCCAATGTGAGCATGAGTGGCCTCCATCTACTCAAATACATGGAGGATTTATTCCTCAAAGGAAGAACCCTCTGTTTCTCCAAATCGATGGATCAACTCCCTTGCACCATGGTAGTACCCTCATCCATTACTGCAACAAATGTTTTCAACGCAAAATATGTAGTGAGAGTGGGTAATGCTGAAAGTGGGAGAATGTATCCATCCTCCTTGAGTCTACCCTAGACTCTCTACACTGTATCAAGTCCTCCCAAGGTCCTTACCCCTCTAGAACCAATGAGAGGTGCAACCCAATGTGAAGCATCTCTCATCATCTCCTGATCTGGTGGTCACCCCGGTTGAATGCCTCCATGCAGTGAGACATCAATGTCAAGAATAGACTACAAATATGGATGTACAACTTTTTCCCTACCCTTACTGCGTAAATCAGTTTACCTATTCTATGCATCAACCTTCTAAAATGGATAGGGGTGTGTGCTCCTCATCATGTGATGATGGTCATCCTCCCTACCTTCTCCTTCCATCTGCAAGGTTTCACAATCATGTTGTCCATTGATTTTGCCTTGAAATACACACGTGAAATCCTCAAGAACTTCTTGCAGTGATACAAGAATTCCCCTTGTTGGAGCAAGTACTCTATCTACCTCTACATGAGGTGATAGATATGCTCTAGATATGACAGCGTTGCTGCCCCCAACCTTCTCTTCCTATTCAATATGAATGGGAGTCACTTTCTCAATAAGAGGATCCTCTTTTGAAAAATGGATCTTCATGCCCTCTTTTCCATGAGTATAAGATAAATATATTGCCTCTAGCAATGTAGTATGCAAGACGTTAGCCTCTTCAACAATTTTCTGAAGTGGAGTTGAGTTTATAGGTCCTTTCAACCGTTGCAAAATTTTGGTTTGTTTTGGTTTGTTTAGCTCCATCAAAGATGTTTCAGAATGTTTTCCATCAAACATTTCCACTAGTCTCCTAGTGAAATTTGCATAAGTAGAGGTATGTGCATTTTTTAAAGAAAAGGACTAAAATATCCACCAAGCATAGGGCTTACCTCTAAAATATAGCGCTGCAACTTTGATGGCTTCATTCTCTGAGACTTGGTGTTGCTACAAATAGATGTCTAGCTCCTCTAACCAAGCTCTAGCTGAACATTTAGGTGAACCATAAAAAGTAGATAGAAAAAATATACCCATATCATGCTACTTTCTTTTCTCCATATTGATCTTTAAAAACTCTTAGAAGTTGATGTGATCTTTGAACCTCTTATTTTGAGATTCATAGTCTTGCAGATAATCAATGAGAGTCTCCATCTTTGGAATTTCTTCTTCCTTCCTCTCTCTCATAGTAAATCTGGGCATAAGAATGTGCCGTGAATCATGGTGTGTGGCTGCATTCTCACACTCATCATGTGAAAATCTAGAGTTTTCTTTAGATTCAAACTCCCTTAGAGATTCCTTACATATCTTCCTTCTCATCTTCTTGATATCTCCATGAATGCTCTACATAGTTTGAGGAAGAAGTTTTGAGGGCCTCTCTTCCTTCCTTCCTCCAAAAAATGGAGTCATGTCTCTTTTTTCTCTGTACATCTCCTCTTCTTTGAGATAATCTTCTCCTTATGGTGAAATATTGGCTAAATGCACAAGCGGAGCCAAAATTATGCTCTAATACCACTGTAATATTCCCAAATAGGGAAGAAAAAATATATGAACACAAAACTGGAAATAGGAGTGTAAGTCAACTCATTAACATTGGAGACCAATATGGAGACATATCCTCATGTATTATATCAGAAAATCAACATAAAATAGTAAGGCATAAATCATAAACAATGGGGAAACAAGCCTCCCATAAGAAATCACTCTTGAATATGAACTACCGCTACAATAAAAAATGCCATAAGACTACTACAGCACAGTTATAAGCACACTGATACATAAAAATAATGTACAAAATATGTAGGGCTGTTATATGCCTGAAAAGATATGGAAAATACAGATCTATGCTTTACACAAGCTCCTACAAAGGACCCGGAAATGGTTTTCAGAAATACACCAAGATGGGATCTAAAGCTCTAGGGATGAAGATTCACTGCAAACTGAAGCACATGAGTGTATAAAGCTGAAATGTTGTAGATTTTATGTAGATCCCCTCAAATTTCTCCTCCAATGAAAGGCTGAACCATTCAATCACAAGAAAACACTCCAAAGGAGCCACAAGATCCCTCACTGAAACTGCCCTCCAAAATAACGTAATTCTCAGCTGGAACAATGCTGTAAATGATGGGAAATAGTTTTCCTAGTGCCAAAGATCTAAAATATGTCCAGGATATCTCCAAACGTATCTCCCAAGTGAAGGAATGCTTCCTATAATGAGGAACTAGCTTAGAAAGTGGGTTTCTAAACTCTCCACTACAACACAACACAATATCCTGCAGAAACTGCGCTAATGAAGAAAGTTGTGGCTTGGCCTTAAAAATTGAATGTGGAAATGAATTAAATTCTCTTCCAAGAGGTCTCTCAAGGAAATAGGTGGGATTCCCACTCGATAACACCCGATGCTAAACATCATAGCAATCTCAACTAAATAGATGAAGAATGCAAGTAGTCTAAACAGACCATATACAAAATAATAATCCAAAACGTAGGCTCATATGGTTTCTATCATCTTCCTTATATAGATTATGATCTTCCATGCCTTTGGCCCCACTCAATTAGGTCATTTCCTTCATGAAATAAATCTCCCTCCAAAACTGCGTTATTCCTCTTTTAATCTCCACTCCTCCATAACAGCGCTATTGAATTGGTCAAAGTTGACTGAATCGACATGATCTAATGCCTGTTCAAACTTGGAGGTGCCTTATTTAGCTGATAAAAAGGTCTCCTTTCACACTTGAAGTGTTTTTATTGCTTCTAAGGAGACTTATGGGCCTCCCCACCCACTTATTCATCTACCTAGTGATAAAACAAACTATAATACTCCATTTAGCTGAAGGCTAAATTTTTGGAATATTACAGGGGGAGGTAGCTAACTTTCCTTTAATGAGCTCAAAATATTCTTGATAAATATTGGACCAAGTAAACTCAGAAACCAAATAGGGGCAAAGCCACCTTATTGAAATATTTGATGAATCTTCTATAGTATCCACCTAACCCTAAGAGTCTCCTCACATCTCTATGCTTTTGAGGATAAGGTACCCTTTTGATAATAGTGATTTTTCTTGGGTCCACCTGTATTCATGCTTGGGAGATTGAGTGTCCCAATACAACTCTTGATCTTTTTAGGAATTCACACTTTTCTCGGCTCAGGGAAGGATGCATCTCAGTGCACCTTATCAACACTTTTCCCAAATTGGAGAGAGCTTGCTGGAAGTCATCCCCATAAGGTGTGAAATCATCCATGTAGATTTCAACTCACTCATGGAATAGCTCTGAGAAAATGCTCAAGACAACTCTTTGGAAGGTAGTTGGGGAATTGCACAACCCAAAGGGTACGAATCTATAAGCGAAGGTACCCCAAGGGTAGGTTAAAGTAGTCTTGTCCTAGGCTTTGGGGCTGACTTGGATCTGGTTATACCCACTGAACCCATATAAGAAAGAAAATAACTTATTTTATGCAAGGCCATCCATGACTTGGTCTATAAATGGAAAAGGAAAATGGTCCTTCTTTGTGGATTTGTTAAGTTCCCAATAATCACCACAGGTTGACCATTTTCTATTCTTCTTCACGACTAGGATAAGAGTAGATACCCACTCACTGTCGAATATTGGATAAATGAAACCTGCATCCAATAGTTTCTCTCTAGAGCTAGGTCCATCCTTCTTTGGGGTTGTTGCACAAGCTTTCATCCTTCCTTAATGTAAATATAATGTATGCATACTGAAGGATGCAAGCCTTTTATGTCCTTGTAATCCCAAGAAAATTCATCTAGTTTTTCTTTTAGAGGTTGGCATAGCTACTTTTCTTCTTTATCTAATAGGTTTGACTTGATTTTCAAAGATCTAGATGGGCCAAAATCTATAGGCTTGTTGGTTTTAGAGGTTGAATCGACTAAGTGAAATTCCATCCAAGGTTGGCTTTTAGATTCTTTGACTATGTTTTAAAGTGAACTATTAGTGGGGGACTCATTTTGAATTACCTTGTCGTTGAGTTCATCTTCATCAAGCTACCCCCCTCTAAGAAAAAAATCTATGGTAAAAATGGGGTTAGTGTTATATACCTTATATTCTTCATCCTCTAACCATATAGGTAGATCATTATCAATGGAATATTGGGCAGGAGGATATAATACCAGTTGTTTAGACAAGGACCCATTCTTAATAGTCATGTTTTTGGCCTAACAATTTATATAAGTATCAGCAGAGGCTAACCAAGCTCTCCCTAATATGAGAGGATATCCATTGAACTTGTTGTTTGGCTGCAGAACCAGAAAATATGTAGGATACTCCCAAGAGTCAATTGAAACCATAACATCCTCAACAATTCCTTCCAGAGTTACTGTGGACCGATCTAAAAGTTGCAGAATTGTTGTGGTTCTCTGCAAATTCACTTGGAGGTTTAATTTCAACATAGTTTCCTTGGTCATGACATTGATGGTAGCCCTGATATCAATTAGAGTATTGGGGAAAATAACACCATCTATGTGCAAATCTACAACTAAACTGCTAGGTTCCAAGTACTTTGGAAAGGTCACCCTTCCCAACATTGGGTCGGAAAATTGTCCTACTACATTAATGGTGGGGGTATATTTCTTCTTTCTCCCAGTTTTGTTGAATCACTTTTCCTTGCTTAGCCCATTGTAAATAGGGACATCCTTAATGGCCTAGAGAAATGGTATCTTTACACAATTTTTTTTTAGTTCTCCCAGAAGTTCAGTCTCCTTTGGGGTGTGCTAACTGGAATGGATCAATCACTCCATAAAAGGAGGTTTTTGGATATGAGTGTTACATTATTGCTTTTCCTCCTCAACCTCTACAGGTGGACATGGAGGGTGGTTGTCTCAGATTACTCTTCCCTACCTGAGATTAATCTCATGTATCTCCACAACATGATATGTATAGGATGTCTCTCCACTATAAACCTGATGTACATGTTTGTTGTTCAGGTTTGGATTGGGATGTGCAAGAATTTGAGGAAATTTGGGTGGATCAACATGAGTAAGCTAAGGTTGAGGTTGGGGTGGAGGAATTAGTGCACGCCTCCACCCTTGGGATGGATTGCTCCATTGAGTTTGTTTAGTAACATACTAGTGAAATGGTTGGTTCACAGGCTAAGGATGATATGAAGGGTTGTAAGGAAAAGTAGGAGGTGTATTCCAGGATGGAGGAGTGGGTGTGTAATAAGATTGCATGGTGTATTCTGATTACTGTGATAGTAAGAGTAAGGGACACCTTGGAGACCCTGCTGATATGACCTAGGGCCTTGAGGGCTTCTCTGGTTGATGAAACAGAGTTGCTATGGTCCTACTTCCCCACCTTGATATACAAATTTTAGTCTAGGTAAGGAGGGAAACTTTTCTATGGCATGATTCTCCTCACAGACTAAGCAAACCTATATGACATTTAGTTGACGTTAATTTCTAGGGTTTTTTCTAGTACATCTAGGGAAAAATATAGCCATGGATCTTTCTTCTTCCTCTTGCTTCGTTTTGACCTGAATTGTGTCCATTTTCAAAGTAAAGGTGTGAAACATGTGACTATTGAAGTCCTCCAGCATATTTCCAATCTCACTTTTATATAGGTGGAAGAGGAATTGGTATTGGTTGTACTTTTTCCAAATCTTCCTTTCTTCCTAGCTACCCTATAATGGTTCTTGAAGACAATTTTGATTCTTTCATAAGCTAGTTGGTAGATATATCCTCATGATAAAATATTGCGGGTTTCTATCACCTCCTCCTTGATCCCTCAGAGAAGTACTAGTTTAAGTGATCTGGGATCAAGTGTACAATTGGCTCTCTTATAGTTTAATTGAAACCTCTCTTCATAGTATTTTATGTATTCATTAGGCCCTAGAGTAATCATGAATATATCATCCTTAGTTTCCTTGGACCTAAAGTGGTGATGATTTTCCTAGGTAGACCCATGAACCAATGCAAGGTTGTGTCCTTAAGGGTAGATGGGAATAGCTTCAGATTTTGATCCTCTGAGGCATAGTCATAGGTCCTAAAACCAATAAAAAATTAAAACATGGACGTGTCAGGATCTTTCGAGGTAATTCCATGAAAGTGTGGAAGGGATGAGGGGATAATGTTTTTCATTTCAATTTCCCCATCTGCCTATATAATGGGAAAGGATCCCTGGGCTTGAGTGTCAGCCATGGTTGAGATAGGTGAAGCAGGTTCCTCAGGCGAAACAATATCTTCTTCTTCTCCAATAGGGTCTTCAAAATTTTTAGATGGCTCAAATATGTTGTGTTCAACCTCATAGCCACTAAAGAAGAGTGAAGGGTGACTATGTGGTGATGTGGGGGTTTTACGTAAAAATTTTCCTTAAGTATCCCTACTCCTACGAAGCATGAAGATCATATTTTTTTAATTCTTTTCAATATTTTTGAAACAACATGTAAAAATAAATCAGAAAAAAATGTTAAGATAAAACCAAAGCATCTACTAGACACCTCCCTGACAACAATGCCAAAAAGTGGTGAGACTAGGTATTGCACCAAGGATGCTGCAACTCCCAGAGGCTGCCCTAATTTAATTTATCAACTCAGGGTTCGTACAAACTTGGAGGTGACAGTGCTATAGACACAACAGATGCATTCTACTCATGTCATTCCATTCTAAGCTTTACAAAAGGGTGCTACTTCTAGGGTTTCTGGATGAAGTATGTCACACTTATGAATTCACGCCTAGGGCTACAAATGATTCAAATCCATGGTGCTATCAGCAAGTAAAAAATCACAGTATAGCAGGCAAGTACATCTAACTACTCTGCAATTAAATAAATCTACACATTAATCTATGATAAGAAATGAAAGCAAACTAGGCATCTTGCATGAAGTAAATTGCTGAATTGAAATTACATAAAGGAAACTAACCTAATCACACTTTTCTGGGCCAAATTTCTAAACAAACTTTACTCACTCTATGCTCTATCTATCATAATTTTAATCATGCAACTAATAATGACCTAAATATGCTTGTCAATGTGTTGTTTTGCAGTTAGGATAAGAAAGAGTTAAGGTGGCTTCTTGAAGGCTTGAACACATGGGTAAAAGGTTGAAGGTGTATGGGTGGTTTTGGTAGATCTAGAGAATGTGGATAGTAGTTTTTGGGCTTGTGGAGGGGCCCACTGGTGCTGCTTCAAGTTCTTCTACAGGTTTCCTGCAGTGCTACAAGAATGTCTTGAATTGTTATATGAAACAGTCTGAGGGAAATCTGAGGCCAAAAAATGGTGTGAAAAGGGTAGGGAAGGTGGAGTGAAGGTGGTTTTAAATGAGTGGACGGTGTTCCACCCCTTGGAAAAGCTCATAACCTCTTAGGAGGCATGTCTTGCACCCCTAGGGTTTTCTCATGGTGTAGGGATGGAAAATCTGAAAACGGGGCTGATGGAGATTTTGATGAACAGGGGGCTGATGAAGATGATACATGAAGCTGAAGGTGTTGATGAAGTTATCCTTGGTTGTGCCACCTAAACCTGAAATCAAACTACATGTTCATGCAATAAAAATGGACCAATTCATGATAAGTACAATGGAAAATATGACTTGAATTTGGAAATAAAATCTACTTTAACCTAAACAGATATATAACAAAACATTCTAACTACAACAACCTAACTTATCCTTTCCAAGAAATCATAAACTAGAGAGAAATTTTGACCTGTAGTGAAGGTATACCGTCCTCAATCTTTAATGAAAGAGATGAGAGGGGGAGGCTTGACCTATTGCTTTCTTATTTTATAACCTATGCTACCAACATGTAAGAAAGCTAAATCTACACAAAAAGCTGTTTCGGGGAAAATCACCCTAGAGGTTCGTTGGGTTACAACCTCCACAGAGCAGGGGCATGCTACTTAAGAAGGACTCACATAACCATACATGTTCATGAAAAACTAAATAGAGTAGAATGAGGAAGGTACCCGTATGTCCTACGGTTGAAGCAGATCCCGCGGGGTCCAAACCCCCAGCAACCGTCCTTCCTTCTTAACTTGAAAGACAAGAAGAAATAAGCACGAAGAACTGGTTGTACAGCATATATCTACTCTAAATGTTAGTGAAATCCATATAAAACATCAGATAAACCATAATGAATGCTTAAATAAAAAATATTCTCATATATGTAAGCAAACACTAACACGTATATTTCGGGAACAAGATGGTACTTCTATATTATAAATAGCATGTACAGAAATAATGAGTGGAGAGATCACCTGAATCCTCCCATGATCTTCGAGCAGACCGTCGTCCGGATCCGTCCCACCCTTGCCTCACTAAGATTCCTTCCAAACTGGTGCATACGAGATGACATATAGGGAGATGAGCATCTCAAGGAAACAAGGGTTTCCTGTAATGAACTGGGAAAGTGCAGGAGGCATGGGGAATCAGACTTGGATAGGGAATACTAACAGAGTATAATATCAATAATTATCTCTCTCCCTTAGGCCATGCACATGAGGGGCTTTTATACTCCCTCAAAGTAGTTTCAACAGTTGGAAACAGTTGGCCACGTGCTGGGGTGGTTGAACTACCTGAGTAACCATCAACCCAGCCTGAAAATAGGGAATTTTTATATATTTTTGAATGATTTTAATGGCATACGCGGAAAATTGCAGTTGGACTCGCGTATACATGCGGAAAAGTCTGGGCATAATCGCGTATGGGGATTTTTACACTATTTTTTAGTGAATTTGTCCAAGTCTGTAGGAATGGGTGCCCAAAGCCATAAAAGCAATCATGAATCATATGAAGGTGAGAAATGATGCTATAACAGATGCCCCCTAATATATGAGGTCAGAAGGGGTACATGATGGCCGAAATGTATTATGCACATAGAAATAACTTTGCAAGGACAAGAGAGGACTTCACCAGATTTCAGCCTGCCAAAAACCAATGAAAGAAAATAGAGAGTCAACTCATGCTGAGGCAGGCATACGCATGCTCAGTCAAAAATACATCATATAGAAAGTACTGAATAGATCCAACATGTATACAAGTATAACTGAACTGAAAGTACATAATGAATCATTTGAGCATGGCCCGGAAGTGTAAGTCTGAATCAATGTCCAAGTATCACATATAAAAAGCTGAGAAAAGATGCTGCAACTGGATGTCTGATCAAATAAGTAACTGAATCTCCAAGTACCAAATCATAAGGGGTGGAACAAACGGTACTATCGCGCAACTCGGGAGCCAACATATAAGATGCTGCTGTACTGAACTGCAACATATAAGAGTGGACGACATCACTGGCAGAAACTGAATGGACTGTCAAAAGTGAACCGAGAAATGTTGATGCAACCCGAGGTCTTCACCGATCACTATGGCACAATTCTACACAATGGGAATAAATGAGCTGAAGTCGACCATGTGAGAAATTGTTGGATTACCGGTCAATGTTGTATACCGTTAACCAACACGAGACAACCCAACAATAATGAAAATGAGCGTCAAGGTGCCCCAGTACAATCTAACAAGTGCGAATGAATGAGTTAAAGTTGAACACTTGAAAGAATCTACCAATCAGGAGGCAATGATGAATCCCCACTGTCGATAGCGAAGAGTCTTCCACTGATGACTGCAAACCCTAAGGTACTGACAAAAGACTCTAGACCTTATTCCCAGAGCAATGAGTCGGAGTCGATGGGAAAAGATCTGCTGGAAGGAAGGAATTAAGGCATCCCACATCAGTCCAGTGCGAGTGTAACCCGCAGGCCAAGATTTGGAAGGAATCGGATGAAGTAGAGTGATGGAACCACAACCGAAGTACGTTTCCGACATGCACAAGATGAAGCTAGCGCACGGAAGAAACCCTCTGAACCAACCAATAATGAAAGTTGACACAAAGGCGAGATATCCACCGATAGGGTCAAATGGAAATCAAGGTACTGCACGAATCCCAAGTGTGATAATGTGTGCTGACGTCGAACACAGGGGAAACCACTCAATCAAAGACCCATAATGATGATCAAATGCTGAGCACAAGGTCACCTATCAATGATGGAAATAGGGCCAGGGTGCGGCTCTAGGTTTTCTCTCAGAGCAATGTGTCGTAGTCGATAAGAGACAAACCCGCCGGCAAGAAGTCAATGGGGACCTTCTCAAACCGGCACGAGCGAAGGACCAATAGAAGACCAAAACATACGATGTGATAGAACAAAGACTCATCCCGAACGGGAAGATAAGCTTGATTAATGAGTCAAGAGACAGTAGGACGCCGAATACGGTTAGACTTCCCCATGAACAAGCACGACTCTTGATTTTGCACTTACTGCACGGCGATAAAAGTGACCTTTGTATAAGTACGGTATGCGGAACGAAAAAAAACTCTCCATATGATTGGAAGAGATAACCAACTTAGGGAGGCGACAAGTGAAACATGGTAAAGAAATTTGAACCTAGGTCAAAAACTAAAACCATCCCAAATGTAGGAAATATATATAAGTGTATGTGCTTTGTTCAAGAGCGACAAGGCGCCCAAAATACACATTGGTCAAAACAATGAAGATACATCAGTTCTGCTCTTTTTTTTATATCTAATTTTTTTGTCTTTTTCATATAATAAGCCTGAAAAAGAATAAAAGAATGCTATGGTACAATGGATAGAATGAGTATCAAGAAACAGATGCACTAGTTCTTGGGATTGGAACGATCCTATGCTCAATGCAAGGTGGCGGAAACTGGTAAGCGATACTCAGAGGAATGTTCCATCCATGGGTAAAAGGGTGTCGAGTCGCGATAGCCAAATGCATGCAATGGTTAACTTGTATAGAAAGTCAAGGCCAAAATTTGGCATAAACATTGAGTCCAAATGAAGTCGGCTAAAGGCCAGGATAAACAAGTAGCCAATATGCAATGCAGTAATACAACTCAAAAGAACATCAGGGAGCCTCTAGGGTAATAGCCAGAAAAATGATAGTGAGGAAGAAGAAGAATGAAGCTTCAACACATAAGTCATGGCGGGACTAAAGAGGACTCCCGAGCCTACATAAAACGCGGCATGGGCAACGGAAAAGTGATAGCGAACTAACTAGGAAGCCCATGTAAAGGAAGGCTCTACCATCAAGTCATGATTAAATAATCGGCGAGTGAAAAGGGTGTAATACTCATGACCTGATGGGATCGACCCTAAGGCAAGTGATCAGTATGGAGGCTAGAATGCAAGATGCAACGGAAAGTGATTTTCCTAACCTATATGCCAGTGAAGATCATATACCTGCCGTGAAGAGTCGGAAATCATGGATCAAAAACCAAGAAAAATCTCAAAATCATCAAAATGTACATGAAAATATACCAAACTGGGCACTTCCAAGCATCCGAGTTATGCAGCTTAAGATAGATCGAAAAAATAAGCATAACAAGTTTTTGCGAAAATTTTCAATTTTTTAGCCATAAATAGACAAATTACCTCTCATTTGGTTCATTATTGCATTGCTGATTTGGAAAAAGTGCTCTGGAGCAAAAAAATTCTTTCGTCAAATCAGGAACAATCGACCGTCAAGACGCACCGAAACTTCAGGTAGGCTCCTCAATCATCCTTGTCAATCATTTTGTCTGTTTAGAAATTAAAATTAAGTGATTTTTACCATTAAAACCCTTGCTAAAAAACGCGGACATGCGCATACGCGTGTTCATTAAAGGAAACTCGCGTATACATGCGACTGTGCAAAGAAAAAGTCGCGTATGCGCAGGTCCAAATCCAAAAAAGCGTGGCTAATGCATGATTTAATGAATTTTGACAGGATGACAATGTCATGGAGAGAGCGTGAACATAGTGCAATTGATCAAGAGGTCATGCAGGATCGAGCATCGCAAAATATTCTTCAGAGTTGCGGATTGTTCAAATTCTTCAAAATGCCAAATATGAAAAGCAATGTTCGGTTGTTAGAAATGCTCGTGAATTACTGGGAACCAGATCAGGATTGCTTCATTATTGATCAGATGCCAATACACATTGAAGTGGAATACATATATTTCATTACTGGACTCTCCCGGAGGGGAGAACTAGTAGACTTGCACGGGAAGCCCCTGGGAGGGTTAACCGTGGAAGGTTATGTCCACGTGTATTGTGTAGAGAATTCCAAAAAGGTTGGAACTCAGATTGCAATTAAAGACTTATGGGATTTGTACATGAAAATCCTCCTTTTCACCTTTGGCAGAGTGGCAGGATCTGCCTCTCTACATCAAGCTTCCAGGATGCAAATGAGCATAGCAGTAGAATGTTTGACTCATGCGTATGATTGGTGCACAACCCTATTACTGAACATGAAGCAACAGTTGACATCAATTCACCAAGTAAAGACCAAACACTTTGGCTATGGTACAATTTTGACAACATTCTTCTTTGAGAAGATACCAGCATTGAGACCCAGAGTCATCTCTACCATTAGTAGCCCGCGGGACCCAAGAATTTCCCGTTGGGCAGACATGATGAAGAGACTGGGGGGTAGTGAAGTACCTCGAACCACATGGGACGATGAGTTCTTCCTTTGGTGGGGAGAACAAATCATCGCAGTGGATGACTATCCCTATGCCAGGATGGACTTCCGTGGAGATCCAGATTTAGTTCTTCCACCAGGCATAGCATGGGGCACAGTCGGTAAGTTTGCAAAAAAAAAATTGCCTTATATAAATTTTTTGGATTTTTTTCAAATATGTATGAAAAAAATGAAAAACAAACATGTTTTTTATTGGATTCATAATGACTGACAATTCAAAATAACCATGATTCAGATGTTGGACCAGTTCGACTGAGAGATTCTCCCATGCCACAAGCGTCGCGAGGGCGGCCGGTCCGGTGGACCGGTGGGACACTCCAGGCTGTGTAGAGGAACTTGGAGGGGTTAACCCGCCAAATACCTATGGTTTCCGTGGAAGACCTGACGGAAGCCATCCAGAGACAGGTGGTAAGAGTGCCCCGAGATTGGGTACGATTATTCCGCCGAGTTGCCACCGCGGTCACATTCTGTAGGAACACGACTTTTGGGCAGGGACCTCAGCAGTAGACAAATATTATGTATTAGATGACTGTATATTATTTTTTGAGACTGAACATGATCGGGCATAAGCCCATGTTTTGTATGACCTTATGGATCTAAATTTTGTAAATTTTTTTGAACACTCTGATGATATATATACAACGATATTTGGTGTGATGTGATAAATGTATCAAATGTATGATGTTTTTGATGATTAAAATTTTATTGTATGGAATGATTAATATGCAAATCCAATGCTTCATTAGCTAATGAGTCGGCAAACCAATTGTCAAGCAAACCAATTGTCGGCTCGAGGAATATGAATGAAAGTTAAAAATTGAAATGACCTTTCTTATTAAACGTACCCTCAAGAACAATCGTAATAAAAATGGATCTCGTACCCGATAAGTATTGTTCAACTACGACACCACCAGCTGAGAGTCCAAGAAAACTACCAACGAATCAACACCCAAAGATATTGCCTCCGAGAGTAGATGAACAACTGCAGTGTATGTTGAGCCTCAAATTTGTACCTTCCTTCACCTCATTTTACCCCATTTTTCCCTTGTCCTTTTCTATTTTAAACCCAATTGATCAATAAAAATAGTTAAAATTACTTCTAGAATGGTTTACATGACTAACTTGTTGAATTTTGTGATTGTTTCCATTATTAAGCATTTTGACCGGAACTAGCTGCAGAATGCAGGCATTCTGTAGCTAACCGGCGATTCTGCAGCTACCTTTATGTTTGAGCATGTTCCAGGTGGCCTCTTGAGGAAAAACGCATATGGGCATGATCCACGTCGTGCCTACATGGTGTGTTGCTCGTCATGAAAGAGGAAATGAATTCTGGGTACGGTTATGCACGTGGGAACACATTTGTGAAGGAAGACTCCTACTAGGACTGTCTCAGTCCAGGTGTCTTTTCTCTTTCACGCAGCCACCTCAAGGACTCCTAGAATGATTTGGATAAGGAAAGACATCATTCCTAAATTATTGTAATTATTGTTACTTGCATTTACTTTATAAACTCTTGAGTAGGCCGAGTTAGAAATTCTGTATTAGATTTGCTGCTAGATTTTGTGAAAACTCTGTGTTACGTCTTTGAAGACACAGAGCATTGTGTTCAAACTATTGCATCGTTAATGGAGCAGACAAAATTATCTTGAAGGCGTGATTTAATTTTGAAGTTGAATGCCGTCAAGTGGTAGAGGGCCCCTGCCCCTTGAACGGATTTATTTTGCGTAAACTAGATAAGTTTTTCTTAGCTGTCTTTACGTTCTGCATATTGAATTAGTAGTTGTTTTGTTTTATATACTGTAGTCGTACTCATTCTAGTTCTTCCATAAGAAGACACTCTTCCAACAGACTAAAATGATGAATTTTTAAATGACTATGGTATTGTAGGATAGGAGTTAAATTTTTATTTGTTTTTAACTAGCTACTGTAGTCATATTCGTTCCAGTTCTTCCACAAGAAGACACTTTGCCAATAAATTAAAATGATGAATGTTTAATGACTATGGTACTGTAGGATAGGAGTTGTATTTGTTTTTAATTAGATACTGTAGTTATATTCATTTCAGTTCTTTCACAAGAAGACATTCTTCCAACAGATCATAACAACGAATGATGAATAGCTATAGTATTGTAGGAATTAGTTGTAGTTTTTAGTCTTCACTATCACAGTTGCACTTGTCCTAATCACTCTTCCACAAGAAGAAATTCTTCCAAGACATCCTTAAGAAGCTCAAGATATGACTGTGATGTGACAACTTAGTTTCATTTTCTTTCAGTTCATTTGCTTTCAATTGCATACAAGTCCACAGTCAAAATTGTTCTACCTCTTCCACAAGAAGGAACTTTTCCAAAATATCACTCATGATGAACAAACCGATTGTGTAACTTCATAGAATAGTGCATGATAATTAGAATGCTCCGGAGTTTCATTTTTCATTTAATTCATGTCCAGCTACTTCGTTTCAAAGTTTGATGATGGCTTATGGTTTAGCATTGTTCTAGTTTAGAAGCATCTTAAGCTCATGTTTAAATCAATTCATTGCACTGATATCTCATAGTCACATTGTCACCCTTTGCACAGTAAATCACTTTAGTTGATAGGACTCATAAGACAGCCTTCATTATTTACAAATATCTTTTTGTTCTGAAAACCATCAGTGATCCATAACCTTAGGAACAGAAGATAACATCATTACAAGGTCTGAAATATCTCTGCAAATTCCTCACCATAAACAGAGCTCTTCCTCAACAGAACCACCTTGAAAAGAAACCAATAACTCTTTGAGTATAGGCTCTGTGACATTCAATTGAAATTGCAGAATAGAACTAGGAATTAGTCATGGAATAGATGAGCTTAGAATATAATGTTGCATCATGATTAGTGTCTAACTATTTAGTTAGAAAACTTGCATATTTAAGTGATCATTTCTCAAAGTCTAGTTTGTGTCATTTGTTTAAGAAGTCATCATTAAGCTTTTGTTTCTATTCAGTCATAGTTTAGATGTTGCTTCAGTGTTTTTGATTACATTTGCCATTCCATACATTAGGCTCAACTGTGTTCTTGACCATCAATTTCTTTTCATTAGTTTCTAGGCATTTTCATTGTAAACATAAAACTTCAAAAGACCAAAAACATCAAAAATCAACATAAAAGACTAAAACATCACAAAACACTACACACAACGCACTAGGAAACAAGCACCTAGGTACATATGGTACATTTCACTTCAGCAGTTTACAAATCCTGGTTGACAATTAAATGAACTCAGTTTAGGAGACTAGATTGAGACACAACATTTTGGCGCCGTTGCCGGGGAAATGAAAACTAGGTAACCTTTGTTTCTTAGCATCCAAAAACAATTTTATGTGTAGGGAGAGAGATTCAAGGGGAAGATTTATAAGCAGAAGAGGCAGAAGTTTGACATCTAGAACACCACTTGTTTCATCTAGATCCAGAACTAGTACACCTTCAACTCAAACCCATCTTCCATCCTTTACTGATCCTGGACTTCTAGAAGATCTAAGGTCACCTATTCCATTAGAGAAACCTTCCACTTCATCCATTGAACCTGCCATAGTAGAGGATCCAAAAACCTTTGTTGAGGATACAAACCTTTCTACTTCCACGGGAGAGTCAACCATGGCAGAAGAAGGAGGAGGAGGAGTTGTTAATGGAGAAAACACATTTGGAGGAGGTAGAGGAAGAGGTAGAGGAGAAGGAGGAAGGGGAGGTAGAGGTGCAGATGGAGGAAGAGGTAGAATAGGAAGCTCTTTTGGGTTCCCTATACTTGATGGAGAAGCCAATACAACCATGAAAAACATTTCACCTTCTGTCCTTCCGAACTTCTATGGACTTAAAACTGAGGATCCTGAAACTTTCTTATTCGAATTTGAAGTACTATGTAGGACTTATGACTACCTTCAAGATGCCCAAAAATTGAAATTATTTCCTTCAACTCTGAAAGGAGCAGCATTGAAGTGGTTTATGAGCTTAAACAGTAGTTCCATTAGGACATGGGAAGACATGAAACAAGCATTTCTAGAGAGATGCTTGGATTATTGTATGCCGGTTAATCATAAGGAAGAAGTGTTCAAGATGTTACAAAAAGAAGATGAAAACTTAGAAGATTTGTTGGAAAGATTTAAATACAACATAAAAAGGGCACAAATGGAAAACCTAGATCAAGACACTTTAAAAGCTCTTTTGTTGAAAACTATTAGGGATGAATGGTTGGATATCATTAACATGATGGGAAAATGGGATATATCACAACTCACATTACCTGAAATATCTGAGTTATGTATCAACCTTTCCAGAGGGAAATCCAAAACTGTCAAAGGTCCAAGAGATCCTGCTCTTGCAAGAGCAAGTAAATCTGCTTCTGGGACAGTAAGTAGATCGGAAATAGGACACATGCTTGATGATTTTAAATCTGACATCTTAGGGAGTCTTAGTGAACAAATAGACACCCTCAAGATACAAAACAAGCAAAAGGCTGAATCTGATGCGTTGGCAATCTTTTGTCCCAAATGTAGGAAGAAACATGCCTTGAGAGAGTGCCCTTTGGATGTAAAAGTTGTAGAAACCTGTGTTATTTGTTCTGAGAAAAATGAGACCAAGAATTGTCCTTCTCTTCCTGGTCTCAAGGCTGTTTTTCAAGAAGAAACTCCTACAGATTCCACAGAATCTCTTAACTTTGTATCTAGAAGACCTTGGCAGGGATCTCAGACACGGGGATTTCATGATCAAATGTATAATCAACCTCCACCTTGGAATTCTTAGCAGCAACCTTGGCCCCAATTTCAAAATCAATCTCAAGCTTGGGCACAAGGATCACAAGGTCCCTATGGAAGATACTCTCCATATTATCAGTATCCACCATCCTATCCACCATATCCACAATTTTATCCTCAAAATCCTCAACAAAAATTTCCTCAAAATCTTCAACAAAATTTTCAACAAAATTCTCAACAACATCATCTGAACCAACCTCATCAAAATCAACCACTTCCATTACCATTCCCTCAAAAATACAATCAATTACCAGCTCAGCCCATACCAAACCCCAATAATAAGAACCCCCAGAATACATACATGATAGAAGGACAACAATTTCCAACTTATTTAATTACTCCTCTAAACCTTAGTGATGTTCAACTTAGGTCTGGAAGGATACTTGAGAAGAGGAAACCTTCTGTGATCATACAAGAACAAGATAATTCTGAGGAAGACTCCCTACGGGTTAATAAAAGTCTTGAGGAAGAAACATCCTTTCAAGGCCAAAACATTGAAAAAATGAAACAAAAAGATCCAATAAGCCCAACTCCAGTATTAGAGCAACCATCCACATCTACTTCTATACCTCCCTTTCCGGAAAGATTACAAATTGAAAAAGGTGTAGAAAAACAAATAATGGTGCCTAATTATGATTTCTTGGATGAATTGAGAAATGTTTGCATTAAAATTCCATTATTGCAAGCCATCAAGGAAATCCCAATTTTAGCCAAAACAATAAAGGAGTTGAGTATAAAGACAACAAAGAAAAGAATAAGAGAAACCAAGAAAATTCAACTGGTAGGACAAATAGCAGACATTATGATGGGTAAGACTACTATTCCAAAGTACCTTGACCCAGGAAATCCAGTTGTCAAAATTCACATCAATGGAATTGAAATTCAAAACACCCTCATTGACTTAGGAGCAGCAATAAATATCATGAGTAGACAAATCATGGACAAACTGAAACTTCCTAATCTTCTCTTTACACCCACACTATTACAACTAGCGGATAGATCTGTGATCAGACCAGATGGGGTAATAGAAGATATTCCAGTGTCCCTAGATTCTTGGGAGTACCCTGTGGATTTCATGATCCTGACACCCAAGAATAATCTAGGAGGCCATCCTGTCATACTAGGAAGACCTTGGTTGGCTACAGCTGATGCTTTTATTAGTTGTAGGTCCGGTGATATGTATATTTCTGATGGAAGTTCAACAAGAAATTCACTTTATATCCTCCAGCTAGGACAATTACAGATCTAGATGACACTCAATGGATAGAGGATGAAGAATATTTGCAACCACTCTTCACAATTTCAGAAATTAGTGAAGATAATCAAATTCTGAATACTCTAGAAAATTTTGAATCTTCTCCAGAGCACAAACAATAATCATTTCAAGAGAAATCCAATATTGAGTTCTTGTCATCTAGACAGATGTCTCTTCATTCTATGGACAAATTTGGCAGTTCTACAAGTGAAATTTTTCTAGGCAAGACCTTGAATATAAACAAAAACCTGGAAAAATCTCAACAAGAAGAACTAGTCAAAGTATTACAGAGACATTCTTCTGCATATGCATGGGAATACACTGACATGAAAGGGATAAGTCCCAGGACTTGTACTCATCACATCTATATAGAGGCAAATTGCAAACCAATCAGACAACCTCAAAGACGGATGAATCCAAATCTTAGGGAAATTGTCAAGGAAGAATTACAAAAATTGTTAAATGTTAACTACATCTATCCTATTTCAGATAGTCAGTGGGTTTCCCCTTTAGTAATTGTACCTAAGAAAAATGGAAAATGGAGGGTGTGTGTTGACTACCGAGAACTGAATAAAGCTACTCTTGAAGACCATTTTCCCTTACCTTTCATAGATCAAGTATTAGATACATTAGCAGGTAAAAAGTACTTTTCATTCCTGGATGGATTTAGTGGTTACAATCAAATCCAAGTAGCACTTGAAGACCAAGATAAAGCCACATTTACTTGTCCTTGGGGTACCTATGCCTACCGAGTATTGCCATTTGGGTTGTGCAATGCACCTGCAACATTCCAAAGGGCAGTATTAGGAATTTTTTCTGATCTGATACATGACTGTGTAGAGGTGTACATGGATGATTTTACAGTTTATGGGGATACATTTGAAGAGGCTTTAGAAAACTTGGAAAAAGTATTAAAAAGATGTCAAGAAGCAAACCTTTCTCTTAGTCATGAAAAATGTTTTCTGATGTTCACTGAAGGTATTGTTTTAGGGCACCACATTTCAGGGGATGGGATTAGAGTTGATGAAGCGAAAGTTGAAGTTATTTCTAACCTATCCATTCCAAGTTGTCAAAAAGATGTAAGAATTTTTCTAGGATTTACGGGGTACTATCGGAGATTTATAAAAAACTTCACCAAAATAGCATCTCCTCTCTTCAAATTACTCACCAAAGATTGTGAATTTAAGTGGACTTCTGATTGCCAGTTAGCTTTTGAAACCCTGAAAACCAAAATTTCTGAAGCACCTATATTAAGGGGACATAACTAGAAGTTACCTTTTCATATCTCGACAGATGCTTCCGATACAGCTCTGGGAGCAGTATTGGGACAGAAAGATTTAATTCCCTATGCCATCTATTATATCAGTAAAAATTTGACTCCTGCAGAGTTAAACTATACTGTAACTGAAAAAGAGTTTTTAGCTGTTGTTCATACCATTAACAAATTTAGACACTATATAACAGGCTATGAAACTTTTATTCACACTGATCATTCTGCCATTAGATATTTAATGAATAAATCAATCACTAATGGTAGAGTTATAAGATGGTTGTTATTATTTCAAGAATTCAACATTACTATTCTAGATAGGCCTGGAAAACAAAACACTGTGGCTGACTTCCTGTCTAGAATTCAAAATATCAAAGATGACACTCCGGTTGAAGATCAATTTCCTGATGAATATCTTTTTGCAGTTTCTACTCAAACTCCATGGTTTGCCGATATTGCTAATTATTTAGTTTCAGGAAAATTTCCTTCAATTATGAATGCAAGGGATAAAAGAAAAATCATTAATGATAGTGCAAATTATTCATGGGTTGCTAATGAGTTTTACAAGACAGGTCCAGATTTGATCATTAGAAGGTGTGTTCGTGAAGATGAGATGCCTGAGATTCTCAAGGCATGTCATGATGAACCTTGTGGCGGACACTTTGCAGATAAGAGGACAACCTATAAGATCCTTAATTTAGGATATTATTGGCCATCTTTGTTTAAAGATGCAAGGGAATATGTCAAAAGGTGTGACAGTTGCCAAAGGGTAGGGAAACCTTCTCCTTCGGGTGAGATGCCATTACAACCTCAGGTACACATTGAACCTTTTGAAAAATGGGCCTTGGATTTTGTAGGACCTATTAGTCCTCCATCAAGACAAAAGAAATACATATTAGTTTGCACTGATTATGTTACTAAGTGGGTAGAAGCTAAGCCATTACTTGTTGCTAATGAATCATCTGTAGTTACTTTTCTTTTTGAGGATATTTTTACTCGTTTTGGTGTCCCAAGGGAAATTGTTACAGATCAAGGAGCTCAATTTACATCAAGGCTAGTGGAGCAAATGATGGAGAAGTACAAAATCAGACATAGAACATCTACTCCTTATCATCCACAAGCAAATGGTCGAGTGGAATCCACTAATAAATTCATTGAAGGAATCCTAACAAAGACTGTTCATCTACATAGAAGAGATTGGGTAGATAGGCTTCCTGAAGCCTTGTGGGCCTATAGAACTACATGGAGAAACACAACAGGCCATACTCCTTATGAGCTTGTTTATGGAAAGAAAGTTTTGTTTCCTATAGAGTTCCAAATTCAAACATTCAAGATGGCAGTTCAGCTAGGACTTGATCTAACGGAGGCACAAAAGCATAGACTGGAGCAAATTAATGAATTGGATGAGATCGGACAAGATGCAGTTCAGAAAACAAGTCTAGTCCAACAGCAAAGGGCTAGATGGCATGACAAGTACATCAAAGAGAAGAAATTTAAAGAGGGTGATTGGGCTCTCTTGTTTGATTCAAAATTCAAGGATTTTCAAGGGAAATTTCGGACACATTGGCTTGGGCCATATGAAATTGTTCGAATTTTTGATAATGGGGCAGTAAAAATCAGAACTATAGATGAAGAGGAGGTCACTTTTCTTGTGAATGGCCATAGACTAAAGCTATACCACAAGCCACTCTCAAGAGAAGAGTTTGTCAAGAAGTTCCAAGGAGACAATGATGTGAAGTTAATGAAGAAGAGTCTCTCTTCTTCATCAACTTGATTAAATTTTCTGAAGCATTTCTCTTTTGAAAAAAAAGAAAAAAGAAAATAAAAAAAATAAAAAAAATAAAAAAAAAATAAAGGTATAAACAAGAAAACCAATCACTGATTGGCATGTTTATACAGAAAAGATAGGGTGAAAATCAGAGTCTCTCTGACACTCTAACTTTTCCCATTTTTGTTTCTAAGCAGCTGTTATAAAAATCATAAGTTCAGTGCCATAGTACTTATGATTCATTTAATCTCACTCCATTCACTATCCATCCATACTTCATCTCATCCATCATTCACATTTCACTCCATTCCATTCCATTCATTTCACTCCATCTTCTATTCACTTCATTTTCATGTCAAAACATAGAATTTGATATCTTGTTGCAAGTGAATAAAAATATGCCATGAATTGCAGTACAGCCCTTATGTTCCTTCATTCCATGAACTAAATCCATTCTTATTCCATTATCCACTTCATAATCCATCATCCATTTTCATCCATTTTCATAAAAATTTCACCCATTCTCCAGAAACATTTCATTTTCATGTTTGAAGTGTTCTACAGGAACATTCTGCAGCTCAGTGGACATTCTGCAGCTGATCACCTTTTCTGCAGCCCGACAGTCTTTTTGGCGGCTATAAACCCTGAAGGCATCAACCAGCAGACATCAGAATTACAACAAAGTGATCCAGTGAATTCATGAATCAAAAATATCAAGAAAATTGTGAAAGATTCCTCCAAAGATGAGCAGAGAAGACAAAGGCTACACAAACATCAAATAAAGGGCAGAGGTAACAAATTTAAATTACGATAGCAATTCATAAAAATTTAGCATAGTTTAGTTGTGGAATTATTCGAAAGGTTGTTTTAATTGTTTTATTGATCAAACACCAAACAAACCCTCTATAGACTTTGTATTAAAATCTTCCGATTCAAATTTTCCATCCGATAGCATTTGAGCGGTGAAACGACCAAAGCATTTGAAATTCCCACGACTCTTAACCAAGTTCTTTAATGATGAAGATTTTTCCTGCCGTCGTAAATCCTCCGCCGTCTCCTCAAATCATTAATGCAATCCTCCACCTCACTCCACCATTCTCTGCCGTGAACATTTTCCATAACGTCATTCCGTAGCCAGTATTCCATTCCGAAGGCAGAAGCATTATTATCATCAGGAGCAGAACAAAAGAGGTAAATTGGAATCATAACGGTGTGAGAACTCAATGAACAGATAGCATATCACTGAGAACGAAGTTTGGAGCATTTTCATTGTCAACACAGAGTTGTGGCCGTGTAGAGTTTAAAGCCTGTTGCTACCAGAAGACAGAGGTGCTAAAATTGAAGACTTTTTGCTACCAAAGACAGAGGTGTGGTAGTGATTGAGTTTAAAGTCTGTTATTACCAAAGACAGAGGTGTGGTAGTGACTGGTTTTGAAGTTGTTTTTACCCGAGACAAAGAGGCTGTAGTGTTTAATTTGAAGCATACCACTGTCTATCAGAGACATATTAGCTTGAAAATTGAAATTGCTTTCATATCACTCCAAAGTTCAACAGAAGTACATCAGTCTAAGGTTTCGAAGGCATTCTTCATTATCAAACAGAAGCATACCAACCAGAGATTTTGAAGACTGTTGCTATTATAAATCAAAGGTATGTCCTTCCAAAATTGAAGCCATTTTCATTTAGATCTTGAAGCCATTTTAGTCCGAAAGTAAAAGACATTGTTTTGTGGGTAGAGTGTTAATTTGATATTGAAAAACATCATGGGTTTCATCGTAAGGACTGAGCCTGTGGGATCAAAATATTTATAAGGTTACCCACAATGCAAGGAGATGTTACAACAAATAGGATGGCTTCAATTCTTGGAAAAATTTAATGGCTTCCATAAGGAAGTAACCAAAACATTTTCCAGATCATTCCAAGGTACTGAAGTTGAGATAGGGGATGTCAAGTTTGCTATTACTGAAGTTTTTATAGCAAAGGCTACAGGATTGTCCAGAACTGGGGAAAGATGGTTTAAAAATAGGGAATTCCATAATGACTCATGGAAACAAATTTTAAAATCACCAAATATGGATGTTAGTGTGTTCAAGAAAGGAATTCCCAGTACAGCCTTGAAAAGCAAATGGAGAAACATACTACTTCTTTTACAAAAGTTTGTTACATATGAGGGTAGATATGGGACATTCTATGTCTACCATATTAGACTAATGTTGCATTTTCTAGGAGAAGATTTGAATCTACCATATTTCTTGTATCAAAGTCTGAAGAAAATGGCTTCCTGTGTTCAGAGAAGAGTTCAGTTTTTGGAGACAACCCTGTATCATCATGGGTTAGTCAAAATTTTAATTGAGCATCATTTATCTAAATCAAATGATACATGGGATGATTTCTTAATAAGAGATCATTTTGAAGAAGCAAAAGAACTATCACCTGAACCACAACCCACAAAAAGAAGTAGGAAATGGAGGACTCCAGAAGGTAAAAGTGACAAACCGGTTCAAGAAAGCAGTGAGGAAGTCATTTTGGAGAAGTTGACTCGAATCAAGAGCCAACTAAAGGAAAAGAAGATAATCAAGGAATATGTTATAGAGAAAGGAGAGGGGTCCTCTCAACTTAGGAGAAGCCACAGATTAAAAGGAAAACTGAAGAAAACATCAATCAAACAAACAGGGGTAATCAATATTGAAGATGAAGAAACATCCATGGAAGAATATGATGATGAAGATTTTTATGAAGGCACCCCTGAGATTGATCCTGCTCAACAGGAAATCTATGATTATGTGGAAAATTTAGAGAGAACAGCTTCAGAAAGAGAAGAGAGAACCCCCAGTCCTCCACTAACTGAAATTGATATATTGAGGAGGGATAGGTATGAGTTGGAAGTGTTGAATAGACACATCAGAAATGAGAATGAAATTCTCAAAGATCAAATCAAGCTCAAGACTAACATGAACTCAACCTGATCCCTGCATATAGACAAAGTGGAGAGAACCAATGAGAAGATGAAGACAAGGAACAGAAAGTTGATCAGAGCACTCACAAACCTCAGGTTCAAACTTGTGATCAGGAAACCCAGAAGGCCTTTAGCATGCAGACAAAGGAAAAGAAAGGGATTAGATGTCCTTGCAGAAGCCTCAGAATTCATAGGATAATTTGCATGAGGACATGCAAAGAGACAGCAGTGGGGGTATGTTGAGCCTCAAATTTGTACCTTCCTTCACCTCATTTTACCTCATTTTTCCCTTGTCCATTTCCATTTTAAACCCAATTGATCAATAAAAATAGTTAAAATTACTTCTAGAATGGTTTACATGACTGACTTGTTGAATTTTGTGATTGTTGCCATTGTTAAGCATTTTAACCGGAACTAGCTGCAGAATGCATGCATTCCGTAGCTAACCGGCGATTCTGCAGCTACCTTTATGTTTGAGTATGTTCCAGGTGGTCTCTTGAGGAAAAACGCATATGGGCATGATCCACGTCGTGCCTACATGGTGTTTTGCTCATCATGGAAGAGGAAATGAATTCTGGGTACGGTTATGCACGTGGGAACACATTTGTGAAGGAAGACTCCTACTAGGACTGTCTCAGTCCAGGTGTCTTTTCTCTTTCACGCAGCCACCTCAAGGACTCCTAGAATGATTTGGATAAGGAAAGACATCATTCCTAAATTATTGTAATTATTGTTACTTGCATTTACTTTATAAACTCTTGAGTAGGCCGAGAGCTTAGTTAGAAATTTTGTATTAGATTCGCTGCTAGATTGTGTGAAAACTCTGTGTTACGTCTTTGAAGACACAGAGCATTGTGTTCAAACTATTGCATCGTTAATGGAGCAGACAAAATTATCTTGAAGGCGTGATTTAATTTTGAAGTTGAATGCCGTCAAGTGGTAGAGGGCCCCTGCCCCTTGAACGGATTTCTTTTGCGTAAACTAGATAAGTTTTTCCTAGCTGTCTTTACGTTCTGCATTTGAATTAGTAGTTGTTTTTTTTTCTATACTGTAGTCGTACTCATTCCAGTTCTTCCACAAGAAGACACTTTGCCAATAAATTAAAATGATGAATGTTTAAATGACTATGGTATTGTAGGATAGGAGTTAAATTTGTATTTGTTTTTAACTAGCTACTGTAGTCATATTCGTTCTAGTTCTTCCACAAGAAGACACTTTGCCAATAAATTAAAATGATGAATGTTTAATGACTATGGTACTGTAGGATAGGAGTTGTATTTGTTTTTAATTAGATACTGTAGTTATATTCATTTCAGTTCTTTCACAAGAAGACATTCTTCCAACAGATCATAACAACGAATGATGAATAGCTATAGTATCATAGGAATTAGTTGTAGTTTTTAGTCTTCACTATCACAGTTGCACTCGTCCTAATCACTCTTCCACAAGAAGAAATCCTTCCAAGACATCCTTAAGAAGTTCAAGATATGACTGTGATGTGACAACTTAGTTTCATTTGCTTTCAGTTCATTTGCTTTCAATTGCATACAAGTCCACAGTCAAAAATTGTTCTACCTCTTCCACAAGAAGGAACTTTTCCAAAATATCACTCATGATGAACAAACCGATTGTGTAACTTCATAGAATAGTGCATGATAATTAGAATGCTCCAGAGTTTCATTTTGCATTTAATTCATGTCTAGCTACTTCGTTTCAAAGTTTGATGATGGCTTATGGTTTAACATTGTTCTAGTTTAGAAGCATCTTAAGCTCATGTTTAAATCAATTCATTGCACTTACATCTCATAGTCACATTGTCACCCTTTGCATAGTAAATCACTTTAGTTGATAGGACTCATAAGACAACCCTCATTATTTACAAATATCTTTTTGTTCTGAAAACCATCAGTGATCCATAACCTTAGGAACAGAAGATAACATCATTTCAAGGTCTGAAATATCTCTGCAAATCCATCACCATAAACAGAGCTCTTCCTCAACAGAATTACCCTGAAAAGAAACCAATAAATCTTTGAGTATAGGCTCTGTGACATTCAAATGAAATTGCAGAATAGAACTAGGAATTAGTCATGGAATAGATGAGCTTAGAATAGAATGTTGCATCATGATTAGTGTCTAACTATTTAGTTAGAAAATATTGCATATTTAGTGATCATTTCTCAAAGTCTAGTTTGTGTCATTTGTTTAAGAAGTCATCATTGCGCTTCTTGTTTCTATTAGGTCATAGTTTAGATGTTGCTTCGGTATTTTTGATTACATTTGCCATTCCATACATTGGAAACATTTGTGTTTTTGACCACCAATTTCTTTTCATTAGTTTTCTGAGGCACTTTCATTGTAACTAGCTTCAAAAGACCAAAAACATCATAAATCAACATAAAAAAAGACCAAAACATCACAAAACACTACACACAACGCACTGAGCAAGCACACAGAGTACATATGGTACATTTCATACCATTGATTTACAAATCCCCAGGTTGACCAATTAAATGAACTCGGTTAGGAGCTAGATTGAGACACAACGATTAATGATACACTATATTATTGGAAGCGAGGCAATGCGGGCCATACAGGATACTAACATACGAAATGGTAAAAATAATGACCACCAAATGGCGACTAAGTTCCGAGTGTGTCTACTAGCACCATCGGTGAAACCAAAATGACTCATGACATCCAACACAACCTGCCAAAGCAGATCAAAAACATCACCAACTCATCAAAGATCGAAAATCAACCAGATATGTACAAAGAAAAAACTACTATATACAAAAGCAACATGCCAGGCCGAAGCCTAGGCATAATACTTCTTCAAATAGAGCCCATTTCGGGGCTCCAGAAACTCGTTCCCTTCGAAATCAACCAAGGTATATGCTCCTTTCTTAAGGACTTTTTTAACGATATAGGGGCCATACCACATAGAATTAAACTTTCCTGCCCCCAGGGCATCTTTTTCTTGGGCATAGACCAAAACAAGGCCACCTTCCGAAAAAACCCTGGGTTTGACCGCCTTATCGTACCGAACTTTAACTCGGTTTTTATGCGCTTCATTCATCGTGGCGGCATCCCGACGCTGCTCATCGAGATGTTCCAGATGAAGAAGTCGTTCTGCCAGACGAGAAGTGTCAGGAAGAAGTTCAACAACTAACTTAAGAGAAGGAATCTCGCATTCAATAGGAAATACGGATTCCACCCCGTGCACTAGCTGAAACGGAGTAAAGCCAGTTGCAGTTTTCATTGAGGTCCTGTATGCCCAAAGTGCAGGATATAGCATAATATGCCAGTTGGATCTAGCTTTATCAATCATCCTTTGAAGAATTGTCTTCAAGGATTTATTCACGGCTTCCACTTGCCCATTGGCTTGAGGATAATACGGAGATGAATGCTCCTGCCGGAAACCCAATTTGAGAGCCAACTCAGCCATCATACTATTCTGAAAATGACTGCCATGATCAGTGAAAATCTCTCTAGGAATACCAAAATGAGCGATAACCTGGTTGAAAAGGAAAAGAGCTGCAGTCTCACCATCATTCCCAAAAGTAGGCATAGCCTCGACCCACTTCGTAAAGTAGTCTACTGCTACAATAATGTACTTGTGACCGTTAGCGGAAGGCGGGTTACAAGTAGTATAATCAATACCCCACTTTGTAAAGGGACCGACAGTAATGACTGGAAAAAGCGGAGCTGGATGAGCGCGCATTTTTCGAGTATAAACCTGACACGGATGACACTTTTTGACCGATTCAATACAGTCTTTGAAAATCGAGGGCCAAAAGTATCCAGCACGCAAAATCTTTTGGGCTGTAGCAAGCCCAGATAAATGACCCCCACAAGCTCCACTGTGAGAATCATTGAGCACAACCTCAGCTTCTTCGAGAGTTAAGCAACGTCTTAGGATTGAATCAACCCCTCGACGGTATAAAGCATCACCAATAATCAAATAATTCTTGGCCAAGTGACGCAGCTTACGACGCTCATCTTTCGAAAAAGTAGAGGGAAACTTCGCAGTCTGGAGATACACAATGATATCCCCGTACCAAGGATCCTGTGAAGAGATAAGAAACAAGTGTTCGTCCGGAAAGAACTCATCATAGATCATCTCTTCTCCACAGGGAAACTCGGAGATCAATTCCACGAAAACTAATGATTTCTTGGATTTGGCAGACATGAACTCAAGATCAAATTCCTGTAAAATCACAATCCATCTATTATATTTGTCCCCAATCACTTGCCTACTGAGGACAAACTGAAATGGATTGGCAGCTGCCAAAACATAAGTTTTGCGAAGAATAATGTAATGCCAGAGTCGCTGCACAACATGAACTGCTGCTAAAGCTAACTTTTCTATCGGAGTGTATCGGAGTTCAGGTCCTACCAAGCCTCGACTAAGGTAGTAAATAACATGCTCTGCAAGAGCATCATCCTCCTGAACCAGAACCATACCGATGGTAGATTCTGCTGCTGCCAGATACAAAAGGAAATCTCTGCTATAATCAGGTGGACTCAATAAAGGAGCAGAGGTCAATGCTTTCTTCAAAGCCTCGAATGAGCGTTGAGTGTAGTCGTCCCAAAGAAAAGGAACTCCTTTCTTCAACAATCTCATAAATCCCTTTGTAACTTCAGCATAATTTACGATAAATCTCCGAAGAAAATTAGACTTCCCTTGAAGACTTTGAAGCTGACGAATTGAGGACGGGGGAGGCAACCGAAGTATTGCCTCAACCTTGAAGGGATCTACCCTTATCCCTTCCCTAGACACAATGAATCCCAATAGCTGACCGGATGTAACCGCGAAAATGCACTTGTTTGGATTCAATCTAATCTTATAGAACCGACATAGTTCAAATATTTGCCGGAGGTGACCAGGATGATCCATCCTCTTTCGAGAATGAGCAGCTAAATCATCTAAGTACGCCTCGATAATATTTTTGATGTCGTGAAAGGCATATGACATGGCCCGCTAAAAGGTAGCCCCAACATTTTTAAGACCAAAAGGCATCTTCTTGTATGCAAATGTACCCCAGGGACAAATAAAGTGAGTCTTATGTTGATCTTCAGGACGGATAGTAATCTGATTATATCCGGAGAAACCGTCCATGAAGGAGAAAATCTCATTACCGGCACACTCGTCAATGATCTGATCGATAAATGGTGTGGGGTAATTATCTTTAGGACATGCTTTATTTAGGTCTCTGAAATCGATGCACACTCGAATCGTTCCTTGCTTTTTATCTACAGGAACGGGATTTGAAACCCATTCAGTCAAAGGAACAGGGAAAATAAATCCCGCCTTAAGCAGCTTCTCAACTTCAGCTTTGATAGATGTTGCCTTCCTAGGATTGACCGGACGAAGTTTTTGCCTCACCGGCTTAGCGTTTTCATACATCTTGATCTCATGCTAGACAATAGATGGGTCTATTCTAGGCATTTCCTCATAAGACCAAGAAAATACATCCCTATACTCTTTAAAAAGCTCGGTGTAAATTTGAACCTCTTCACGGGAACATTCAACTCCAATGAAGACATTCTCAATAATATTGGGATCCCTGGAAATGTTCACCGGGATAGTAGGAGAGATCACAGCCATGTTCCCTTCAGCATAAACCTGTGTTGGTGCTAAAGGGTTCAAGACTGGGTGAACAGGACCAGGAGATGGAGGACTTGGAAAACTTGTTTCAACTTCGCTCAAATCAGGTAAGAAGTAAGACCGATGATGCAAATCATCCCACGGTCTATCTATACCAGTCATGGTTTCCAGGATGGCCTCTTCAGATGGAAGAGTGGTATCAAGACAATCCTGGGCAGAAGAAGAACTAAGTGTCCAAGCTAGAGCCACATCACCATCCAACTCTTCTCGTGAAAGAGGAGCTGGGATGGTTTCTGCAGAGTCAACAATAGACTGATATGCAATCTCAACTGCAGAAATCAGAAATGCCATTCCACCCACTTGACCTTCTGCTAATGTGGCAGTAGGGGAAGGTAAGGTCCAAGGGTCCGAAAAATAATGAGTTCTGAACAACTCTCTTCGAAGAGTAGCCTTGGAGGATGAAATATCATTAATATGAACCGTAGGAGGAGGAATATCAAAAGTACCCATCAAGGAAGAATACATTCCAACTCCTAAATTCTCAACAGGCGCCTTAGTATTATCCAACTTAGGAATAGATGAGTCAGTAGACGCATTCGGGTCTACAGGAGGATAGTCCAGTTGATCCACTGTAACAATCCTCCCTTCGTGAGGGAAACATATCATGCGAAATAATGAGGATGCAATGGCATCCATCTCATAAATCCAATTCCTCCCCAACAGAAGGTTGTAGTCCAAGCTTGCATCCACTACCTCAACCTCTATATTGACATTTTTTCCCCCAACACAGATGGGCAAAGCTGGGACAATACCATGGGGTCTGTGAGAATGACCATCGAATGCAGTAAGAACAGTGCTAGATGGAACAGCTTTGGGAGATCCAAGTGTCTTCCAACATGCGAGAGACATCACGCATGTAGAAGCACCCTCATCGACAACCGTTCGAAAGATATTGCACTTCCGATACGATGATTTAATGTGAAAAGCCATGTGATGAGGAAGTCTCTTCTTAAAATTAGTCATATCAAAAGTAATCAGAAGAGAATTTTTCGGATCAATAGCCCCAATGGCAGTGAGAAAAGCACTGCGCTGAGCCGGACAAGACTGGAGTACCTCTAAAACTGACATAGCACAAGGACTCTGCGCCAGATCTTCCACAATCGAGTAGTTCTGGGTAGCCCTAGCATTTGGATTAATCGTTGATCGCTTAGAAGATGCTTTGGGCATCCAAGGCATAGACTCAACAGTAGGCTTCGTAATGTGAAGCGGCTCAGTAGCATCAGAACTTCCTTAGCTTTCGAAGACTCTTCTCTGCCATAATCACGGGATCTCGTAGCGATAGCCGCGTGAGCACTCATCATAAAAATGTTCGATGGAATTTCCCCTTCCTGGGTGCCCCCAGAGGAAGCCCCGGGATTTTGGTTCGCGCCAACAACTAATTACTGCCATTGGGGAAAAGGGTTTGGTAACACAGCCTGGGAACTAGAAGAACCCTGCTGGGCTAACAAGCGCTGCACATCCTAAATTTTAGGGCAAAGGTGTGTGAGATGGTCTCCAGTACACAACTTGCATGGAAACTTCACTTTCTTTTTCTCCTTTGGACCCTCACCAACACGCTCATTGGTTTTATTTGCATTACCCTTCCCGTTCTTGCCCTTCTTCTTTTTATTTCATCCCTTCTTCTTCCCATCGGATTGTTGATTTCCTTTGGGATCAGAAGCTTGGACAACATTTATGGACAAAGACTGGGAAGGCGATGACTCAGCAGGCACAGCCTAACTAGAAGGAGCAGATTGCAAAGACAACTGCTGCAGTTGAGTAAGTAGGATGGCTGCACCACTATTGATCGATCCGACAAGCCCATCACCATGAGGACTGGGCTTAGTTTTCGATAAATCTAATTTGGAGCGAGGAGCATTGGGAAAATATTTATAAAGGACCCCAGACTGAGAATAGATCAGTTCCAGCTGCTGGGCCCTAAAAATGGCCTGCTCCTCAGAAAATACCCCAGATAGGGATACATCTTTTGAAATATCTGACTGCAGGGATTTGAGAAAACATTCGAGAAGGAATTCTCCTGGAATATGAGCTTTAATAAGCCTCTTCCTTCTCCTCCATTCCTGAATGTGATCAGAAATGTGGGTTGCTTTGTCCTGCTTAAAATTAGCCAGGAGTTCCGTCCCAGCCTCATATCGGACAGGAAACTAAAAATGGTTTAGAAATGTGACAGCCAGTTCTCCAAATGTAGCAAAACTGCCCCCAGTTAACTCGATATACCATTTGGCAGCGTTTCCAGTTAGGGTGCGTTGAAATAATCTCAACCCAATTGAATCATCGATCAGGGAGTTCGAAGAACACCATAAGTGGAAAGTGGTGATGTGGTCAGCCGGATCCTCTCCATTCTTCCCTTCAAACTTTGGAATATCTGAAGGAAGTTTGGTCGGGACCGGAGGCCACCCCGGACTATAACGAATCGGATCATTAGTCAACTTCGACAGATCTGGCAAGTTTAATGTTGCCAGAAAAGGTAAGCGAGGCGGAGCCTGAGGATTCCATCCTTGATGGGATGGGTTCCCAACATTCTGAAAAGAATACCCTGGATTTGATGAGGCACCAGGTTGCCAAAAAGGACTCATAGAAAAATGAGAAGAACCTCCTCCCCACGCCGAGTTACCAAAGCCCAGACCAGTTCCCCTCGCTGAAGTATTAAATGAAGAGGAAAGCCCCTGGTAGGGGTTCCAGGCATTAGACAGAGGAGAAAAATTCTGATAAGTACTCGACGAAGGGAAAGAAGAATTCCCTTGATGATCTGCGTAAAACTGATTCCCTGCCCCTACTGTAGTGAACACAGGGTTCCATCCTGTGAAAATAGTTGAACTTTGCCCCGCAGACCAAGGGTTGAAACTCTAGGTCTGAGAAGTAAATGGAAAGGACCCTAGAGAAGGATTCGAACTAGGAATGTGTCCAGTTCCGAAGGGGAACCCTTGGAAAGAAGTTGATCCACTAGCCATGGAAGACATGGGTGTAGATCCAGCTGTAGTAGTGGAAAAGGAAAAAGAGGGATTCCCACTAGAGGGCATCCCTGAACAGAAGGGACCAGAATGAGAAGCATGTGCTTGGGTGAAACTAGAGCCAAACACAGCAGCACTAGAAGCAATCGAAGATAAAGAAATAGTGCCCCCTCCTTCAACAGAAGCAGGAGTCTGAATGCCTGCAGCTCTCACGGCAGAAGCCGCGTTCCTAGTCGTGGCCATCGAAAGGTATGAATGATACGGAAGATCTTCCTGTCTCTCAGACTCAGGTCCGATGTACTAAAAAATGAACGGATAATCAGGAGGAAGAGGAGATGGGCCTGACGAAGGAGGTTCAGGTACTTCTTCAATTTGAAAATCTTCTTCCTGAGGAAATAAAATTCGCGAGGTGAGCGGAACGCTCCTCTCGGAACCGACACCAGAATCAGCTATGAAACCTTCAGACCTTTGTGGAGGATCTCTCTCCACTGTGTCAGACGCCACAGGGTGGTAACCACCTACTGAATCACTCCTACGCCTTCTCGAAGAAGGCTCTGGACTCTCGGGAGATAACCCCCGGATTCTCCTCGATCGACGAGGCGCTTGATTAGCCACTTTTATAGATTTTAAATTAGACTCAAAAAAGTGAAAAGCTAGGCAAGCTGGGAGCAAAGAGCACTCACTAAAAGAAAAATCCTTGAGATACAATCAAGCAAACAGCCTCCAAGTATTTCCGCTCCGGGTGATGAGGACCGGACACCAAAATACAGGAAAGTGAAATATAGGACCTCCCGAAAGCATTCTGGGATGATTATGGCCCAGAACAACTAGCGAAGGTATCAGAAACAGTTACGCCGACCTCCTAACGATAGCCTTTGTCGGCTCAAGCACCCAAGCTTCGCAAGGGCACCCCCCAGAAGTACTGCTGAAAGTGATGTGACGTCTGCCTCAGGTACCATGGGTATTCCCCCTCGCAGTCACCTGTGTGGAACCTAGGAGTGGCAACTATGGGCACCAATCCGTGTCAAAAGCTAGGCGGAACGGTCTTGAGGTCAGATTCAACTAATCGGAGAGGGGGTATCCCTCTTCTCAGCCTTCACTTCCCCTCGCACTTGACTCTCTGGAGGAGAGCCTTCCCGGTCCACCTAACGAAGTTGGATTTCGCTCAATTAATCAACTTCTATGTTTTGTTTGAGCGGCCTTGGAGATTTAACTCTCCACTCACCTAATCCAAGGCCCTACAACCTAGCTAGTTGGTGTATGACACTTATAAAACTTGCTAGTTGATTTTAAATTATATCGCTTATTTTAATGGGTTGTTATGTTAAGTCACAAGGATGCGGAAATGAAACTTATGGTGTTTTGACGCAGAAAGAAATTAATAAAAACCAAACTACATGCAAATTCAGTTATTTGTCTTTCGATGAAAAGCAACTTCTACACGGGTTCTACGAGATTAAAAATTGTATTTTTTTTTTTTTTTTTTCAGATAGAAAACTCACACTCACAAAAACTATGAAAGTGTCTAAATGATTAAATGCATCTAATGCAAATCACTACAAGCATGCAAATCCTAAGATGCAAAATCTCCTAAAGCAGAGTGAAATTTCCCAAAAGTCCTTCAGTTTTAACTCTTCTTGGTTGTCCAGAAAGCTAGTTCCCGAAATCAAGAACTCTTAATATGAAGACACCAAAGATGCTTAAAAACAAGAGGAAGAAATGAATGACAACTCCCTTCCAATTATTAAGCCAAAATCCAAAGGCAAGAAACTTCAACCAAGCTTCAAAAGACACAAAGAAACGAAAACAAAAATGCAAAAACAAAAGCAAACAACAAAGAAAAAATGTTTTTGAGCTTTTGTGTTTTATAAAAGAGTTCGAAAACACCAAGTAAAACTATAAAATTCCAAGCCAATCAATACTGAATTTCAAGCAAATACTTCCAAAAATGCTGCAAATCTTATAAGGCTAACTAGTAGCAAGATCAATACAAGCAAAAGAAGACAAGAAAACTCAGCCACTTAGCCTAAAATAATAGTGCATTCCTGTCGCAAGCAAAAACTCCAAAGAACCAAAAAAAACTCTTCAAAAGTTGCAACAAGACCTAGCCAATTGAACTCAAGAAAACCAATCAAGAAATGAGCAAAAATCATAGTGCTAAGCAAAACATAAAGACAGGAAAGAGTAAATGAGCAAGAGCTTTCTGTCTTGATGAAGCAGAACAGCCAAGAATGCCCAGAAAGCTATCTTAGTACTCAAACCAGAAGTGCCAGCACTAGAAACAACACTTTGCCAAAAAGACTAGTTTTCAATCAAACGAAAGAGAGAAAAGACAAAATACCACCTTCTTCACAATCCAGAGAGTACAAAGACACTGTAGGAACAGGTCTCCACAGCCAGAAAGGAATAAAAATTCAAGAAATCCAAAAATTCAAAATCTGCCTAGGTATACGCTACTTCACAGTTCAACAACAAGCGTGCATACGCGACTGTGCTAAAGGAAACACGCGTATACGTGACTTCCTTTATACAAACTTGTGTGTATACATGACTGTGTGCAGAAAAAAGCATGTATACAAAGGTAAATAGTGAAAAAACAAAAAGGATCAAGCCTGGATAAGAAACCAAGACTTCAAACTGACTGAAAAAAGTAAACTGGACTGCAAATGAAAGTTAAAACTGTCGGCAACCTATCAAACAGCTGAAACCACCCAAAAGGGGAGTCACAAGAATGTGATCCCCAGCGAAGTCGCCAGTTCTGTTTCGGGGAAAATCACCCTCGAGGTTCGTTGGGTTACAACCTCCACATAGCAGGGGCATGCTACTTAAGAAGGACTCACACAACCATACATGTTCATGAAAAACTAAATAGATTAGAATGAGGAAGTTACCCGTAGGTCCTACGGTTGAAGCAGATCCCGTGGGGTCCAAAACCCCAGCAACCGTCCTTCCTTCTTAACCTGAAAGACAAGAAGAAACAAGCACGAAGAACTGGTTGTACATCATATATCTACTCTAAATGTTAGTGAAATCCATATAAAACATCAGATAAACCATAATGAATGCTTAAATAACAAATATTCTCATATATGTAAGCAAACACTAACACGTATATTTCGGGAACAAGATGGTACTTCTATATTATAAATAGCATGTATAGAAATAATGAGTGGAGAGATCACCTGAATCCTCCCACGATCTTCGAGAAGACCGTCGTCCGGATCCGTCCCACCCTTGCCTCACTAAGATTCCTTCCAAACTGGTGCATACGAGATGACATATAGGGAGATGAGCATCTCAAGGAAACAAGGGTTTCTTGTAATGAACTGGGAAAGTGCAGGAGGCACGGGGAATCAGACTTGGATAGGGAATACCAACAGAGTATAATATCAATAATTCTCTCTCTCCCTTAGGCCATGCACATGAGGGGCTTTTATACTCCCTCAAAGTAGTTTAAACAGTTGGAAATAGTTGGCCACGTGCTGGGGTGGTTGAACTACCTGAGTAACCATCAACCCAGCCTGAAAATAGGGAATTTTTATATATTTTTTAATGATTTTAATGGCATACGCGGAAAAGTGCAGTTGGACTCGCGTATACACGTGGAAAAGTCTGGGCATAATCGCGTATGAGGATTTTTACACTGTTTTTTAGTGAATTTGTCCAAGTCTATAGGAATGGGTGCCCAAAGCCATAAAAGAAATCATGAATCATATGAAGGTGAGAAATGATGCTATAACAAAAGCCAAATGGAAGAAAACTAAAAATAGTGAATGAAAATGCAAGAAAACTAGCTAAAATGACATGAAAATAAAGAATGATTTCATAAGAGAGACTATGGCACATGGATTGGGCCCTAACCCACAAGCCTAGCCCTCTGAAACTATATTTGTGAAGCACAATATAAATACTCATTTTGTTGCAAAATATAGTCCCATTACATCAACATGAAAGTCTCAAAAAATTATTACAAGAGAAAAGAGCCTGATGGATTTCTCCAAAGTTTGAATCCTAATGAGCTCTTGCTCAGCCTTATTTAACCTAAAGGGTAGCTACCAACATCTCCCAAAAATTTAGGTGATTTTTCCACTTGAATGCAATTGAAGTGTAGCTCTGGTGAATTTCATCTTGAGTTTGCTTGGTTGCCTTTGATTTCGAGTTGTTGGAGGGAATCAATAGGATCCCTTGGCTACCTTTGGGATATAAGGAGGGTGGAAAATCCTCTTCGAATATCTCCTTGCTATCTACTCCAAGTCTTAATGGAAAAATATTCACCAAAAAATAAAAACCTTCATGAATTTTCTTCATTTAACTCATGTTAGTTACTCGAAGTATGATAAGCCTTAATCACCATCTACACTAGCATCCTAAGACCATAATATAATTAAAATGCAAGAAAATATACTTAATAAGGAAAAAAGGTGAAAATTAACCCCTCAAAATGTACCTAATAATCGAACTCATCATATTTCATGAGAAAATATTCTTAGGAGTTAGAATCGTTGGGATGATGGTTGTCTAAGGCTTCATATTGATTACGAAAAAAAATTTCATTTGATTTTTTACCGAGATTCCTATATTCAGAGTCAAACAAGGATGGAAGAATGTAATATTGACATAAATTATTTTCGAGAACATGACAAATATCAAAATAAACGCACCTTCCTGATCCTCTACCTGTGAAGAGTGAATACCTTACACTAGATCATTGTTTGGATTGGAAAATTTAAAGTCGGGAAGATCAAGGGGAAATTGGTTATGAGAATGAGATGGTAAAGGAGGAAAACAACCCAAATCAAATTCAATACTAGAGTTATGTGTGTTAATATGAAATTTAGGAATGGAGGGATTAGTATTCATCCTAGGATTCATGAACCATTCCAATGTTTCCTCCATTGTTTCTGGATAATGTGAAATTGACAAAGGTTGAAGAGGAAAATCAATGATTTGATTTGAAGATTTCTAAAATTCAATAGTATCATAAGGAGGCACCCAAATTGGTCTCAGAAAATGAGGATGACAAGGAAGAAACAAAACGATATGTTCCTCCTTTAATATTGGAGTTGTCTCATAGTTTACAAAAGTTGGGGAAATCATAACTTCTAGGGGCTTAGATTCAAGTTGATTCAAAGATATCCGATCCAAATGTTCAAATTTTTTCTTAAATAAATCCCAATATATATCTTCTTCAGCAAATTCACAACATAATTGAAGGAATATATTATCAATATAATCAATTGATTCATTCTAAGTTGATTGATTCTTTTATAAACATTTCAGTAATCATACTTATCAAAATATTGTGAAGATCCATAATAAATTTATCCAAAGGATGGATAGTGGTGGATGGAAATTTTTTACACCATAAATTAACATGACCTTCAAGACACGGGGTGAATAGAATACATATCAAATATTCATCATCGATTTCATGAGAATTACAAAACCCAAGAAAATGATTTATGTGTTTGGATAAAAAATTCCACCCTCACGATCAAACTTGAGTTAAGAAAAATGTGAAAATTTTCCATGGAGATTGAAATTTTTCCAAGGCATGGGTTAGAAAAAAACTCTTGGATTATTATTTGGAAAAGAACCATTTAAGATCAGAGATTCAGACCAACTCAATGGAAAAAACATGTCATCTAGCCCTCCTTCTAGAACTAGAAATGTTGACAGTGTTAGATACCACCAACATACAAGGGGTCTCCCAATGTGAAGTCCCAATTAGAACTCACACCATTTGGTGTAGGAGCCCCATCTAGAGTATCAGACCAACCGCCACAACACTAAGGTTTTCCTTGGTTTCAACAGGTAACATATGAGATTATATACACTAACCATGAACAAGAAAGTAATTTGAAAATGTGAAACACCAATTATAATGTGTACATGGAGAGAAGAGTGAGTCTCTATAAGGAAGTAATACTACTAACCTAAGAGAGACACACGAGAACAAGAAAATAATCATTATTAAAATGGTTCACATAACAAACATTAAAGCCAATACAACACAAATTCAACAAGATGAGTACCAAATCCACCGAATTAGTTAAATTTATCTTCTCTAGTACATATGAACATAACATATACCTGAAACACCCCAAGAATGCTCCTAAAAAGCTCACGATACATGCATGAAAATGTGTTGGCTCATTGAGTTTCAATTAGGTGAAAGATCCAAGTACATAGTTACGATGATGAAGCACTAGTTCTAGTAGTGGAGCATTAAGTCACTTCTTCGCCAAGGAATATTTTTCTCTCCTATTCCAAGCATAAAATCCAAGGCTAGATCTCCAAAGCTTAAGCCTCCAAAAGCCCCTTTATTGAGCTACAAGATTGCTTTTATAACAAGAGAAATGACCTTTCATCTCCCCTTGACTCTTGGTTTTCCCTCATGAATCTTTGACTTCTAATGTGTCCTTTGGACTTCTAAAAAACTTTAGAACTTCTAATTTACCTTTTGACTTCTATAATTGAATTTTGGACTTATACACAACTATTTTTTCCATATATGACTATGTGACTCTTCAAATTCCAGATATGGCTCTTAGACTTCCACATATTACATTTTTTCCTTTTCCTTGAAAATATACTATTACATTCCACATGATGTGGCGTGATAAATATTGAATATTATGATGAAACTTGTAGAAGTTACAACTTGACAATGATGGCATGGGCTTCAAGATGAGTTGGAAATTCCAAGATGTCTTCTATGTTGCTTCATCTTGAATTCTGGATGGTAGATCTAATCTATGCTTCATCTTCATGAGAGATCCACTTTGTTTCTTACCTTCACCCTCCAAAGGGTCTTAAATCGGCTTTGGAATCCTCTAAGTCATCATGATATGTCCTCTTTCTGTTTCAGTCCATGATGTGATTCATGTCTCCATGATAGCTCTCTTTGGTGCTTCTTCTCCACAGGTGTTTCTTTATGCTTTCTCATTGTTATATTCCTTAAGAATAACATTTTCATGCTTGAAAAGTACTCATGCCAATGAAAATAATTTATGACAAGGAAAATGGAGTCTTAATATCATCTAATCTATCACTACATAGCTCATGGAATGATCAACTCATGATAGACTTGTGGGAGGGTTAAAATAAGGAGGCTTGATTAGGAGGGTGTAGTAAAACTCATCAGCAGCTTTGGAAGGCTCCACAGTTCATTTTTACTATTCCATGCACTATGAAGAGGAGATATCCTTGGTACAACATAGTGGTGAAGCTGAAGGGACAAGGTGGGAAGGAATTTTCTTAATGTTGTGCCATGCGCCATACAAGGAAAGAGACGAAAGACATGGAAAGAGAAATTCCACTAGTGAAGGGATGAGAGGAGGCTTCCTTCATGATTTACTACTGTTCCATGCAGTAAAGTGGAAGGGTCTATGTAAGTCTTGACCAAAAATTGCATAGGGGTAGAGGGAAGGATGAAGGCTTCAGGATTCAAGACTACCCCATGCATCCTAAGGGAAGAGGGAAGGATGAAGCCTCTAGGCTTCAAGACCGTGCCATGTGCCCTAAGGGAAGCGGGAAGTATGAAGGCTTCAACCTTCAAGAATATACCATACATCTTAAGGATGGAGTATTCATGCCTCAATACTACACCATGTGGTTAAGAAGAGATACATATTTTTTATTGGGCATAAATTTTCAAGGGAAGGAACTCTTTTTTATCCGCAGTGTTCCTTGCTATTCCAAAGTGCGCAGTGTTATTCTGAAGTTCACTTTTGAAAGGAGAGAAGGTCCTTGTTCTTTTGAAGTGCGCTCAAATCGACCTTGTTCTTCTAAAGTACCATTTTTCACTATGTTTTTGAAGTGCACTGAATGTGATTTTTGAATCCACTTATTATTGGGAGGGTGTAGTTCTATACAATAGTGGAAGCTTGCTCATATAGAATGCACTTTTAATTTATGGGGGAAAAAAAGGGCCAGGCCACTTATCCTAGGAACTACTAATGCACTATGAGAGGGAGGAGGCCTTAGAAAATACTTAATGTAAAAGTATGGGAGGAAAATATACATCAATGGGGCTCATGAAAAAGTTACACTTATCACCTAGTAAGAGGGCTAATTCCTTCACAACTTACAGTGGGCAGAAGGACCAAGAATAGCTCTCAAATTCCTAAGAGTGGGACCAGTAGAGTAGAATAAAGGAATGCATCCTAACATGACTCAAACATGGATGGCACAAATAAATTTCGTCAATACAAGCCAACATAATGCACAATACTCATGAACATTAATCACACATTGAAATGACAACCAAGTGACACATATTTCTAAGAGAAACAGTTGAAAAAACACATTACAACACTTGAACATAATTTACGACAGGAGTGACGACTCTAACAAAAAGTTACAATTGGTTGAAACAATGTCTAGCACATATTCCAATGACATGTCAGACCATGTAATGAATAGGGGTGTGTTACAACTAAATTTGGTGATACGTAAATGTGTGACCCATGCAAGAGTTAAAACAACAAAGGTGACACCTATGAGAGGAGTAAAACATGAAGACAACACCTGCAAAATGAAAAGAAACTTGAAAGTGACACATGTTAAAGAAAATAGAACATGAAGGCAACACTTATTAAAGTGAAAGTGAGCAAAATAAACAATCGCGATCCTAAAAGAGAAACTTGTGAATGTGATGGTGCTCAAAAGTAACAGTTAAGAAAAAACACTGAAATAAAGGTGTAACTCCAATCAAATTAAAGGATACTATCAATTTAAAATGTGTATTGACTTTCTACATGAGTTGAACATTGGATCTGCACCATCTTGATTGATAGTTCTATGCCTCTTCAAGCTTGCGTAAAGGAAGTGTGTTTATGAATTCAATACATACTAAGCATGTGTTAGCAAGTTACTTCATAGGTAAAACTTTTAGAAGAATACGTGAAAACTTTAAAAAACATCAATAACCCATGAGGAAACCATATAGCAACAAATTGTGAGATCCTTAGTAGGATCCAAAATTCATGTGTGGGAAAATTTTTGGAGGGTGTTAATTGTAGCATCAACATGAAGCTAATGATATATTATATTATCAAAACAAAATAAAATAAATAAATAAATTATTAAATGTAAAACTAAGGATCACAATGATATCACAATATATCCAATTTAAGGTTAGAGCTTCTAAGACGACAAAATTTTGAACTATAAAAATTTATAATTTTTTTTTCGTAAATAGCATTGTATAAAATAGTATGGAGGAAACTTGACAAATTTTTACTATGATTTAAGATTCAATGCTAATATTATTTAATTCATTTCGAAGTTATGATACCAATTGTTGGGAGGTTGACAATACTAAGGAGAGGGGGGTGAATCAATATTGTACGCAATGGTTCACTTTAACCAATTTTTATTGTTCTTTACAATTAATTGACTAATTCATTCATTAGAAACAAAACAAAAAACCATAATAAATTTCCAATAGAAAAAATACATATGAAAAAATAAACACAAGAGCAACCATCAAGACATGAACATAGGATATGAGGTGGAAACCCTTCTCGCAGAAAAACCACCATATGCCTATCTTTGTTTGCTGCTTCTTATTATAGAAATTATTTTTTTTACATTGTACAACAAGCCACCACTACTGTGAAATATAAAACTTGAAATGCATGAGAGAAAACACTCACTCCAGTACAGTACCTAATGGAAGCCACCACATCATGAACTTTAGAGGCCACCAACTGATACAAGAAACCACTCCCTCAAATATGCAATCCATGACCTGTTAGAAGCCACCACTCCCTCAACTATGAAGACCACCAACTATTGCAAGACACTACCTTATATGTAACCCAACACCTAATACCTTTCCAACCACCACTGGAAGGAAGCCACCACTCTAAAATTCTGAAGCCCCCACTTGCTAGAAGCCACCACTCGCTCAACTATGAAGACCACCACCTATTGCAAGCCACTACCTTCTATATACCCCAACACCTAATACCTTTCCAACCAACACTGGAAGGAAGCATCCGCTCTAAAATTATCACGCCACAACCCAAAGGAATCCAACATTCCCTAAATTAGAAAGCCACTACTTGTCAACAAGCCACGACTCATCTATTGAAGGACCCAACCTTCAAGCTCTTTTGGACCATATTTCATCCATTTTCAAATTAGGATCCACCATATCATCTGCACAAAATAAATATGAATCTCATTTCACCATTTTCACACTGAATCCATTAAAACATCTTCGCTCAAAAACTGAATACAAAAAAACTTTGCAATGTAACTCTCTTTGTCAACTCAAATAGAAACATCAACAATAACATACATACTTTCAACAAGGATCAAGATCATTTTGACATAATCTAGCCCTAATCTATCAATACATGATAACAATATACATGATCATTTCAAGACTCAACGGATATATTGTCGATATATATTCTTTCAGCATTATATTGTGGGGCTTACGAGGCTTTCACAACAACATACAAAACATATATAAAACTTCAACAATCCATAATGTAACAACCAAAAAATATGAAACTACAATGGAAATATAATCATCGATTGAAACCCTGGAAGAACAAGCATACGCTAGCACTCTCCACAGTCTCACAATATTTGCAACAACGTTCTACAGGAAGTGTAGTATGATACTCTTTCTATACATACTGTTAGTGTCAGTATCTTCATCTCTTCGTCAGTGATAGAAATTATCTTGTTGAATTGCATATTAGGTGTCTCACTCGGTCAGCTGCATTCCATTAGGAGCATGGATCATCTGACAGTAGTGGCTTTTTATACATTTTCCCTCATGTCCTTTACCTGCTGACCCATTTCCATTCATCAAGATCATCTGCACTCACTTTTTGTCCTTAAATTTGTAAGAGTCATTTCTAGGGTTTTTAGTCTCAGTAGGTCTAGAGTTTCATCAGAAAGGTCTTAAAAATGTGCAATAATGGTTAGCATGTGCATGAGGAGGTTGAATAAAGTTCCATTACTAAAAATTTCATCATCATATGCTCAAAAATGTATTTTTCCTCAAAACCCTGTTTTGAGGAAAAACAAAGTATTTTAGGTTTTTACTGTATAAATTGATGTAATTTCAGTTCTCTCATATGTAAATAACTTCAATGGAAACCCTGGTCACCTTTCCAGGCTTCAACAGCTCCATCCCCTGCAAGACATATGGAAGGAACATCATTCAGTCAAAAAGCCAAAATGAAGCAAAACAGAGTTTTTTTTTAAAAAGTGTCAAAATATGAAACATTACAAAGTGGGTTTTTTTGAAATGGAGAATTTAAATCCTTGGTATATAAATCATTTTTATGTTTCAAGAGTTCATTTTTATGCCAAGAGGACAGAGTGAACCAAGGAGAAATCGTGAGGAGCGAAGGAAGAAACTTGAAGGCGAAATTGTGCAAGTTCAGTTACAAGACGCATTGGGCGGGCGACGTGACGCATTAGGCGGGCGCGACGCATTGGGTTGGCCCCCACTGTGTAGAAATTACTCCTGCGTGGCGCATTGGAGGTACGCGACGCATTGGGTTTGCTGCGCGACGCCTAGGGCTGCAAAGTGTTTTGAATCCCAATTGCATTCAAACTTCAAATTTGCTTGGTCCCTTTTGGTTCAAGTAAGTCAAGTAGCCCCTCCACTGCTAATGAACATGTGTCTTGTGTTGATTATGAGGATTTAATACAAGAAAATTCAAACCCTATTTTCTTGTTCAAGGATTGTTTCCTTAGGGTTTAGAATTTGGTTTTGTGCATATCACTTCCATTTCCCCACCTTGTTATTCCCTCATCATTGTTATTCTTGTTCCATTAGCCCATTTCCCTATTCCATCATATCCCTAAATCACTCATTCCATATTCCATATTCCCATTCCCTATTCCATTATCCCATCCTAATCACAAATTTCTCAAACCCAAATGCTATCCCAAAAAACCTAGTGACTGCCCCTAAACTCTTCAATTGACAAATCTCAATTGGCAATATCCCATCATTCCTCCTACCCTCTCCCTCCATAGTCCCCCACATATTATCACACCATTTGGAAACAAAAACCAAAGACACCAAACTCCTCATATTCACCTAAGGCAACATAGACTTTGGCAAGAATGGAGACAAATTTTTCTTATGACCGAGACAATGACTTCACAACTGAATTGCATGCACCTAGGAGACCTCATAAGAGTGGCAGACATGTGAGGGAGGAGCCTACTTCATTGGTTGAGCTGCAGGCATGTCCTTTTGCTGTTTCATGTTTTCAACAACAGTCTTGTTATCAATTTTGTGAAATTGTTGCTAGAGTTCACCACCATCATGAGCTGGTCCGATTGTTTGTGTTGAATTTACATAATGGTCAAGTCACTCTTGCAGGTGTGACATTCACTTTAACGCCTGAAACTATCTCTAAAGCAACCGAAATTCCAAATTTTGGAGAGTAATGGAACAAAAGACAACAAGTTGATAGGGAACACTATGAGCCATATATCAAGCCTAGTGTTTTGAGACAACTCGGTAGAGTTTTTCCCTTTCGGTTTCTGAAAGATTCATATGCTCCGTTGATGAAACTTATTATCAAATATTTCAGTTGTGAGGGTCGGTTCTCACGTCCTTATGCCTATCATATCAGGTTGCTGATGCATTTTACCAGGGTGAGAATGATGAACCTCCCTTACTTCATATGCCGAAATATTGAGGAGATGACCACTCTCGTGCAAAGAAAAACTCCTGAGAAGCAATATAGCAGTATCTATCACTTTGCACTCATCAAAATTGTGGTTATGCATCAGCTCAGCTTGCATAATATTTCATGGGAAGATTTCATTTCTAATGATTTCTTCACATCTTCTCATGTACCTTTGGAGGCTTTTCATGAGGCAGGTGAACCTTCATATCAGCATGAAGGTCATGATACATAGACCGCTAGTGTGCCAGTGTTTGTCACTTATCAGAGGGGCGCTAGAGGTTTGTTTGCAGCAGCCAAGCGAGTATTATCTCCACCTGGGGTGGAAGGAGTCTCACTTCCTTCATCAGCAGTACAGGTACATGACAAGGGTAAGAGGTAAATACATGATGAAGGGCCTTCAGAAGGCCAGGATACAGATTTCATACTGATGATGAGTTGGGTTGTCCTAGCTCAAAGCTGAGAGAGGTTGTTGAAGAGCAGAAGGCGGAAATAAACACTTTGTTCATCAAGTTGCGAAGAACCTAATGGATAATCAACTACCTTGATTAGAGAAACAAACAGTTGGAAGATCAGCAAACTATCATGGAGTTGCAAAATATATGTGAGAATCGGCAAGCTACCCAAAGGAGCCAAAGTGAGATGACATCCATTAAGCAAGAGACTGAGGCTGATCATGAAACTTGGCTTGAAAGGGTAAATATTCATTTGGAAAAGCTTTTTAAGAAGGCCAACAAGGAAAAGAACATGTTGAGGCACATGGCGAATCATTATTGGACAAGAAATCATGTTTGCAAGGCATGAATCAAGATCCTAAAAGCTAAGTTCAAAAGGGCATCAAAGCGTCGAAAAAGGAAAGATAGACTTCAGATTTTGGCCGAAGCTTCCTTGGCCTAGCATAGCACATGATGGAGGACATTCAGCCCAAATTTCAAGAAATTTGGGACGCATTTTGTAAATTTTGTTTTTTTTGGCCTAAACACAGATTTTTCAGCTCTATGCATCGCACCACGTGGCGCGCGTTTATGATTGGGAGCTCCTCTTGGGAAAAAAATTGAATTTTTGGATTTTCCATGAAAATTTATGTATGCCTACCCATGGCCAAGAGATTTTGATAGGTTTTGGGCTTCCAGAAGGGTAAAAAACACCCTAAAAATGACCTTTCTGCCCCTTTTTGGACACACAGGGAGAAGTGTTGGGAGAACTCATTTTTGGAGGGGAAAATGGAAGCCAAATTCAGAAATTCCACCTGTGATGGAAATTATACATGCATAACTTTCCAAAAATCCCACTTGGATCCAATTTGGACACCAGGAAGGCCTTCAAAATCAGCTCCAAACGGGCGCGATGCATAGAGAAATCAGGCACGGTGCATTGGGGATTTTTGCTCATTTTGGACTCAGTAATTTTGTTTTTCGCCTATTTTTTGACATTTTGATTTTATTACTTCCAAATTTTAAAATAATGATGTAATTTGATGGATCTCGATGTAATTTTGTTAAATTTTCACTCATGGAGGTAGATTCATCCATTAAAAGGTGAATTACAACTGAATGAATCAATTTCCTATCTTATATAGGCAACTTGTTCCACTGCCTATTTTCCAGTTCTCAGTTTAGATATTGTTGAAATAGCTCCTAAAATTGTGAGCTCGACCCCTAGATGCTAGGGATGAGTTAGTGTTTGTCTATATCTTGTAGTTTTTCAGTCATTTTCCAGGTCAGACACTTGGGATTTATTTGAGCATCATTGTACATTCATCTCTGCAGTTTGGCAAATGAATAGACCAGGGTTTGCAGCACTCCTTGGGATTCATGTGGCTCTTTTTTTTGATGATGTGTTTCTCTCTATTAATGTGAGTTTACTGGTGCTTTATGTGTATCATCTTCCCTCTTATTTCTTCTTAAATTCAACAAACAAGGATAAAGGTGGAATTCTTTAGATTTGTAGTGCTCTACCTAGAGTTTGTTTAATTTTATATGTTTTCAACTGTTTGAAGAGGATTCCTGAAATTATCTTGCCATATTCAACTCCTCACCGGTCTGAGCTATCCATTTTATTCAAAATTGAAGTGTCAAAACATTTGCCTACCGTGCCCCATTTATATCCCTGCAAAACTGCTCATTTCCCAAACCCAAAATATGCCTTTCCCTTTTATCCAACAAACAACCTCAAAATCAAATAAAAATATTTTACATATATACCTAGCCTAAAATCGGCCTTCATTCAAGTCATCTCAAGCCTCAATGATCATTTTTTCTGAGATTGACAAGGAGAGAGCCGTCTCCCGATCTGGTAAGGCTAGCTACCATATCAAGCGTGGTTTGATGTTACCCTAGACTCTGCCTTTCTCAGCCTGAGGTAGATTTAGGAAATAACACATACAACACACACGTATCTCATACAAACCCACTCCAATTCACAACCACTATGTGCATATGTACATATTACACTACCACATCAATCGACAAATAATTCCACACATATTGTTCTCTCTATTCCACACACACAATAGATTAATTTTATCCATACATAGGTGCCATGATCTAATTCACTCATTGTCTATGTGCATTGTATAAAATATCCATGTATTCTTCCACTCTGTCACTCCACGTGACCCCACACTCTATCCAAACCTATGGAATGGAAATCGAATCACCCTTTAAACTATTTCTTCCATGCAAAATCAAACTAGATCAGGGTGACGAGATAAGTTCATTCAAATACATATGATGACCAAGTTGATTGACTAACACCGTAACTCAAGTAGTCAATGCATTCACATCAATTTTGATGACCAATTCTTCTTTCTTAGACCATATCAATTAGTGAACATTGAAGACCAGTTCAATCGCTCCATTCACTAACAATTCCATGGGAAATTATAGTAGTATGTTCGATGCTTTACCTTTTTGCACCTATAGGAGAGTGTTGTGGGCATAGGATTGCAACCCTGAGGTGATTTCCATGGGAACCTAATAGCACTATTGTAGTAGTAGTCTAGTGTCACAGGGTGATCATTGTATTACCACGACAATGTTGTAATACTCACAAAATTAAAATCTCTCCAACCCATATCTACTTCTAAATTCACCATCACTTCCTTAGGCACCTATATAGCTTATATAGCCTTTGCATTCCTATATAATTCTTCAACCCCATTCATAACCATGCATAAGGTCATCAAAATTTTTGACATCAATGCCAACACAACCTCTCCATGGTTGACATCAATGGCAACACCATGCTGCCAACAATTTCCCACGATCAATCTCGTTTCTATTTAGAACACTTTAAAATACTAAAAATAAATTTTACATATGATGAATCATAGCCTTTTCATATGACTTTAGTTTTCATAATGTAACGGTAAAGGGGATCAAACAAAAAATGGGATTGATTTATGGTTGAAATCATGGATAACATGGTGCCACTCTTGAAATCATGGATGATATAGAATATAATTAGACCAAATGAGCCATAATCATTAACAAATAATTATTTTTTATGGAGCCTTTCCATTTCAAAATATTTCTAATCAAATGAAAGACTTCTCCCTTGCAAACACATTGAAGGAAATTTTATGGTTACACTGTAGAGGTACATATAGATAATTTTCCACCCATACAATTTAGACATTTTTTTGTATAAATTTAAAATACTAAAACTTTTTAAAAATAAAATATTATTTTAGATTTATTTTTTATTTTTTTTGGATATTTATTTTGATATAAAAAAATTGAATTTCATAACTCTATGCTTATAATATTTCATTTTTATTATTACCAATATAGATCCATTTTAACTTCAGATCTAAAATATGCAACCAAAAAATATTCTCTCTCATCATTAAACTCATATGTTGGTCCTCATATTATAATGGGAGACAATTTTCCAATAGAGGAAAATGGAAAAGGGAGGGTAGCTCTTGGGGATTAAAGTTTCAAGAATGTTATGCATATTCTGAATTTTTTTGTAAAATCTTCTTTTTGTATCAAATGATGCATATCGCCACTAAAAGAAGAGTTGAATTCGCTCAAGATTCAATGAGCATATATGACATGCAAGATAAATTTAAAATTACAGCTGGTAAGGTAAATCATTAGTCAATTCTTTACACCTTTTCTGCATTGTTCCTTAATTAGATTGCACTTTACTACATATGCATTCAATTGAAAAAATACAAGTTTGGCATGAAATATTTAGACACTTAAATCTTAAATTTATCCTACATCTTAGCAAAAAATCATTATTGAAAGGCCTTCCTACCATAGAAATTTTTTATGGTGTTTGTGAACAATGTGCTCTTTGAAAGCATCCACAAGAAAATTTTGGGAAGGGGTATGCAAGAAGGGCTTCGTCTCTCTTGGTGCTTGTTCACAATAATGTTATGGGGACATTTCTATATCCTTCTATAGGAAAATCTAGATATGTACTCACTTTCATATATGATTGTACAAGATACACTTGGGTGTGCTTTATCAACTCAAATTTGAAGTGTTTGAGCATCTGGAGATTTTAAAACTACATGCAGAAAAGTAGGATAGAAAGATTATCAAAATACACCATAAAGATAATGGGATGGAGTATGTCAACAAGAATTTCCAACATTTTTATGATGAAGTAGGAATAAAATTCTAAGACACTGTTCCTTACACTCCACCAACATAATGGGGGAGTTAAAAGGAAGAATGGATCCTTGAAAGAGATGGCTAGTTGCATGTTGCATGCAAGGTCCTTTAGTTTTAAATTGTGGTCTAAAGATATCAATTGTGCTTCGTACATAAAAAATGGAGATCCTCATAAATTTTTATATAAAAAAACCTTTTTAATCATGGAATTACATCCAACTATAAGTTACACATTTCCAAACTTTTGGATCACGTTCACTGGCCCACATTCCTTCATAACAGAGAATGTCTTTAGACTCATAAAGAAGAGAGTGAATATTTGTTGGATATCCAAATGGCGTAAAGGGATAAAGTCTACTAGATCTTTCAATGGAAAGTAGATTGATTGAGAGGAGTGCATACTTTTATAAAAGTCTCGTTCATCCTCTAAGGAACAACATGTAAAAGGTTATGTGCTTATTCCTTAACCAGATTTAGGATATGATGCATCCCATCATTCAGTTCATATTTTGGATATAATTTCGGAATTTAATTCAAAATATCATGAACATGCATGTGAATATTCCAATTCTTAACCACTTTAGACAAATAAGTGATGCCCCATGAGTCATATCTTGGATGAACTTGACACAAAATATCAATTTGAAAAATCTCCTCATGCACTCACAATTATAGACCTAGTGATTCCCATACATTTCTATGTGGTTCTAACATCAAACCATAACAATTATGAATAAGTTATAGGGTATCCTTTCTTGGAGGTATATTTGGACAAGGATTTAAACTCCCTCATTAAGAACCAGAGATGAGAATTGGTTCCACTTCGTTTAGTGTTCATAATTTGGAGGGTTTTAGGTTAATACAAATTATCTTCTTGATAATTAATTGTGACCTTACTTGTGATACTTATGTCTGATCTTATTTTAGTTTAGTTAATCTTTCATCAAGTCAATTATAAAAAATAACAATAAACAAAATTTATGCTCCTAGAGCTAGGGAAAAACCTCTCTATCTTGGAGAGGAAAACCCACAAAAAATTCTTCTTATAGATCTTCAAATGACAAGTAGCATGAACACGACTCAGACCATTAACCTCTGCATGCTTCCAAGACCTTGTTACTTCTTCTTGGTTCTTCACTTTATACTGAACTCCATTTGTTGTAGAGAAACCAGTCTCTAGGTTTATCTCAAGATCTTCCTTCTTATCCTTTCCTTGCATATCACCCTTTCAGAATGTGGACCTTATTCCTTACCTCTTTGATACATACTTGATCACTTCATAAATCCGTATATCATTCTTGATTAATTCTGCACTTCATAACTGTTATATTTCACACTTCTTCACTATTGACACTTCAGATAAATCTGTTAGAAAATTAAATATTACAGAGAAATGAAACACATAAAATATGCGGAAAATACAAGCACACTAAAAACACATAAAACCAGAGAGACACAGATATACGTGGTTCACCCAGTTTGGGCTATGTCCACCCCGAACAGTCAGTCCTTCCTTTCTATTATCTAGCAAAATGAAAAGACAAAACCTACAACAGATCAGCTGTAATATCCTCTGTTCTTTCTCACAGTCTCCCTCTCTGTTTCTCGCTTTGAGAATACACATACAATACACAGTGGCAATACCATACCCTCATATATACAAGGGGGTTTCCTTCTAGGACAAAAAACCCTAACCTAAACATAACTTCTACCTGTTAGCCACCTATATTTTTCAATTATATCAGCTGGTGGCTAAATATTCTTAGCAGCCTTCAAGAAACAAATTCAGTCCTGAAGTTGTTGGTGCTTAAAGTCTGTTGGTAAGATCATGAACTGCTGGTTGGTTCTTCATACTTTTCCTTCTCTCAGCCTCTGATATTCAATGAAAACCCAAATCAAATATTGCTGCATCCTCCTCCTTTTTCCCTCACCTTCCTCCATCTTACCTTCATTTCTTTAGTTTCCTTTCATCCATAAAAGCCCCATTAAACCCTATGTTATTTCTTATCCCCTCATTAATCTCATTTTCCGAGGTTAAAAACCCACTTTTTAGCCTATCGGAACCTTTTTCCTTTTTCAAAAACCATTGAAAATCATGTAAAATACGCCTTTTTTTATGCGCTGGTTTTCAGCCCCTCAGGCTAAGCCCCTTGCCGTCTCCCCCTCCACATGCCCGAGCGCTGCGACCGGCCGCTCAAGTCCAGAGGAGCTAAACCGAAGCGTGGTCCCCACTCCGCCCTTTTCCTTTGAAACCTTCAAAGAACCCATCTTTTATAAGGTTTGGGTGTGAAATATGAAACCACGTGTTTTATTGCCCCGAGCCTTCTTAGCCGTCGATCTGCTCCCCAGATCCGACGGAGCGGAGTACCTCACACCTGGTGGACCCCCTTCCCCCGCGCTCATTTCCAAAAACCATGGTATATATCCCACACCACCTTTTGTCAAATGGCGGTTTTATTCCGTCGGCCAGCAATTCCACACGCTGGTCGACGCGTGTCCTCCACCTCATTCCCAAAACCGCCATCCTTCCACTTTTCCCGCGCGTTATCTGTCGTCCCATCACCCCGCAGCGGGATTCATCTCTGCCGTCGGATCTGGGCCTTCCCATCCGACGGTTGCTAATCGCCTTTTCTGCTCGGCTTTTAACGGATTTCCCCGCCTGTTGAATTTTCCCCCGGCGCGTCCAAAAGTCGATCTCCATCGTCGATCTCCGTGGATCGACAGTTCTCATTCGTCCTCCCGATTCCACTGTACAAAATCTCTTTTTCTCCACTGACTTTTCAAAGCGCCCCCAACCGTTGATCGCAGTACGATCAACGACTCCGATTGCTCCATTTTCTGCACGCCCTCCGATGCAGATTGTCCATATAACGCAGGATTTTCTAATTTTATTGTATTTTGCAGGTTTTAAGGTTCTTTCGTCGTGTTTTAAATGAAAATCTGAAGAATGGGGGTGACGACTCCTGTCCTTCTGATTAATCCAAAGAATCGACCGCAGGGTGAAGAATAATGATATCAACAAGGTTTCATGAGCCTTGGTTGCTACGCATCCCTGTAAAGCCTGAAGAATGCCGTCAACATCAACGCAGAGAAGAGTGTCAGATTTTGAAGACAGAGTGAACTAGAGCAGCAGTTTTATGGATGGACTGGCCGGGATTACGGCTAAGACGGTTATCAAAAGCCTAATCCCCAACTCAGAACACAGATTAAAGAAAAACCTAAAAGTGTTCATCAGGTGTTGCCTCCACTGCCATACTTTGAGGCAAATTGATTCCTCAACCACCGCAGTGCCACCTATTTCCTCAGAATGCTCAATCAGAGGATGAATTTATTGAACAAGATCAGATATTATGCCTCGGAACAACCAAAGAAGTTATTTCTGCACCAGATTTAATGACAGAATGTTTGCAGAGTAACCCTAATAGTACGCAGAGCCTCAAATGTCAACAAAAGCTCCTTCCGAGCTTACTTCATAAGTATAAGCGCATTAATGCAGTGGAAAACCTGTATAAATTCTTCATCGAGCCTCTCAGGCCAGGAAGACATTAATTCTGCATTAATTGTATTTGAGATCTTTTTATTAGATCTCACCTCTTCATCCTTCTATAAATACTCCAGAAGAAGATGAGTGAGGGGTTGGATTAGCTGGTTGTCAATGTAATTGCTGAAGTGTTGTAGCTTTTTCTGAGTGGAAAACTCTTGACTGTAAATAGTGGTTTTATAGGCTCTTGGAGCTCTGCTTGTAACAGATAGGTTAGGTTGTGAAGAAAGATGGATTAAAACATTGGATTTGAAGATTGTAACCGGTTTGAAGCAATCAATACAAGCTGATTTATGGGATCTTGGTCTATGCTGATGGTGATGTTATTCTTACTGTGAACTTGTTATTTTATTTATGTTTTCAATTTGTTTCATTTTCCACTATAAAGAACAGTTTAAACAGTGTTAGGGCTTGCTGTATATCAGTAACCTTCTCTGGCTGAGAAATCTTTATTCCAATGTTTTCTTCTAATTGTGTTATTTAGAAATGATTTAATTCAGTCTAAGCACAAAGATGCTGGCGTTCCCTCATCTTTTCGTCACTGCTGAATGTTATTTTTAAATGTTACTTTCACGTATGTTGTGTAAGGAATGAATTGAGGAAATCAAAGGTTAGCCCTGAGTCCCTTTCTTGTTTGCTCAACTATTTGTCTGTTTCCCTTAGGATGTGTCAAAAGCTGACTAGTTTCGAAGTACTTATCAGATCTTAGGCCATTCTGTGTTATCTTGGTGATTGTCTTGGAAGTAACTAAGTAAAGAAGAACTAAGATGAGGAGAAAGGTGAGCCCTGCCCGCTAGTTTCTGCTCCAAAGGTTGCCTCCAAGTTTCCCTTCGTTTTTAATTTGTGTTCTATTAGAAGTGTATCAAAGGCTGGATAGTTTCAAAGTACTTACCAGATCCTAGTTTGCTTCTATGTTTTTCTTAAGTGCCTGGTCAAAGGCTGGCTAGTTTCAAAGTACTTACCAGATCCTGGGCTGCTCTTTGTTCTGCATCTGTTATGTCCCTTTCTTATTGTATCACCCCATTCCATAAATCAAACTTTAAAGAGATCCTTAGGCCTAGATGACTTGCCCCATAGATTACTCTTGAACCTGAATGTTTCAATTAAATTCTCTTATGACTCCATAGCCCAATGGATTGAAAACTTTCCATCATCTTTATTTATAATCGAAGCTTACTCTGTTTGCTTTCAACTTCTCACCTTTGAGCCTATTTGCATATAGATCTTTCCGCCTCAGACAGCAACTATGTTCAACCATCTGAGAAAACCAAACAAAACCCTCGGCCTTCATAACTAGCCTAATATCATCACCCTGAACTTCAAAGACAATATCCATCTTTGCACATATTGGAGAGATCCCTCTCCGGATTCAGGAGGGCTAGATCCTAGAATCCCAAAGTTGGTTGAAATGATGTTAACTCTGTGATCGGACTTTGCCAATCTTGCTTGTTACAGAGACCTAACATTTCTGGCGACTCCACTGGGGAATTTTTACCTAAAAATCTCTGGTTCCATGACAATTGTTCTATTTTGCAGCTGAGCCACCAGAAGCTAACATTTCTGGCGACTCCGCTGGGGAAGTTTTACCTAAAAATCTCTGGTTCCATGACAATTGTTCTATTTTGCAGCTGAGCCACCAGAAGCTAACATTTCTGGCGACTCCGCTGGGGATCCTGAGTGTTTTTAATACCTTTTAGAGGCCTCAGAAAACCTTTTTCGAGAGCATTTTGAGAGTAAAAAGCAGCCTTTTCAAGCACTACCAAGAAATGGTAATCATGATGGAGCTTGTTTGAATCAGTGACAAACTAGGTCAACCCTAGGATTCTTTTAAGTTTTTATCTAACCTCGGAAAATTAGCTAACTTAGCCATAAGGATAGACTGTCTTTGTTTCGCAACCTTAGCTAAGTTTTGAAACAAAGTTAGGATATTCTTAACAACCACAAAACTGAAAAACGACTTAGAAAAACCTAAAAATATTTCAGATTGGAATTAAATAAACATGGTGGTGGACCTTTTACCTATGAAAGGAGCTAAAAATTTCCACTTGGCGACTCCACAATCCTAGCAGACCTTAAGACTCCACTGGGAAGAACCCTTATCATTATAAAATCATTCAAACTCAGTTAGAGGACTGTAGGATTAAGATTTGTGTAAATAGTTTAGTTGACCCTTCAAAGATTGTCATATCTGGTTGAACTTTTCTTGTTTAATTGGGTCCAAAAACTTAGCATAGTGGCTCCTAAAAAGATTCACACTAGAGCCCATCCTGACCTTGATCCACCTGAGATAGTTGACAACCCAGAAAGAATCCTTAGGAAGTCTCCTAAGATACAATCTTCAACTGTTTTCAGATCACCCCTAAGAGCTAATTCAGTCCCCCGGTGAATCTTGCCAGCTCTACAAGAATCATATGGTGGTGGAACCATAAAACATTTTACCTCCTTAGGAGCGAAAAATTTTCCACCCGGCGACTCCACACTAAACTCAGTAAGACCAAATTAATTCCCAAGGTAGAAGACTCCGAATCGATTGACCTGGACATGTTGACTTTTCTGATTTACAAACATGATTCCAAGAATACAACGAAGATATGCCCCAATGAGTAGAGATCATATCCCTGGGTTTCCACATAAGATGCCCCAGGTGAATTGGGATGACAACCTGCCTGTTTTCCAAGGTGAAAAGTTTGATGACCCTCTATTACATCTCATCGGATTTCATATACATGTATGGAGGTTGAATTTGAATGGCATGAAGACTTCCTAATGAAAGTGTTCATGTTAACATTAGAAGGAAAAGCTAGGGATTGGTATGAATGCTTAAGATCTAGTAGTTTGTTTTCTTTAAGATACCTTGAATATGTGTTCTATGAGAACTATAAAGAAAACACTACATCATTATCATTGGGTGTAATATATTATGATCCATCACAAAACATCACCCAACACATTATAGATAATGAGGAATCTTTGGAAGAGATGCATCTTGAAGATATTTTAACAACCATTCATGAGTTTAATATCCTATTGAAAATTTTTAAGAAAATAGATGAATCAGTTGAGGAAGAGATAATCCAAGCAGTAAAGAAAATTCCTCAAGATATCCCTGAAAACTCAAATATTGATTCATCATCCCTTATAGCTGAAGCTCAAGAAGACATTCATCCTCAAATTCAGTCTTCACAAGAGACAGAGAACTGTTGTACTCCTGTTCAAAGGAACATAGAAACATCCTTACCTTTGACAGAAAAAGAGATAGATCAGACTATTTATAAACAGTCAGTCTCTGAAACTTTTTGCAAAACAAACACTCTTGCCCATTCACATAGAGAACTTCACATAGATTTAGAAAGTTATCTGCAGATCAATTAGAGAAAAGCAAACCGATGACCCAATATGTTTGGTTGATGAAATTGTTTATTCTGGTAAATTTCCAAATTTTGATCAGTTTGATGATGATGATGAGTTCCAATAAAAAACTAATCATGCAGGGCAACCAGCGTTTGAATGGTGTTATGAGTTTCACCATCATCACCTTGAAAGCCGCAATCATCCTTTTCGATCCATCACTAATGGCTTTCACATAATTGAAAATTAGCAGCCTTTCAACTTAGAAGGTGAAGAGAAGAGCAATAAAGAAATTTTTGAGCAAAAGGATGTTCCTCTTGAGAAAGAGGAAACCTTTAAGTACTCCCCTGATCAAGAATATAATAACCTCTTCACAGAATTTAGTCCATTGAATACGAGCATACAATGGCCACAAGAGGACAACACTGTCAAATATGATGAGTCCTCCAGTTCAGAAGATGCTGAAGATGAAGGAGAAAAACAAATAGAAGACTATCCTGCTGTGGATATATCATCTTCTCAAGAAGAAACTTCTCCCTTCAATGATATTAGTCTATCATTTAAAGAACCTGAATTTATATCAGAAGCAAGCATAGGTTCAAAGAAAGAAGATATTTCACTATTTTCTATTTTGCAGGTTAAGAATGATGACACTTCCAAGCTACATACTGAAGAGATAGTCCTCAAAGCTGATGTCTTGGAAGTAGATGATCTACCAATTGTGGAGGACCAAAAGGAAGAGAATTCATCTTTTTGTTGATCCTATGGAAGAGTATGTAAACCTCAATCGGCTCAAATTATCACACGACCTTGCAAGAGCCGAGGAAACACACTGTGGATAGCCTTGACATTGAAGGCTAACCTTCAATATGCTCTATGGATACCTCTGACAAGCAGCCAGAGTTATTACTTCTTCTTGACATTACTCAGCTGGATGCATTGGCACTTTTGTATCATATGATTATGTAAATACTCCATGTTTAGAATAGGTAAGATAGGAATTTAAATAAAGCTCACTTCTGAGCATGTAGTTAGTTTTTGTTTTCTTCTTTGAAGAAAAATCAAGAATTCAAAAATACAAAAACAAGGAAAAGAAAGAAAAGAGGGCAGAAATGAAAACAAGAAAGGCACAGCCCCATGCCAAAAAGAGAAATAAATCTGAAAGTGTGCAAGCTCAAATGCCACTCCTGCAAAACACACTTCTAGTTAGTCAAACAGCCTAATCTTGACTAATTAGTTTTAAATTTTTCTGCTGATAGGATAGTGAATTTTATTTGCCAAACTGTTTAATCTTGGCTTATCAGTAGATAGATTAGGATAGAAATTAAGGTTCAAACATGTTCAAAATCTGAACCAAAGTTTCCAAAGAGAGATGACTCAAAACCGTTTTATTTTTCTGAGTCATAAAAGAGAAAAACTGATTCTAATTTGCCCAAAATTTGAATCAGATATCAAGAAAGAGACAACTCAAAACAAAATTAAAAACAGAGCTGTAAAGAAAAAGAAGGCCATAATGAGAAAATTTCAGATCTTAAGCCTTCCATTTTGATTTAATTTTCTACAAATAATAATCTATGTGCAGCTTGTTCTTATGCCATAGATCATAGCAAGTCGAACAGCTCAATCTTGACTTGACTATTTTTAAATTTCTGTTGTAGAATTTAGAGAATGAAAGTTTGTTGGACTGTTTAATCCCAACAGACAGTAGAATAGATAGAGAAACATCTGAGCTCAACTGCTTAATCTGAGTTCAGGGAGAAATAAGGAGAAGAAATAGATTAGATTTCCTGCTTTCAAAAGAATAAAATGTTGAGAATAGAGTTTTCCAATCCAAGTGCACTCTGATGAAGAAAAAATGTTAGATCCGTAGGATTGGGGTAGGTAGAAGTTGTATTGATGAATTCCATCTTTCTTTCATAAACTGATATTTTCTATCAGAGAAAATCAAGAGCAAGCAATGGGCCAAGCACCAGTCAGCATCCCAGAGAAATCAAAGTCTGAATTCTTGATGCCTTCAAGAAGGCACCATCCCCAAGTGGAGCCACTGTTAGCCACCTATATTTTTCAATTATATCAGTTGGTGGCTAAATATTCTTAGCAGCCTTCAAGAAACAAATCCAGTCCTGAAGTTGTTGGTGCTTAAAGTCTGTTGGTAAGATCATGAACTGCTGGTTGGTTCTTCATACTTTTCCTTCTCTCAGCCTCTGATATTCCATGAAAATCCAAATCAAATATTGCTGCATCCTCCTCCTTTTTCCCTCCCCTGCCTCCATCTTACCTTCATTTCTTCAGTTTCCTTTCATCTATAAAAGCCCCATTAAACCCTATGTTATTTCTTATCCCCTCATTAATCTCATTTTCCAAGGTTAAAAACCCACTTTTTAGCCTATCGGAACCTTTTTCCTTTTTCAAAAACCATTGAAAATCATGTAAAATACGCCTATTTTTTATGCGCTGGTTTTCAGCCCCTCAGACTAAGCCCCTTGCCGTCTCTCCCTCCACATGCCCGGGCGCCGCGACCAGCCGCTCAAGTCCAAAGGCGCTAAACCGAAGCGTGGTCCCCACTCCGCCCTTTTCCTTTGAAACCTTCAAAGAACCCATCTTTTATAAGGTTTGGGTGTGAAATATGAAACCACGTGTTTTATTGCCCCGAGCCTTCTTAGCCGTCGATCTGCTCCCCAGATCCGACGGAGCGGAGTACCTCACACCTGGTGGACCCCCTTCCCCCGCACTCATTTCCAAAAACCATGGTATATATCCCGCACCACCTTTCGTCAAATGGCGGTTTTATTCCGTCGGCCAGCGATTCCACACGCTGGCCGGCGCGTGTCCTCCACCTCATTCCCAAAACCGCCATCCTTCCACTTTGCCCGTACGTTATCTGTCGTCCCATCACCCCGCAGCGGGATTCATCTCTGTCGTCGGATCTAGGCCTTCCCATCCGACGGTTGCTAATCGCCTTTTCTGCTCGGCTTTTAACGGATTTCCCCGCCTGTTGAATTTTCCCCCGGCGCGTCCAAAAGTCGATCTCCGCCATCAATCTCCGTGGATCGACGGTTCTCATTCGTCCTCCTGATTCCACTGTAAAAAATCTCTTTTTCTCCACTGACTTTTCAAAGCGCCCCCGACCGTTGATCGCAGTACGATCAACGGCTCCGATTGCTCCATTTTCTGCACGCCCTCCGATGCAGATTGTCCATATAACGCAGGATTTTCTCATTTTTATTGTATTTTGCAGGTTTTAAGGTTCTTTCGTCGTGTTTTAAATGAAAATCTGAAGAATGGGGGTGACGACTACCGTCCTTCTGATTAATCCAAAGAATCGACCGCAGGGTGAAGAATAATGATATCAACAAGGTTTCATGAGCCTTGGTTGCTACGCATCCCTGTAAAGCCTGAAGAATGCCGTCAACATCAACGCAGAGAAGAGTATCAGATTTTGAAGACAGAGTGAACCAGAGCAGCAGTTTTATGGATGGAATGGCAGGGATTACGGCTAAGACGGTTATCAAAAGCCTAATCCCCAACTCAGAACACAGATTAAAGCAAAACCTAAAAGTGTTCATCAGACGTTGCCTCCACCGCCATACTTTGAGGCAAATTGATTCCTCAACCACCACAGTGCCAAACTTGCCTCCCCAGAATGCTCATCAGTTTGAGGATGAGATTTATTGAACAAGATGAATGTCTCTTACCAGACAACCAAAGAAGTTATTTGCACTTTTAAATTTAATGACGAATGTTTTGCGAGTAACCCTAATAATACCTTGAGAGCCTCAAATGTCAGCAAGCTCCTTAAGAACTTACTTCGCAAATAAGCCCATTAATGCGGTGGAACACACCAGCCATCAGAGATTCTTCATCGAGCCTCCCAGGCCGGGAAGACATTAATTCTGCATTAATTGTTTTTGAGATCTTCTTTAGATCTCACCTCCTCATCCTTCTATAAATACTCCAAAAGAAGATGAGTGAGATGTTGGATTAGTTGGTTGTCAATGTATTTGCTGAAGTGTTGTAGCTGTTTCTGAGTGGAAAACTCTTGACTGTAAATAGTGGTTTCATAGGCTCTTGGAGCTCTGCTTGTAACAGATAGGTTAGATTGTGAAAAGAGATGGATTAAAACATTGGATTTGGAGATTGTAACCGGTTTGAAGCATCAATACAAGCTGATTTATGGGATCCTGGTCTATGCTGATGGTGATGTTATTCTCACTGTGAACTTGTCATTTTATTTCCTTTTTCAATTCGTTTCATTTTCCACTGTAAAGAACAGTTTGAACAGTGTTAGGACTTGCTGTATACCAGTAACCTTCTCTGGCTGAGAAATATTTATTCCAATGTTTTCTTCTAATTGTGTTATTTAGAAATGATTTAATTCAGTCTAAGTACAGAGATGCTGGCGTTCCCTCATCTTTTCGTCAACTGAACTTGAGAATGTTATATTTGAGGATTACTCACATATGTTGTGTATATAATGATGCAATCAGAGTTATTTTAGTCCCTTTCTTGTTTTCTCAACTATTTGTCTGTTTCCCTTAGGATGTGTCAAAAGCTGACTAGTTTCAAAGTACTTATCAGATCTTAGGCCATTCTGTGTTTACTTGGTGATTGTCTTGGAAGTAACTAAGTAAAGAAGAACTAGGAGAGGATCAGGGTGAGTCCCAGCCCACTAGCTTCTGCTCCAAAGGTTGCCTTCAAGTTTCCCTTCGTCTTTAAGCTGTGTTTCTATTAGAAGTGTACCAAAGGCTGGCTAGTTTCAAAGTACTTACCAGATCCTAGTTTGCTTCTATGTTTTTCTTAAGTGCCTGGTCAAAGGCTGGCTAGTTTCAAAGTACTTACCAGATCCTGGGCTTCTCTTTGTTCTACATCTGTTATTTCCCTTTCTTATTGTATCACCCCATTCCATAAATCAAACTTTAAAAAGATCCTTAGGCCTAGATGACTTGCCCCATAGATTACTCTTGAACCTGAATGTTTCAATTAAATCCTCTTATGACTCCATAGCCCAATGGATTGAAAACTTGCCATCATCTTTCTTTATAATCGAAGCTTACTTTGTTTGCTTGCAACTTCTCACCTTTGAACCTATTTGCATATAGATCTTTCCGCCTCAGACAGCAACTATGTTCAACCATCTGAGAAAACCAAACAAAACCCTCGGCCTTCATAACTAGCCTAATATCATCACCCCAAACTTCAAACACAATATCCATCTTTGCACATATTGGAGAGATCCCTCTCCGGATTCAGGAGGGCTAGATCCTAGAATCCCAAAGTTGGTTGAAATGATGTTAACTCTATGATCGGACTTTGCCAATCTTGCTTGTTACAGAGACCTAACACTACCGTCAGATCATTTGCCTAATGAACGGCCCAGATTGACTAGAAATTACTATACTTTTACAAGGCAATTTTACATCTGTTTTTAGCTTTGGGGGTGCTGCCCCCGAAACCCCCGCCAGGGGGGGGGGCTCTAAAAAGCGCTGCCGCCCCCCCTAGACCCCCCACGATAGTGATTAATTACGGGCGGCGTTGCCGCCCCTTTTAAGGTACAAGGGTCTAATGTTGTGATATAAAGTAAACAAGATAATCAGGCTCCACACCCAACAATCTCTCACTTGGAGACTGATTGTAGCAACTCCACCGCTACTTTTTTTGCTGGAAAATGAATCCTCTTTGGACCTGGCTGTTTCTCATCTTCATCGTCATCCCTGAAGACCAATTGAAACTGAGCATGTTCTCAGTTTCTCCCTAGTTACAACTTTTGTGAGCATATCTACAGGATTCTGGCTAGTGTGTATATTTTCCAGCTTCAACTCTCCATCTTCCAATATTGACCGTATGAAATGGTACTTGAGATGTATGTGTTTAGTCCTAGAATAAAATGATGATTTCTTTGCTAGATGAATAGCACTTTGGCTATCACTGTATAGTGTGCCCATATCATGCTTCTTACCCAATTCATCCATAAACCTTTGTAACCAAATAATTTCCTTACTATCCTCTGTAGCAGCAACATACTCTGCTTCTATTGTTGGAAGTGCAACAACACTTTGGATATTTGAAACCCAACTGACAGTTGTTCCACCTACAATAAATACATATCCTATAGTGCTCCTCCTATTATCTCTATCACCTGCCATATCTACATCAACATATCCCTATAGAGAAATGTTTGAACCACCAAAGCATAATGCTTGATTTTTGGTACCTCTCAAATATCTGAGAATCCATTTTACTTCCATCCAATGTTCTTTTCCTGGATTGTTCATGTACCTACTTAAAACTCCCACTGCATGTGAAATATCAGGCCTTGTGTAGACCATTGCATACATTAAGCTTCCAACTGCTGATGCATGTGGAACTTTAGATATATAATCCATGTCTTCTTGGGTCTTTGGGAACATCTCCTTACTAAGTTTGAAATGGCTAGCAAAATGTGTACTAACTGGTTTTGCATTGTGCATATTAAATATTTTCAACACCTTCTCTATGTACTCATTCTGAGACAGTGTTAATTTGCGATTTTTCCTGTCTCTAGTTATCCTCATACCAAGGATTTGTTTTGCAGCTCCCAAATCCTTCAATGCAAATGAATTTGCCAATTTTCTTTTGAGCACATTTATTTCCTGCATGTTAGACCCTGCAACAAGCATGTCATCTACATACAATAACAACATAATATAGCTACCATCATTTTGCCTTTTCAGATAAACACAATGATCAGAGTGACATCTAGTATAACCTTGTTCAGACATAAACTTGTCAAATTTTAGATACCACTGCCTTGGAGCCTGTTTTAAGCCATACAAGCTCTTCTTTAACCTGTACACCAATTTTTCTTTCCCTTTTACCTCATATCCTTCTGGTTGCTGCATGTATATCTCTTCCTCCAAATCTCCATGGAGAAATGTTGTCTTTACATCTAAATGTTCAAGATGTAAATCTTCCGCTGCTACAAGACTTAAGATAGTTATGATTGAATTCATATTAACAACAGGAGAAAATATTTCATCAAAATCAATACCTTTCTTTTGTGCAAACCTCTTCACCACAAGTCTAGCTTTGTACCTCTGTTTTCCTCCATCTTCTTCCTTCAGCCTGTAAACCCATTTATTCTGCAATGCAGTTTTACCTGCAGGCAACCTGACTAAGTCCCAAGTCTGGTTATGCATTAAGGAGTCCATCTCTTCTTCCATGGCTAGCTCCTACTTCTTCCTGCTTTCAACCTGCATTGCTTCTTCATAACATTCGGGTTCACCAGAATCAGTCAACAATAAATAATATAATGAAGGAGAGTATCGTTCAGGGGGTCTACTTATTCTGGTAGATCTTCTAACACCACTTTCAGGTGTTTGAGGTGCCTGTTGTTGTTGTGGTGGTTGCTGCTGTTGTGGTTGTTGATTATTATTATTTTCAAGCACCTTTACTTTTTCAGTTATCTCATCAAGAACCGTGTATTCCTTGCTTTCTTTTTCCTGTTTCTTTTCCTGCAACTGATTCTTATACAAGACCTTTTCATTGAATATTACGTCTCTGCTCCTAATGATTTTGTGATTTTCATAATCATATAAGCGATAACCAAAATCATTAGCACCATATCCAATAAAGGTACATTTCTTTGATTTTACCTCAAGCTTTGTTCTGTTTTCTTTATTAATATGGACAAAGGCCTCACAACCAAAAGGCTTTAAAAAAGAGTAGTTTACCTTTTTACCTGTCCATGCTTCCTCTAGAATACCATCATCCAAGGAACTTGAAGGCCCTCTGTTTATTAGATAAACAGCAGTATCTACAACATCTGCCCAAAATTGTAAAGGCAATCCTGCATGCAATCTCATGCACCTTGCACGCTCCATGATTGTTCTGTTCATCCTTTATGACACACCATTTTCTTGTGGTGTTCTTGGAACTGTCTTCTCTCTACGAATTCCATGCTCTGAACAATACCTATCAAACTCTTTGCTGCAATATTCACCTCCATTGTCTGATCTGAGACACTTCAACTTCTTTCCTGTCTCAATCTCAACCAAAGCTTTCCATTTCTTGAAAGTATCAAATACATCATATTTATTATGAATACAATAAATCCATGTTTTTCTAGTTGCATCATCAATAAAAGTAACATAATAACGAGAGCCACCGAGAGATGATACCTGAGCAGGTCACCATACATCTGTATGCACAAGCTCCAATTTTTCGCTCTTCTTTTCTTTCCCAACTCTGAGAAATCTGACTCTCTTCTGTTTTCCATAAATGCAATTCTCACAGAAATCCAAATCAACATTCTTCAAACCTGGCAGCAAATTTCTTGAGTGAAGAATTTTCATCCCTTTCTCACTCATGTGTCTGAGCCTATGATGCCATAATGCTGCATCTGCTCCTTTGGAAGTTAAAGCATTAACAGAGTTAGAAATACCATTGCATAAATACAATGTACCAACCTTTTCACCTTTTTCTATTACCAGCGCTCCTTTGGTGACCTTCCAAGTTTTATCTGTGAAAGTTGTCACACAACCTTCACTGCCTAACTGCCCTGTTGAAATCATATTTTTCTTCAGATCTAGAACATGCCTTACCTCCTTTAGTAGCCATTGGTTTCCATTCTGTTGTTTTACAAGAACTTTACCCATTCCAACAATTTTACATGGTTTATCATCACCCAAACGAACTTGTCCAAAATCTCCTTGAACATAGTCATGAAAATATTTCTTATCAGGTGTGGCATGGAATGAAGCCCCTGAATCTACAACCCAAGAATCAGTAACATTTTCGAAAGAAAGAATCAAAGCATATTGTAACACATCACCTGTCACATTCGCTTCATGATTGTTTTCTTGCTGTGTGTCTCCTTCTTTTCCCTTCCGAGATCTATAGTCTTTCTTTAGGTGTCCTTTCTTTTCGCAATTCCAGCACACTATCCCCGATCTGGACTTGGATTTACCTTTCCTTGATTTACTGCGATATCCCAAGCTCTTTCCTCTTTCCATTCTTCTTCCCCTAGACTCTGCACTCAAAGCATTACCTGATGTCTCACCGGAGCTTTTCCATCGCATTTCCTCGCTAAGGATAGCACCAACAACATCATCAAACTTTAAAGTACTAGATCTAGAGACAAAGTTACTAATGGCCATTACTAAACCATTCCAACTCTCTGGCAATGAGCACAAGAATAACAGAGCTCTAAATTCATCATCAAAGTTTACCCCTACAGAACTTGACTGACTGGTAACTATATTAAATTCATTTAAATGGTCTACAATAGATCCACCTTCCGACATCTTCATATTAAATAGTCGTTTCATAAGAAATACCTTGTTTGAGGCTGGGGGTTTTTCATATAGTTTCGCCAACGTCTGCATCAAACCCTCTGTTGTTGTTTCCTTTGAAATATTGAAGGCGAATGACGCTGCAAGGCACAAACGTACTGTTTCGAGTGCCTTTATATCAAGAATGTTCCATTCCGCGTCTGTCATGGCCATCGACTTCTTTGTTTTTCCGCTCAATGGTAGGTATAGATCTTTCTGATACAGATAATCTTCCATCTGCATCTTCCACAGCGAAAAGTTTTGGCCGTTAAATTTCTTGACCCTAAACTTACCATCGTCCTCCATTGCTCCCACTTGAACCAGGAACCCTTCTTTCCTACGAGTTTATCAACCAAATATACCTTCGGCTCTGATACCATTTGTTGGAAAATTAAATATTATAGAGCAATGCAACACATAAAATATGCGGAAAATACAAGCACACTAAAAACACATAAAACCAGAGAGACACAGATATACGTGGTTCACCCAGTTTGGGCTACGTCCACCCCGAACAGCCAGTCCTTCCTTTCTATTATCTAGCAAAATGAAAAGACAAAACCTACCGCAGATCAGCTGTAATATCCTCTGTTCTTTCTCACAGTCTCCCTCTCTGTTTCTCGCTCCGAGAATACACATACAATACACAACGAAAATAAAATACCCTCATATATACAAGGGGGTTTACTTCTAGGGAAAAAAACCCTAATCTAAACATAACTTCTACCGTCAAATCATTTGCCTAATGAACGTCCCAGATTGACTAGAAATTACTATACTTTTACAAGGCAATTTTACATCTGTTTTTTGCTTCAGGGGCGCTGCCCCCGAAACCCCCGCCAGGGGGGGGCTTTGAAAAGCGCTTCCGCCCCCCTGGACCCCCCATGGTAGCGATTAATTATGGGTGGCGTTGTCGGCCCTTTTAAGGTACAGGGGTCTAATGTTGTGATACAAAGTAAACAAGATACTCAGGCTCCACACCCAACAAAATCTGCATCTCTTAATTCACTATTATCTCCTTAGGAACTCGAAATATATACCATTTTTATTAGCATGTGAATCCACATGATATTATTGACCTTAACGTTGTTCTGCACTTTAGAATATGTACCTCAGATCCTCATTTCAGTTACTGGTAAATCTGTTGTAGTTTAACACTTGTAACCATCGCAATGAAACCCTGTACTTGATCTTCAACAATCCATATTTCATTGTCTGAAACAGTCTCAGTAAATCCACATATTTATTTCCACAAAATAGTCCGCAAGCTCCTCAAATTTACCTGCAAATTTTCTCATGGGAATCTGCATTAGATTCAGTGTGGTATATTGTCTTTCATCCACAATTTCTTTCTTTTGATATATGCAAACTTATCATAGTAAAATCACAGAGACAACCACAGTATTTTGTGTGTAAATTAGCTGAACTAGACTGGGTTATATATAGTGTTCCAATGAATATAGGCTGACTATGACACAACATGTAGGCCGACTTGGATTGAAATTTCTTCAACATTTTGAGGGGTGTTTCTTCAGCAATGTTTTAAAGGTTGTCTTCACTATATCATGGAGCTTGTCTTTAACGATATACAAGGTCTTTGAGCATATGAAAAACACTAGATATGACACTTAAATTTAAACCTAATGGACATCAAGAAGAAGTCCTTCTACTTACTAAATCATGCTCATTAAACCCATGAATCAGATAACAAAACTATATATTATTTGACTTCTTATTTTTGATAATTATAGAATTACATAGTCAACAAGTAGACCAACCTAGTCACACTTTTCAACACTCCCTCTTAACTAGGAATGTATTCATATAGGTACATGGTTATTTTCAAATTGAAGAATCTAATAAGAAGAATTGAATTGGAAATCACATTTGTATATCATCATATCAACGAGCATTGTCCTAGTGAAAGGCATTGACTAATATCCCCATCTCTCAACGAGACAATGGGCTACAATGCTGGTGAGACACATGACTTATAGACACCATCTTCGTTGTCTCTCCAAGGTACATACTCCACCTAGGTGTTCCCAAGGTATGACCTTCTTGGACTATTCTTCTCTTGGGTAGCCAGCCCTCAAATAATATTGGTCCCTGACTACTCTTATCTTGAATTCCCTAATACATTCTCAAAGAGTATCGAATGATAGACTATTACCCAATAATCCATTCTGTCTTCCCAAGTTAAGGCCAGAATGATGTGTCTATCTCTCCCTCTCAACCAAGGAGGACTTATTCCACAATGGAATGTACTCATTCCTATACAAGGAATGTATGTAATCTCATTCTTAGGAATTACCAAGTTTCTTCCAAGTAAGAAACTTATCATCAGGCTCCCTCTTAATCATGGACCTCCAGTGGCAATGGTGAGACACATAGTTTCTCATGAAGAATTCTTGTCCTTGATTTCATGGATTTAGATATTGGGGAACCTTAAAATTTTAGTTTCATAGGGAACAAATCATCCACCACTTTCATCCCTGAGTCATGTCAACTATCAAAAAGTGATTCATCAGGCTTCCTTCTCAGGTCCACCGTTATGCCGTGCTGCTTTTCTTTGAATCATCTCCAAGGATCATACCTCCTTTCTCATGATTAACATCCCTACAAAAAATTCGTCTAGATAAACATATACATATGAAAATTTAGAACAAAATTTACCTTAGTGATGATCTTTCACCATGACATCTTCCTGCAGGCATCGACATCCTTCACATAGATTGACACATCTCCTAATGATATTTTTTTCCAAGGGTCTTCTTCTTTGCCAGACTTCCGTCAGAGTCTACATATCTTCCCAGGAGATCTCCTAATCACATCTTCTTGGTCTCTAGATGATAACTGCCTCTTGACATGGTTGCATTTCATGATCAATTCCTCTTTGCACATTCTTCATTCCCAAGATTTTACAAATTCTCCAATTTCTTGTTTATGTACAACAAACTCATATTTTATGAGGACATATTATGTTGATTTCATATGTTAGTGCACTGATAGATCCTCCTTCACAGATCATACTTCTAAATATGGAAGTCTATTACCTACAACCATATGACATGAATTCACAACATTTAATACCAGCATATATGTCTAAATACCTCATATCTATTTCCATGAGTAATCTTGTAGCAATTTCTCTAGAATGAAGAGCTTCATTCCTTAGGCTTGCTCCATCAATATGTCATTACATCACAACATTTTGTCTCCATGATAACCTTTGATCTGATGATGACTTTACTTTAGTACAGAGGTTTTCCAGAAGCTTTTTCACCAAGATCTTCTTCCATGCCTCTATCAGGATGATTACTAATGTTAATTGATTTCTATCATACAATTTTACAACCAATCAGAGATCAATTAAAGAGAAATATGATCTCAAGCATAATAGAGATCTCTCTCTTCCTCCTTTTTCAATCTTTTAGCATCAGGTTCTTATCTTTCATTAGTGACATGGGCTTCTTCCTTTTTCCTCATGTCCTTTCTAGATTTAGAAAAATATCTTTTATAATGCCCAAGTTGATTACATTCAAAGAATAATACGTTTTTCATATTCCTTATTTTACTTTGAGGGAACAAATTTCTGAATCTTCCTTTCTTCTTGTATGAGGCTACAAAGGCATGATTCTCTTCACTTTGTCCTATATCATCTTTGGCCTTTAGTATTATTTCTTCTATTTTACATCGAGACCATAAATCATGGAATGGGGTGGATTCTTTCTTCCCATATAGACTAGAAGTGAAGTTTCCCCATTCCTCTGGTAGAGCATTCAGCACCACTATAGTCTTCCCAGTGTCAGACATCACTTCTCCTAGTTCCCGTAGTCGATCTTTTATTTCAAAAATCATCATGAAGTATGGAGTGATTCCTTCTTCCCTTGATAATTTCATTTTGTATAGTTCTTGTCTCAGAGATATTTCGTCTTCAGTAGTACTCACAGAGAATAGATCCAACAATTTCTCATATATTTGTTTTGCAGTCTTTATTTTTGATACATAAGGAATGAGAGAGTTTTTGATGGATTCTATGGGAATCCTCTAGGCTCTAATTTCTCCCTTCATGTACTTGGCATGGGCTGGAGCAACTTATTTTTGGGGTTGAACAATATATCCTTCGATATATTCCATTAATTCTTCTTCAATTAAATTCAAGTATGTTCTTTTCTTCCATGCACTAAAGTTTGATGACCCAACCAGCTTGTTTTTTTCTTTATAATAAGGCATCTTGACAAATAGGGTCATGAATACTTACTTTAGTGGATTTTATTGTAGCTTCCTTGATGATGATCGAAAGTGAAGTGAAGGGTTTCCTTTAAGATATGGGCTTCTTCAATTTTGGTGTACTTGAACCTTGAAGTAGCTAAATAGTCTCCCTTGCAAACTTATTTGACTTTCCAACCCAAAATTTGATCGGTATTTCTTTGAGTGTCTTTGTTGACAAGCAGCCCTTGTGTTCAAAACCTTAGCTCTGATACCATTTTGAGAATTTGGAGGACTATAGGTTAATAAAAATTCCCTTCTCAATAATTACTTGTGACCTTACTTGTGATACTTATGTCTTCTCTTCTTTTAGTTTACTTAATCTTTCATCAAGTCAATTAGAAAAAATCACAAGAAACAAAATTTAGGCTCCTAGAGCCAGGGAAAAACCTCTCCCTCTTGGAGAGGAAAATTTGAAAATAGCTCTTCTTATAGATCTTCTAATGACAAGTACCATGACCATGAATTAGACCCTTTACCTAGGTATGCTTCCAAGACCTTGTCACTTCTTCTGGGTTCTTCAATCTATACTGACCTCCATTTTCTTTAGAGAACTCGGCCTCTAGGTTTATCTAAAGATCTTCCTTCTTATCCTTTGCTTGAATATAACCATTTTAGAATGTGGACATTCTTCCTTACCTATGTGATCCATATTTTATCACTTCTTAAATCTGTATATGATTCTTGATGAATTCCGCACTTAATGACTATTAGAGTTCACACTTCTTCACTATTAACACTTTAGATAAATCCACATTTGTTACTTCACTATTATCTCCTTACAAACTTAGAATATTTAACACCATGATCAGCATGTGAATCCACATCATTTTCTTGACCTTAACACTGTTTTTCACTTTAGAATATGCACCTCAGATCCGCATTTCAGTTACTGGTAAAGTTGATGTAGTTTAACACTTGTAACCATCACACTAAAACCCTGTACTTGATCTTCAACAATCCGCATTTCATTCTCTGAAACAATCTCAAGAAATCTGCATATTTCTTTCCACAAAATAGTCATGAAGCTCCTCATATTTTCCCACAATTTTTCTCAAAGAAATACACCTTAGATTTAGTGTTGTATATTGCCTTTTATCCACAATTTATTTCTTTTTATATCCACAAACTTATCATAGTAAAATCACAGAGACAACTGGAGTAATTTGTGTATAAATAAGTGGCAATAGACTAGACTATACATAGTGCTTCATATAGCTTTTAGGGAAACCTGTAGGCCAAATTTCCCAATGAATATAGGCTGACTATGACACAACATGTAGGCTGACTTGGATTGAAATTTCTTCAACATTTAGAGGGGTATTTCTTCAGCAGGGTTTTGAACATTGTCTTCACAATATCATGGATCTTCTCTTTAATGATATACACGGTCTTGGAGTATATGAAAAAGACTAGATATGAAACTTAACTTTAAACCTAATAGACATCAAGAATAAGTCCTTCTACTTACTAAATCATGCTCATGAAACCCGTGAATCACATAAAACAAAAATATATATTATTTGACTTCTTCTTTTTCATAAATACATAGCTAACATGAAGATCGACCTCGTTACACTTTTCAACATTTAGATTATAAATTTTCCAAACGGAAATGGGTCTATAGGATAAATAGAATAGTGAATGAACTTGTGAGAATATATAAAGAATGAGTGGTTATAAAATCATTCCAACATGTTGATGGAGTATATTATGATGAAATCAATGATGTAATGGAAAAAATGGACTTTATTCGATCAAATATTTCCATGGGAGAGAAAATAATGTGGGAGATTCATAACATGGATAGGAAGAATGCATTTCTTCATGGAGATCTCAGAGAGGAAATTTTATGGAGCAAACACAAGTGTATGTAAAGGATTCATATTTAGTTTTCCAAATCAAGATGTCTCTCTATGACCCTAAGAAAACATAGAGAATGGTATGCTAAAATGGATTCCTATTTAGTATTGCAACATTTATTTTGATGTAAATATGATCCAACATTTATATGAGAAGAATGTTTGACTCTTTGTTGCCCATACTGCTATATGTAGATGATCTACTTAATGCATGTAGTGTTTCCTCAACCATTGGTCCAATTAAAGCCACTTTGCATGACAAATTTTCCATGAAAAATATGGGTGTGTTACACTTCTTCCTTAGACTAGAAATAAAATAGAATTATTTAGGGATCGAAATTTATCAATCCAAGTCTATGGGAGATCTCTTAGTTCGCTTTCACATGACTAGATCCAAGATAACAACTACATTGTTCTTATTGGGGTACACCTTGAGGATGGAAAGGATACACTATTAGTTGATTTAACTATGTAAAAACAAATTGTGAGGAATCTCCTCTATACTAGTCACACTCATACAAATATCTCATATGAATTATATGTAGTTTCCATACATGCAGGAGTTCTATGAGTTACAATGAAAAGATTCCAAGTGCATTCTTATAATATTTCTAGGGAATATCTATGGAATTAATTATGTAGAAAGTTGTATTTTGGATCTCATTTTCCACACTAATTCTGATTGGCTTCGAGATAACATTGATCATAAGTCCACTTAAAGATATATTCTCAATTTGGGTTATGACGCCATTTGTTGTTCCTCCAAAAAGTAATCCATGATTGCTTTATAATCAGCAAAGTGCGAATAAAAAGGTACAATCAACATTACCATTTAGGTCATTTGGTTGCAAAAATTCCTCACCAACATTGGTTTTATATTTCTTCATATGATTTTCATTTAGTGAAACAATCAAATAACACTAAATTTTTGCATAGATCCAATGCAGTAACAACGAAAATAAACACATCGAGATACACATGCACTACATGTGAGAATTGGTACATGATGGAGTTGTTGATTTGCAATACTGTCCCACTTCTTAAGTGGAAATCAACATCTTCATAAAGACATTCAATAAGAAAAAGTTCCACATTTGTGAAACCACCTTGCAATGAAATACATAACTACGTATCATTTGTATTTATTTTTCAATATTTTATTTTGAGAGGGGGTTTTATTCCTATGTGGTTTTTCCTATGGCCCATTCCTTTTTTTGTCGGGCCCATTAATTTTTTTCTCTCTATGGGGGTTATTCTTAACGGGGGTTATTGGAGATAACATACACTTAATAGTACTTCGGTTAGTCTATTAGTGAGTGGATTCATGCATTGCAACCTTGTTATTATCACCAAGAGGGAACTCAACAAGTGCATGCATGAGTTTTACTAATGTACACCGTATGAGATAGTTAATTCATGACTCCATGGCTAATTAATTAGGACTATATGTTAGTTTCCTTTAGTGGAATGTTCACATCTCTCTAGATTCACTACTAAACTAAGTACTATGTTTTTTCAGCTATGTAGAATATATTGGATTGAATTGTATTCTTTCCCAATTCTACTTTTTACGCATGAATAGAATATATCAATTATCCTTATCAATTTTATTTTTTCTTCCATGCAAGTTTTTTTTTTCTATCTAGATCCAACCTGCTCACATTTAACTACAATTTCACATTTTTTCCCCTCTAATTTTTTTAACATTCTTCAATTGATCAATAATAAATAGTTTGAAATGTTTATGCAATTTTAATGTTAATTTTTTTCATCGCATGTTGTTAACATCCATTGGGCTCTCGACAACATAGAAATAACACATTCTATGCTATGGATTCAAAATGCCATTGTCTACTTGTTATATATTTTTGAGATTTTTTGACATATTTTTAGTTGATTTTTTTTATAATTTGATAAAAAAAATATTGGAAGCACACATTTCTCTCCATAATGGAGGCGCCCATGAATATTTTTGGGTGTTGATTCCCTATGATTCAAAATAGGAACATGTCCTTTCAATCACCCAATGATTTTCATGCATCCTCATAATCATAAATCTATATTTTTAACACACTACACATTCTCTTATGCATCAAAAATATTTATTTCCTCTCCTTCTTAATTCAAATAGTAAATTCTTAGCTTTTCTCCTAAGCACCTCCTCATTCATGTTTCAATCTTATTCAATGAAATTTATTTTGCTTTCCCCAGGGACTAGAGGTCAATAATGTAACAAATATGTATCTCACCTTGCATACCCTCTCACAAAAATGCAATGTCATTTCATATGTTTAAGGTTACACTCTTAGATAACTCACAACAAAACTACAACACCTTTTTCACTCCACTAGCTCCTCTAGTGGGTCCTAGCACCAAACTACTCTTGGAAATTGTATCCAGCCATTATCTAGACTCTAAATAAAATATTTTATGATGGTTGATAAGATTAATTTCTTTTCTTTTCCACTTATTAGTCCATTCTTTGACTATAGCGATCAATATATCATTGAAATTTAATTATTTTTTTGTGTTGACAAATTCTTCCCACTGAATTCTTATTTACCCAAACTTTCAGAATAGTTATTTTCATCTATGAAATTTTTAAGCCAATTTTTTTTATAGAAGAAAGTGGACCTCTTATTGTCATCTTATCTCATCGAGCTGCAAAAATGTAGTGGAAAAATATATTTATCCAAATTTTAAGTTGTTTCCTATTTTCTTAGTGTTGTGGTCCTGTGATTTGGAAGATAGGGATACCAAGTGACAAGGCAACATCAAAACCAATCTTTAGAGTTCTAGGACCTAGCCTTCCTAGTCTCAGAGAGGGATCTCTCAATTGTTTCTAAAGGTAAGAATTGTTTTCCTTTTTAAGGGTTGATTTTAGGCTAGTTATTAAGTATGAGTTTGTTTTGATTGTTTGGTTGGACATGATGATCTAGGCAACATAGAAAGAAAGAGGAAACCTAAAAGTTATTGGGCAATGGAGTCAAGTTGAACTTGTAACAAGTTCACAAATGGATTAGGAGTATCAAAGGGAAATCTAACTTGGCCAGTGGATCTTCAAGGTCTTTAAGGAGAAATAAAATGGACATCAATGGTTTTAGAATGAAAATTAGAACTAAGGGAAATTAAGAATCCTTAATTTTATCTACTTCTAAAAAAAGGGACTTAAAACATTATCTGAACATAAAGAGCCATTCAATAGACAGGGTTAACCATAAATTCTACAAACCATACTTCAGCAACTATAATTTCAAAGCAAACTTCTCCAATGAAATATAGAAGGGGAGAAACTCATTTAACTTCCAGTGATTTCACCTTCAAGGATAAGAAAACATTAAGGATTCACACATAACTGTATTCATAGAAGAGGGAACTCCTAAAATCTTTGATTACAACTATAAAAAATTATTTAAGTGAGAACAAAGGTCATGATCTGAAAAAAACCTCTTTGGAAGACTTTTAACAATGGTACTTTGAAGGGAGACTTCAGAAACAATTTTTAAGTCGAAAAACGTAAGCAGGGAAAACCATAAATCATTCTTGAGACCAACTATATGGAAATTATTGTAGAAATAAACAAGCATAAGGGTTCTAGAGAGAAATTAAGAATTCTCTAGAATATCTTAGCAGAGGAAAAAATTAAGGCCGTGAAGAGTAAACAGAACTAAGGTGCTTTCAAAAGACATTTCTTAGCCTAAAATGTATACTCTACTACAACAGAGAATGATGAAAAATAATAAAATAGGAAATAATAATAATAGATTTAGAGTACGTCACCAACATCCAAGCTCAGGGATCCAATGATAGAGCCTTCTCCATCAACAAACAGGTCAAGACATCCACAAGTTCCAAAACATCAATTTCCTTTCAATTTCAACAAGACTATATATTACTTCAAAGAGTCATCAAATTCCAACAATACAATGAGTTCCAATGCAGTATTTATAATGTAAATGAGGAGGTGGAACTGATCTAGGGTTTGAGAGTCATTGACTACAGAGTAAATGCATTCCTAACCTTGAAAACCATGCAAGGCATAAGGTAGGAAATTTTCAACTACTTCTCTGCTTCAATAACTCTGTCTTAACTTTGTTGAACCCTTAGTTAAACTGAGAGGGGGGGGGGTGAATCAATTTAACACATTCATGGACTTTTAAAACTTTTTCATTAAAACTTATTTACACCTTCATTTCATGTTCAACTTAATATGTGAGTAGTATTAGAATGTGAGAAACAAGTATTAGTATAATGTAACAATAGATTTAATATGAGAGTAGCAAGTATTGAGCAGATGAGATAAACCATATCAACACATAAACATCATGCACAAAGACACCATATATAAGTGGAAACCCATAAAGGGAGAAAACCACATCTTATTATTTTTGTGATGCAAAGGAAAGCTCCAACTCCCTCTCACCACTATTTTTCTGTAGGCACCAACCTACAGGAGGCTCCAACCTCAATTCTGCAAGCTACAACTTGCAAGGAAGCTCCAAATCCCTTCAATTTTCTGCAGGCACCAACCTACAGGAGGCTCCAACCTCAGTTAGCTACAAATAATAGCTATCAAGCTTCAACTTGATAGGGAAGCTCCAACTTCCTCAATTTATCAGAAGAAATGTTTGTTGATTTACCTCAGATATCAGCTCTATTCTATAGAATCTCATTCTGCTCCTCTCTTCCTTATCTTTTCTGCCTCAATCTTCTATACTTTTAATTCCCTATCCTTACTCTCTCTAACCTCTCTTTTCATATCAAGATTATATTATTTATATAGATTTCTTGATGACTGTTTGTTTTCCTTTAGGAATTCGAAATGGATAGTAATAATTATTGGTCTTCTGCCTTCTCATTTCTTTTTCGGCTCACTCAGAAAAATGTAACTGTAGGTGCTTATTTTAATATTACAGTGGGATTTTTTTTTCTATCGAAGACTTTCCAATGCATCACAAACAATAAAAAATCAATTACAATATTTACATTCACATATAATGAAAACTTCAGCTCACTCATTCAGCCTCTTGGTTCATTGCGCTTGTCTCTTCTGTGACTATGTTTGGCTTTTCTGTGACTGTATTTCGATTTTCTCTGACTGTGTTTGGCCCTTTCGGTTCTGATTGATTTCCTACTTACTGTCGTAGTGTAACTTCCATGCTTATGTTACTTCCCTTTTCATACATCACGATTTAACTCTCGGCACAATAAGAATTGATTTTAACATATAGACTCTCGTCTTATATAACATATGTAACTTCCGACGATGTACTGCTGAGAGATTATTTTAGTACATAAAATGCCCTTACAAGCCCACTCACCGATATTTCCAATGCGATGTATCACTCCTCGACTTATTCTGATTGCGATTAGTCGCAATCGCAATTTCCATTTGAATGTACCGATTATCTCAATGCTCCGAAGCTCTGATTCCAATGATTTACTGTTATGAAGAAACTTCAAACATATATCAGTCATGGTTTTATAAACCCATCGGGTCTAGTCTTTCATCACAATCACAAATCTTTGTTAACATGTTTCGCTTGCAAACTTTCTCCGATGCGATTGGGTGAGGGTCCCACCATATAGAACTTTGTTTTTTTTAAAACCAAGTGTTAAAACCTTTGGTTCTTTTCATCTTGTGCCAAAAGATATAATACATATGCTTTGAATTATACCCTTGGTCCCTTGTCCATAAAGTGCTCCATATATATATATATAAGCTTTGAGCCTTTGAATATAAAGCACAACATCTGTACCGTGCTGTATATATATATATATATATATATAAGCTTTATGCTTCCGCTTTAATCTAACCTTTAGTCGGGGTAATGATTCTTGGAATTTTTTGTAGACGGGTCCCACCTTATGGTACTTTGTATATAGTGCGCTGCGCATATACATATACTTTTCTCTTGCTCCGATGTGATTAGGCCGGAACTCAAACCTATCAAGTCACAGTTTATACGCCCGTCGGGTCCGAATCTGAATCGCAATTGCAATTTGCAGTTGCATGTTCCGATATACTTATACTCTGATGCTCCGATGCGATCAATCACTATTTACTGGAACTCAAATATATATGAATTACAGCTTATATGCCCATCAGGTCTGGATCTTAGTCGCAATCGCAATTTGTAGTTGCATGTTTCGATATACTTATACTCCGATGCTCTGATGCGATCAATCACTCTAACCGAAACTCAAATATATATGAATTGCTATTTATATGCCCATCGGGTCCGGATCTCAATTTCAATCGCAATTTGAAGTTGCATGTTATGATATACTTATACTCCGATGCTCCGATGCGATCAATCATTGTTTACCGGAACTCAAATATATATGAATTGCAGTTTATATGCCCATCGGGTCCGGAACTCAATCAAAATCGCAACTTTCTTTTGTTAACTTGTTCCGTTGCCCTTATATTCTCCGATGCGATTCATAAGTGTCCCACCTTATATTACTTCGTTTGTTTTAAAAATAGAACAATGGTACCTTTAGTCATTTAATCTTGCGCACAAGCATATAATACATAAAATTTGTATTGTAGTCTTGGTCCTTTGTGTATAAGGCGCAACATAAATAAGGCGCTGCATATATACAAGTTTCCACTACCGCCTTTATTGTATCCTCCAGCTATGGTAATAATTCTTAGAATTTATGTTTATGTATCCTCCAACCTGGGTAACGACTCTCGGAATTTATGTTTATGTATCCTCCAGCCTGGGTAATGATTCTTGGAATTTATGTTTATGTATCCTCCAGCCTGGGTAACGATTCTCGAAATTTATGTTTATGTATCCTCCAGCCTGGGTAACGATTCTTGGAATAACGGCTCTGCCTCTGCCTCTGCCTTTATGCGATAACGACTCTGCCTCTACCTCTGCCTTTCTGCAATAATGGCTTTGCCTCTTCCTCTGCCTTTGCTTCTTTTGCCGCATGACCTCTGACTCTACTGCATGAATGTTTAATCTCTTCCTCTGTATTTGCTGCCTCTGCCTCTGCTACTTTAAATGGCCCTCTTCTACTGTCCTCACTACTCTGCAGCACCACCTCATCTGTCTCCTGCTGCCTTTGTTCCTTTAATGTTGCCTCTGCTACCTCTTTTTGCTGCCTTGCTTCTTTAAATGGCCCTGTCTCTACTGCTCGACCCTCTCTACATCTTGCTGCTATGCTACTCTCTTTGCCTTGTTGCTGCCTCAGGTGCTCCTCCTTTGCCATCTCCTTTGCCATCAATGAAAACATTTCCAACAAACTTCTCAGAGAAATATAGGAGAAAAGATTGACTTTTAAGGCTTATCCTTATCTTTACAATAACAATCCTGACAACTTTAAATATATTTTTTAGTGTGATAATTGTTCTTGGTTGATGTATTCGAGGCTACTTAAGCCTAAGTTTCCTTAATTTCATCAGTAAACTATGTTTAAAGTTTGATTCTGCTTTTGGCCTTCATAATTCATCATGTTGTCTTTATTGTTTTACTGATTTCTTTAAACCTTTATTCTTAGTGTTTAACTTTGTTTTTTATCCTTAATCTGCTTAGATTTGTCTTTAATCTTCCTTTCTCTTCCTTCGGTCTCTAAAGTTCGTTAAATTTCTCTGTCTCTTTTTTTCTATGTGCAAGGGGTTTATTGATCAAACTGATGATCATGATTCATCGTTTCAACCTTCAGATTTAAACCCTTAATTCAATTTTTCTTTTTCTTGATAGGCCATTTTGGATCGTCATCCATGGCCTTGTAACCATAAACTCTGACTGTGGGACGATATTTTAACTGAGGGCCGCCATTAACCTGCAACATGACACAAACAATTAAATAAAACCTGCGCTTTGGAGTAAAAACTCCTTACAGAGGCGCTGGTGAGGGTGGAGGAGCAATGAAGAGAGAGAAATATGTCCAGAGGGGAATTTTATGGTGGAATGAGGCAGACGAAGGAAATTTATGAATGAGGGCACGAAAATAGGGAGGGATTGTTTTGTAGAAAATCGGCAGTTTTCGCGTTGGAAATAAGTGGTAAGCGGTTTCTGCTCATATGGACATGATGCCATAGAATATTCAACACCTGTCCTGGGTAATACCGCTTATTTCGCATAGAAGCGGATCTTTAAAACTTTGTGCTAAAAACTGCGCAAAATGCATCACAAACCGTTGGATCTGGGGGAGCCGAATCAATGAAGGAGACTCGACACGATGGGAGAAAGTGCTCAGTGGTGGGACCGGGTGCTGATGTAAGCAGATTTATCATGTTGCAGAAAGTTTATCAGGCGGGGTTTAGAAATTGAGGATCAACGATCACCGTTGGATTAACGAGATCAACGGTCAGGATTTCATCGCGGGGGTGATGAGGAATGAATGGGTGAGAGAAAGGATGGTAAGGGGAAAAAGGTGGAGAGAGCTTAAGAAGGAGCGGAGATAAGGTCCCGTGGAGGAAGAGTGGGAGCAAGGACTTATGCTTTTAAGCAGGTGGTCGTGGGCCTTGGGTCATGTGGAGAAGGAGGCCGACGTCTTAATCTCAAAAGGGGCTTAAGGCCCGATATGTTGAAATAGGTGGTTATAAGGCTAAAAGAGGGTTTTTTAGGCCTTTCTGATGTTCTGATAGGTTAGAATAAGGTGTTTTTAAGCCAAATAAGGGTGTTTATAATGGTTTAAAGGGGTTTTTAAGAGGAAATGGTGGTTTAATGAAGAGGAAGAAGCCCCTCTTGAAGTTGAAAATGACTGTTGGGATAGGTGTAAATGAGTGAAAATTTGGTAGAGGAGATGGAGGTGAAAAATGGGGAATATAGCCTGAAAAAAATTTCTTTTTGAGATGGCAGGATAACCTGGAGGATTTGAGTGAATATTTTCAGTGAATTGATAGACTTAGGATAATGAAGGTAGTGAGATTTCTAGAACTCACAATTTTTCTGCAAATATTCTTTCTAGAAATATGAGATTGTCAAGTTAGTCATCTTTAGATAAGATCAAGATTATTGATGACTAATAGTGGCTCCACATGGGAAGGGCAGCTTTCCTTTCAAGGTGCCCAGAACCTTCAGTTTATCAATCTCCCGAGTTTCAGCAGATCAGTGCCTTATCCATTGGGAAAATTCTTCTTTTTGCTTGCTGATACTTTTCTGAAAAAAACAACTTTTTGACAATCTACAAGATATAATTCTTTTCACACAGTCTTTCTACCTACCCAATCCTACTTGTCCTAGAATTTTCTCTTATTTTGAGTGCATTTGAACTAGGAAACTCTTTAAAATTTTATTTTTGAAAACTGAAAATAAACTAACTATCCTATCCTTATTGCTTCAAGAGTTCAGATTAAATTGTTGAACTCTTTTATTCGCTACCTATAGTATTTGAATGCCAAGATTGAGCTGTTTGGAAGTCTTGATTCTCTAATCTATTTACATGAAAATTTAAAGCATTGTTAAAATCAGGATTAGATAGTCTGATCAACCATGGTTGTGGCATTTTGAAAAAGCTGCACACAAACATTATTTGTATAAAAAAGTAAATTAGAAAGATAATGCCATGGTTTTTTCTTTGTAAGGCATCCCTATCTATCTCTTTGGTTATATTTTGAGCATGTGGAACCAAAATCTTTATATTCTCATAATCTATCCTTTTTTAATAAGTCCAGCCTGAAATAATATTATCAATCAGTGTTTCTACTAACTTATCAACATAAATTTAAAGCATGTTCAGCCATGATTAGGCTAGATGACTGGACAAGATATCATTTTGAATCAGTAGTGGCACTTGGACTTCGCTCACTTTTAGAAATTATCTTTTTGGGTATGGGGTTGTACCTATTTTGAATCTACCCTCTTTTTATTTGCTTTTCGTTTATTGTTTTTGTATTTTCCATGATTTCTATATAAAATGTTATGTATAATGAATGAAAATTTTGAAACTAGGATTCTGACAGAAATAGTGCTTGAGCATCCTGCCATTTATAGGACCTCCAAATATATCTTCTCCATTCAAATCTTGCAAAGAGAATTCATTATGACCCCTAATGGAATGAATGATGTAGGACCCTTTCCAAATATTCTCAAACTTACCATGTTTACCGTTCTCTTCCCTTCTAGAATCCCACTTTAGAACTATATTTCCAACTTGGAAATAATTTTCTTTAGTCCTTCTATCAAATAATTTCTTGATGCCTTATTGGAATATTTGTGTTCTCTTATACACCTCCTCTCTGGACTGTTGTAAATGAATGGTTTAATTGATCCTTATCTACATATCATTCTCTTCAGTTTGTAATTCTTGAAGGATTTTCATGATTGCAACTCCTAAAGAGGTTGGGAAGACTACATACATACCATAAACCAGCTAATAGGGGGAGATATTTATTGATTTCTTGGTGGTTAATCTATCAGCCCATAAAGCATGAACCATCTTACTATGCCATGATTTCTGATTTTTCTCCAACATTTTTTTAATAATATTGACAAGGCTTTTGTTGGAGGATTCATTTAATTCATTTCCTTGGGGATAATAGTCAGTGGAATGACCCAAGGTGATATGATATTTATAGCAGAAGTCAAGCATTATTTTAGACTTGAAGGCAACAAAATTGTCTGTGATAATTTTTCTAGGACAACCAAATCTGGAGGGTATGTTGGTTTCAAGGAAATTGATAATGACAGATTTAGTAGCATTCCTAGAAGGTATGGCTTCTATCCACTTGGTAAAATAATCAGTGGCAGTGAGGATCCACTTATGTTGGGCTGAAGAAGATGGGTGAATTTCCCCAATGAAGTCCAAGCCCCATTGTTAAAAGGGAACGTCAACACTGATGGGATGTAAGGGTAAAGGTAGGATTTTTCTCTTACCATAAAAAATTTGACACTTATGGCAAGACATGACAAGCTTCTGAGTATCTGGGAAAAGGGTGGGCCAATAGTATCTAGATCTAAGGATTTTATTTGCTGTAGTCTTCCAGTAAATATGTCCTCCACATTATCCCTCATGCAACTCATGCATGATTTTTCCTGCATCAATCTCAAGCAAACATTTAAGCAATATTCCAACAACATTCTTCCAATATAAAACCCCATATAATATGCAATAATTTAAAGCCTTTTTTTTAAATATCTAGATTTATTTTTAGACAGAGAAGGAGGGGTATTTAGATAAAGCAGCACATATATGATAGCAATATACCAAGGTGAATTCACAAAATTTTCTTCAATAAATGGAGCTGTGAATTCTTTTGTTTCTTCCAAAATATCAACCATATTCATATCTAGTGCTTGGAAGTTTGACTCAGCCATGAGTTTTGCTAATCCCCGTCCTTTGATTAATTTGGTGGGCCTAATTTGTAAGTCATATTCTAGAATAGTAGCAATCCATTTTCCCCTTTTACCATCAGGGTCTTGACTTAGAATATCCTTGACAACAATATGTGGGACAAAAGCAATGATGTGAGAATGTAAAATATAGAATTGGAAGTCTTTCAATGCTTTTACCAAGGCTAAGGCTTGTTTCTCCATGATGTTATATTTTAGTGGAGCATCTCTTAAGGCCCTAATAAAAAAGGATATTGGTTGTTCTTGCCCATGATATTCTTTTGTAACAATACTGCAGCTATTGTATGTTCGGATGCAAAAGAAAGGATATAAAAATCCTTGGTGAAATCATGAATAATAAGAACTGGTATTTGAGTTAAAGATTATTTTACTAGTTCAAATGACTGTTTAGCCTGTATTTTCCATTTAACACCTACCTCTTTCTTAAGCATATTTGTGATATTCCTTAATAGCTCAGCAAGGTTGAGGATAAACCTCCTCAAAAATTTAATCTTCCCAATGAAAGATTTTAATTCTTTAAGGTTTCTAGAATGGCTGATCTTCAATATGCCATCAATCCTTTTAGTGTCTACTTTGATTTCTTCTTCATAAATTATGTGGCCAAGAAGCTTTCCTTCTTGGAGACCAAAGAGTGTCTTTTTGGGATTGAAAGATAGACCATATTTCGTACATTTCTCAAAAAGCTTTCTCAAATGAATCAAATGTTCTTCATTAGTTTGGGGAAAACAATAATGTCATAAAGGTATACGATTATAAAATAGCCTATGTCTTCTGAGAAGGCTATGTCCATGGCCCTTTGGAAGATGGCCCCTGCATTCATCAAACCAAATGGAATTTTGACATACATGAATGTACCCCAAGTTGTAGTAAAAGTAGTTTTATTTTGGTCACTTGGGAGTACTAACACGTTATTGTAACCTGAGAACCCATCCAACAATGATATTTTTTTAGACCCAACCACCCTTTGGAGTATGTGATCCATTTCTAGAAAGGGGTAGTTATCTTTTAGGGAGGCTCTATTTAGATTCCTGAAGTCAATGCGAGCCTGATTTCCACAGTCTTTCTCCTAAGAAATACTAAGTTGGAAACCCATTTTGAATATTTGAGGGGAACTATGATCCCAGCATCATACATTTTCCTGATCTCTTTCTCAGCTAAAGGAAATAAAACAGGGTTTATCCTTCTGAGTTTTTGTTTGAAAGGTTTTTGATTTTCCTTAGGAGGAATTTTGTGTTGAATGATGCTGGTATCATATGATTTCAGATCCTTGTATCCCCATGCAACCACATCTCCAAACTCTTTGAAAAATTCTATGTATTTCTGCTTGATATGAGCTGGGAGAGTGCTAGATAGCTTGATCATTTTGGGTTCTGCTAGACTACCTATGTTATGTTCTTCTACATTAGTTTCTATAGGCTCTATTTTTGGTTCTTTGGCTACATCATTGAAATAAAAGAGCTGTTATAATGGTGTAAGGCCCCTCGGTATAGTATCACCTTTGCATTGTAAAACTTCAAGGTCCTTTTGTTCTGGATTGTCAAATAATTCTGCCTCAAAAAGATTTTCAAATTGATTTATATTGGTAGAAAAGGACAACTCTGTTTCAGGGATTTTTTCATTATTTAAACAGTTTTCTTCACGGCTAGTGTTTGATGTTGGTATGGAAAAGTCATTTTTTGATTGCAGAAAATCATCTATGTGTTTGTCTCCTTCAAACACTTTCCAATAGTCTTCATTGTCAGGCACTGTGGGCTTGATTTTTACCTTTACATTGAATTTTTCATTTATCTGTGGTATTTGGAAATTACTAGCAGCAAAGGCAAGTTAATTTGCTAGATGATTTTGAGCTCTTAGGATGAAAATGAGTTCATATTTTTCAAAAAAAATTAGGAGATCAAGGAGAGCATCTCTATATTCTCTAATTTTTGGGTTTTTGGATGAATACTCTCGTTTAATTTGTCTAATGATTAGCTCAGAATCTGCTTGGACTGATATTTTCTTAGCTCCTAAATATTTGTGAAAATGTAGGCCAAGGAGGAGGGCTTCATATTCAAAAATGTTATTGGTGCATGGAAAATCTACTTTATAGGAATGTCCTTTGGTTGTATTATGTATCCATACACCAGCGCCTGAACCTAGTTTGCTACAAGAGCCATCAAAGCTCATGCCCCAAAGTGTTTCTGTCTCATTTTCATTTCCTTTCTACTATTGAAGGGTGTTAAAGTTTGAACTATTTTTTGCTTCAGTTGAGGACATATTTGACTGTTCTGGTGGACTAAATTCTTCTTTGTTTTCATTTTCTTGTTGGCTAATTTCTTCTTCATTATATAAGATAAAGGAATCCAAATCTAAATGAATGGAGTAAACAGGAGTATTGTTTGGCCTATCTATGTTGCTCATAATATGTTTCATATTGGATTCCCTATATAATATTATGGTTTGGCTAAACATTGGGATGGTGGTATGAGACATGCCCATTTGAAGGCTCCCCTAAAGTTTGGCTCCCCATGATCTGTATAAAAGCATGCCATACTTTGGGGAAATGTCAACTACTACTATGTCCATCACTAGACTCTTAGCGGGAATTTGTGACAGGTTAACACATAAATTTTTGATTAAACCCAAGCATTTGACTCTTCTTGAATCAAAGGAATACAAGTCCTTATATGGTTTACTATTTTCTAATCCTAAGCTTTCCATTACTACTTTTGGCATAAGATTATGTGAAGCACTCGAGTCTAGCATGGAATTGTGTAAGATCTTATTATGTATGTTCAAGCTAACATAGAAGGGAGGGACATCCCCTTCTTGTTATTTTCCTTCAACTTCAGGACCAAACAACAATTCTGGTTTGTCATCTGTCAAGTTTAAAGTATCAGTATCACTGCATATACTGAAAGCTTTCAAAACTTGGTTTTTATATACATCCTGGGTGACTAATTTAGCTAGAGGTATGCTAATTTTGATCATGGCAATCTCACCCTCAAGGTTGAAAGGGACTGAGGATTTTGAGATATTTACATCTATTTTGTCCCCTATAGTCTTTTCAGCAATTCTGATTTTTTGAGTTTTATTTGGACTGTTATTTAGGAAATATTTATTAGGGCCAGTAGCAGAAGTAGTAGGGTAGCTTTGTTCCGCACTTGGTTGGTTTTTTTTTCTTTATTTAAATCATTTTTCTTGACCACTGTGTTGGTGTTATTTTCTGTTTTTTTAGGCTAATTTTCTGAAGTTTTCCTAATAGAAGTATTAGTGTTTTGTCATTGGAAATCTCTGGGTTCCCTTCGCTTCTAGGGTCATATTGTTTGTGTACCTCCAAGATTTCGTTTTCAAACCCCAATCTATAATCTTCAGAATCCTCATGATTGTTTTCAGTTTGTCCTGAGGAGAAGAATCCTTGTTCTTCTTTAGTGAGAAAAGAATCATTCTCACTATCAGATCCTATTAAATTTACATGATTTTCTTCCAACCTTTTAGCGTCCATTTCTTCCTCTTGACCTACATAATTTTGCTGAAAGGGAGGCCTAATTTGTCGATCATTATCTCTTTTTCTATCTTGATTAGGATCTCTTCTGAAATTTGGATTTCTATTTCTATTTTGGGGATTGGTTTGGTTTTCTCTAGGAGGCACTCTATCATTCAGATTTATCTTTTCAAGAATTCTCTCCATTACCCTTACTAAGTTGTCAATTTTGGCATCGGATGATGAGGTTGATGCCATTGTTTCATCCTTGTATGTAACTCTTTTTTCTGATTTCAACCTAGCTCTTTTCTCAATCAGATTTCCTCTACACTTATAGCTCCCCTTTGCATATCTTCTAAGGTTAAGGGGTCTCTATCTCTTAGCTCGTAGGTCATGTATGGATCAAAGCCTTCAGGAAATTTAGCTAAGGCCAAGCCTAGTGGAGGTTTCATGTTTTGGGGAAGTGCATTGTAAACACTATTGAATCTAGTGCAATAATCATGGACACTTTCCCCAGTGTTTCTCTTAAGGTTGTTATATTCAGAAAGTATTTGGAGAGGGTTTTTTTTAATTTCACATTTGTTTGTGAATGTTTTTTATAGAGAAGGGAGAACATTTATGCTACTAGGAGTTAAGTTTTTAAACCATTTTTTGGCTTCTCCTCCTAAAATTTGGGCAAATATTCTCATCTTAAAGGTCTCTTCTTCTATTTCATATAATCAAAAGCATCATCCATTTTATCTACATGTTGTTGAGCAATAGAAAATCCAATTCCAGTGAAATGGGGAATTCTAGATTGGTAATCATTGGGTAAAGGAACCAAAGGTTGTGGTAACACTAATGGAGCATACCATGATGCCATGGTAGGAAATAATGGGGGATTTGCAACAGGTGGGTTTATAGGAGGAAATGTGGGCTAAAATGGATTGTTTTGAACAATGGATGTGTGAATGGGAGTGGAGGAAACACTTGGGCCAAAAAAATGATTTTGAGAAGATTTGTTATGAAAGGAGCTGAAGTGATGGAGAAACTGAGAATCAAGTGGAGTAGAAGGTGAGGTTTCTCTACTGGAGGTTTGTTGTAAATCTGTGGGCTCAAGATTAGTTTGGTCAATATCACTATATGAATTGGTTCTAAATAAGTTCTTTGTATGAGGTAAGTCAAAGTGAGGATCTTTCAAGATTGTAAGGTTTTCAGGGACAAATCTTGTTCTTTGGATAGTCCTAACAGTAGTTAAATTTCCAGCTTTAGAAGTTTGCCACAAAATTATTTCTGGCTCATCAAATATTGTAGGAGGATTAGGGTCTAGATGAGATCTAGTATAGATCCTATGTGAAGCTAGATTTCAAACCAAAATTTTTAAGAGAGGCTGAAAGAATAAGGACTGTTTTTCAAATATTGACCTCCCTTAGTGTTTAATGTACTTATAAAATATGGGACTATACTTATAAATTTCTTTTAGGGCTCGTTAACACAATCCTAAGGAAATCTGGAGTTCTAGTGAGGTAATAAGCCTACTGGGGCTAGTGAAGTCGCCAGGTGGAATTTTTTAGCTTTTTTTAAGGTAAAATGTTTTATGGTCCACCACCAATAAGTATTTCAGAGACCAATCTGAAATGTTTTGGGTTTTTTCTAAGTTTTTATATGGTTCTATGGTTTGTAAGAGTGTCCTATTGATTCAAAATTTAGCTAATATGGTGAACCAAAAAAATTCTACTCTATGGCTTATCTGCTGATTTTCTGAGGTAATTTGAAGGAAAAAAGAGTCTATAAGGGTGTGCTAGGAAAATATATACTCAGAAGTCCCACCATGATCACCATTATGTTGTGGTCATGTGATTTGGATACCAAGTGACAAGGAAAGATCAAAACCAATCTTTAGAGTTCTAGGACCTAGCCTTCCTAGTCTTAGAGAGGGATCTCTCAATTGTTTGTAAAGGTAATACTTGTTTGCTTTTTAAGGGTTGATTTTAGGCTAGTTATTAAGTATGATTTTGTTTTGATTGTTTGGTTGGACATGATTATCTAGGAAGTATATGCAGAAAGAGGAAACCTACAAGTTATTGGGAAATGGAGTCAAGTTCAAGTTGTAACAAGTTCACAAATGGATCAGGAGTATCAAAGGGAAAATCTAACTTGGCCAGTGGATCATCAAGGTCTTTCAGGTGAAATGAAATGGACATCAATCGTTTTAGAATGAAAGGTAGAACTAAGGGAAATTAATAATCCTTAATTATATGTAATTCTTAAAAAAGGGACTTAAAACATTATCTAAACATAAAGAGGCATTCAATAGACAGGGCTAACGATAAATTCTACAAACCACACTTCAGCAAATAATAATTTCAAGACAAACTTATCCAATGAAATATAGAAGGCGAGAAACTCATTTAACTTTTAGTGATTTCACCTTCAAGGATAATAAAACATTAAAGATTCACACATAACTGTATTCATAGAAGAGGGAACTGCTAGACATATTTGATTACATCTATAAAAACCTTCAAAAAAATTATTTAAGCAAGTAAAAAGGGTATGATCAGAAAAAAATCTCTTTGGAAGACTTTGAACAATGGTACTTTGAAGGGAGACTTCAAAAACAATTTTTAAGTGGCAACAAGTAAGCAGGGAAAACCATAAATCATTCTTGAGACCAACTGTATTGAACTTATTTAAGAAATAAAGAAGCATAAGGGTTCTAGAGAGAAATTAAGAATTGTCTAGAATATCTTAGCAGAGGAAAACATTAATGCAGTGAAGAGTAAATAGAATTAAGGTGCTTTCAAAATACATTTCTTAGCCTAAAAATTTTACTCTACTGCAATAGAGAATGGTGAAACATAATGAAATAGGAAATAATAATAACAGATTTAGAGTACTTCACCAACAACCAAGCTCAGGGATCCATTGATAGAGCCTTATCCATCAAAAAACAGGTCAAGACATCCACAGGTTCCAAAACATCAATTTCCTTTCAATTTCAACAAGACTGTATATTACTTCAAAGAGTCATCAAATGCCAACAATACAATGAGTTCCAATGCAGTATTTATACTGAAAATGAGGAGGTGGAACTAATCTAGGGTTTGAGAGTCATTAACTACAGATTAAATGCATTCCTAACCTTCAAAACCATGTAAGGCATAAGGTAGGAAATGTTCAACTACTTCTCTACTTCAATAACTCTATCTTAATTTCTGACAGAAAGATAGAAGAAAAGATTGACTTTTAAGGCTTATCCTTATCTTTACAATAACTGTGAATACAATTTTAAATGTATTTTTTAGTGTAATAAATGTTCTTGGTTGATGTATTCGAGGCTACTTAAGCCTAAGTTTCCTTAATTTCATCACTAAACTGTGTTTAAAGTCTGATTATGCTTTTGACCTTCATAATTCATCATGATGTCTTTATTATTTTACTAATTTATTTATACCTTTATTCACTGTCTTTAACTATGTTTTTTATCATTAATCTGCTTCGATTAGTCTTTAATCTTCTGTTCTCTTCCTTTGGTCTCTAAAATTCATTAAATTTCTTTGTCTCTGTTTTGTTGTGTGCAAGGGGTTTATTGATCAAACTGATGATCACGATTCATCATTCCAACCTTCATATTAAACCCCTTAATTCCTTTTTTCTTTTTCTTTACAAGCCATTTTGGATCATCATCAATGGCCTTGTCACCGTAAACTCTGACTGTGGGACAATCTTTTAACTTGGGCCGCCATTAACCTGCAACATGACACAAATAATTAAATAAAACCTGTTCTTTGGAGTAAAAACTGTTTACATAGGTGTTGGTGAGGGTGGAGGAGCGATGCAGAGGGAGAAATACGTGCAGAGGGGAATTTCATGGAGGAATGAGGCAGACAGAGGAAATTTTTGAATCAGGGCGCGAAAAGAGGGAGGGGCGGTTTTGCAGAAAATCAATGGTTTTCGCGTTGCAAATAGGTGGTAAGTGATTTCCGTTCATATGGACGCGATGCAATAGAACGGTCGATACCTGTCCTGGGTAATACCAATTATTTCGCGTTGAAGCGGTTCGTTAAAAAATTGCGCTGAAAACTGCACGAATTGCATCGTAAACCATTGGATCTGGGGGAGCCAGATCAATGGCAGAGACTCGGCACGATGGGAGAAAGTGCTTGGTGGTGGGACCGGGTGCTTACGTAAGCATATTTATCGTGTTGCAGAAAGTCTATCAGGCGGGGTTTAGAAATTGAGGATCAACGATCACCGTTGGATTAACGAGATCAAGGGTCAGGATTTCATCACGGGGGTGATGAGGAATGAATGGGTCAGAGAATGTATGGTAGGGGGAAAAAGGTGGAGTGAGTTTAAGAAGGCATGGAGATAAGGTCCCATAGAGGAAGACTGGGACCAGGGACTCAGGCTTTTAAGCGGGTGGTTGCGGGCCTTGGGTCATGTGAAGAAGGAAGCCGAGGTCCTAAGGTCAAAAGGGGCTTAAGGCCTGATATGTTAAAATAGGCAGTTATAAGGCTAAAAGAGGGCTTTTTAGGCCTTTCTAATGTTCTGATAGGTTAGAATAAGGTGTTTTTAAACCAAATAAAGGTGTTCATAATGGTTTAAAGGGGTTTTTTAAGAGGAAATGGCAGTTTAATGAAGAGGAAGAAGCCATTCTTAAAGGGGAAAATGACTGTTGGGATAGGTGTAAATGAGTGAGAATTTGGTAGAGGAGATGGAGGTGAAAAATTGGGAATATAACCTAAAAAAAATTCTTTTTGAGATGGGAGGATAACTTGGAGGATTTGAGTGAAGATTTTCAGTGAATTGATAGACTTAGGATAATGAAGGCAGTGGGATTTCAGGAACTCACAATGTTTCTGCAAATACTGTTTCTAGAAATCTGAGATTGTCAACTTAGTCATCTTTAGATAATATCAAAATTAGTGATGACTAACACTTAGGGCAAAGCATTTATCCAATTTTTTTGTTTAGTAAGCGTCGAGCAAGAGGTTATCCAAAGTTTCCATTTAGAAAGTGCGTGTTTATATAAACAAGGGCATGTCTTCGCCTCATATTTTTATCTTTCTTTTTATCATGGAATGGAGACACAACTGTCACATATTGGAGACTTGCAAGAAAGTGTTGCAGGTGGTGGTGGTGTATGCAGGTGTTGATACAAGTGTTATAGGTGGTCTAACAATAGTAATGTGGCATATCAAAAGTAAATCCAGCGATTCTAAATGGAAGGTATCATCCAACAATTCTGAAAGGGGCGACTTTGAAAAGGTTAGGAAAAATCTGAAATCAATCCATCCTACTGTGAATCTGAAGGTTGAATTTGAAATGAATCCAACTAGCCACCATGAATTTGAATTGTAAACATCCTGAGCTGTATTTTCTAAAGTTCGAATCTTAAATTGTGAATATGAAATGTAAGAATCCTGATTTTTATTTTCTGAAGGTCGAATCTAAAATCGTTAATCTAAAATGTAAGAATCTTGCTTTGTATTTCATTGAAAATTATTTTATACCTTTTATAAGTTGTTTCATCGTTTTGAAGGATTTCCTCCAATTTGAGGTTGAGAAACCAGAAATGTTCTGGTTCTCGTCATGTGAGAAACTGCACAATAACTTGACTTAGGGTCTAAACCCATTTTTCCAAAAGATTGATTTTTCATGGATTTTTTTCCATAATGACCCCGTAATAAACTACTAAAGTTTTGCATATGAGGTGCTGGTTTTTTCTCTTCAGTTCTTGGGTTGACATCGAGACTAAATATGTCTTTCTCCATGAAGGTAGGTTTCTGGAACATCTTGGAGAGTGCCCATTTTCCAGACCTTTTACAAACATGGAAATTGTGATAGGAAATGCTCTTTTTTCAAAGTCAATCTTCATAATCTTTGTGGGTCCTAGTTTGCGTCAAAGCTCCCAAACCCTCCGCGTGTGACTCCTCGTTTCCTTCTCCATTTAATACATTTCTTTTTATAGGGGTTTGTATATAGAGCCCATATGTCTTACAACCTACCCAACTGGACTCTAGGCAAGCAAAATGGGATACCATCAATGAATGAAGCAATAGTGAGAGGGATCACTGTCTATCATTTTCCATACCCTCCTTCTCATGCTTCTTTAGTTGTTATTTCCATGACCTCCCTCTCAGATATGATTATCTAGCTAGTGATTCTATCTCTGAATTCTTATCTTATTTACATTGAATTTTTTGCGTTAGGAAGAGGAGGTAGAGTTGTGACATTGCCTCTCCCTCCCTAGTGAAATGAAAGAGAATAAGGAAAAAAATGTAGGAGAATACCTACTGATAGTGAGAGTACCCCTATTCAGAGAGAGTCGGTGAGGCTGAATTTAGAGAGTTAAGAGGTTGTGAAACAGACCCTTGTGGAGAAGGATAATAGGCATACACCTTGTGCAATAGACCTACCTATGTGGAGAATGAGAACCTCCATAGTGAGTGGTAGGATAAATCTAAACTAGATCAGGTGGTAATTATGAGGATCCATAATGTGAACAATTGGGCATGGAAGAGTGAAATTTCATTGAAGTGAAAACCTTACCTTGCTTTACCCCAAAGTAAATAATGAAAGGTTTGGTGTTGGTCCTTTACCCATTATTGACTACTCCCTTCAGTCGCAGTACTATATGTTGGGGATCTTCGATTCGGTTGCATAACTAATAGAATGGAAGTACATCAAGGCCTTCATGCAATTAGAATGATAAGAATGAAATCCGATGCACGCAACAGGGGCTTGATTCTTATTGGATAGGGATTGGTAGGTATCAACCCCCCTACTGATAGAATTCCACTTTTCAATTTCAAATTTAACAATTCCGTATATGGTATATGAGCTACAATGCCTTGTGTGATCTATACCTATCTTACTTTGAGCACATGGTTCAAAATAACTTCTTCCATGCTCAATAAGAAAGGGAAGTTCCATATCTAAAAGGTGGCTCTTGAATGGGAAAGAAGAAGCATTGGTGTTTGTTAAAGGAGAATCATGTAGAATATTTTCCTACGCAACATACAAGAAAGTGGATGGGATATCCTTCCTATAGTCCACACATACCTTCTACCTCAGACATCTCATTGACCACAACTGAGTTAGCGGCCATTTCTTGGGAGGTACATAACAACAGTTCCTGGATATATTGAGGCCTCCAACTTGTGAACTTCCAAACTGGTAAGTTCTTCTAGGATATAGAAGTTAGGCTACGATAATGAGATCCTTGTTAAACAACCATAAGTTGGTCCTCATCATCCATTTTATTTAGGATCGGTTTGTTTGCATGCATTTTCACATGTCTAACGTAGTTGTCCATGTAGAATAAATGCCTAGTCAAAATTACCCATGGCAGGAGCTTCTTATTCAAAATTCTTGTTGGTCGTCACCATCCATTTTATTTAGGAGAGATCCATGTGCATGTGTTTTGAGAGGTCTTTGTGCTACCTATTTACCTGAATAGTTAGGGACACATAGCATAGAGCACTACTATGCACATTGGACATTGGGCATTGAGTTGACACAAAGAGGAATAAGTGGTAAGGTCGTGGGACCATAGGGCTAGACAAGTGGTAGAATCCTAGGCCCACATATGATTTATATTTAATTCAATTAGCAAATTTTATTATATGAAAATTTTTGCATGTGTTAGAGGTATTTTACATATATGTATTATAAGTTTTTACACAAGTGTCTTATAGGTATTTTTTTTGCAAGATGTGTATGAGAGTATTCCGGTGTTCATGAATCTTGTGGTAATAGATCCTGCATTTGTCGTGCTTCCTTCTCATCCGCATAACAAGAACCTATATTTCTAAGAAAGTAGTGAAGGAATTCTCAATGGTACAGAAACCTTGTTCTCTATCTTCTTCCTAAGAATGTAGTGAAGGAATTATCACTCGTACGCTACCTTATCTTACTTTTCTTGTTACTTTGTTGGTTAGCTGCTACAATGCACAGTAGTATAGTAACATTTTTGGAAACAATTTTTGTTCAATATTTGTGTAGACTTTATTTTCAAGGGTGAAGTGAGTATTTTGCAATGATTAGTGGTTGGACCAATCTGGTTTGGAAAATTATGTTTTTGAATATTTGGGTGAGTTTTATTTACTAGGCTATATTGAGTCGTTTACAATGCTAGGTAGTTGTGAGCAATCATTTGGAAAATTGCGAATAGTTGCAATGCTCAGATTTGTGAACAATCTGTATGAAAATTAATGATGTTGAATATGTGGATTTATTTTATTAGTGAGAGGCTGAAGCGAGTATTTTGCAATTCCATTTGGAATGTTAATGTTGTTGAAATATAAGTTGTAGTCTATACCCTACGGTAAAATACAAAAAAATATTTATGATTACTAATTTCATTTAGATCCATGGTTAATATAGTGTGTATCATATCATACGCATTGTGAATTTAGATTTTATGCCACCCTAGGTTGGGCAGGTTTAATGAAAACCAAACCTACTTGTGAACACGCAGTTTCCATGTCCATTTCCATGTGGCCACTCATTGTCAATATGCATTTTGGTAACATTGTAAATTTAATGTATATCTAAGTTCATACTTTATATTTTCACGTTATTGGTTCCCTAATCAAGCTGGTAAGCCACAACCTAACTGAGCCAACATTCTTAGGTAAAGCCCATACAAGAATGCATTTAGAATCAAACCTGGGCCTTTGACTGTCATATTTTCAAGGTCTGGTGCAATTTTCATCGCTGAGGTAAATTTCCCACTAGTTTTTCGGATAGGTCACTTTGGGGATTCTCCTATAGAGATCATACATGAATGCATTGAGAATTAATCATGAGCTATTTGTGGTAGACCCTACCCAACTTATTAGTAAACTACAACCCAACCGAGTCAGTATTTTCATGAATGAATTGAGAATTAATCATGAGCGAGTTGTGGTAGAGCCTTTCCAACTTACCAGTAAACTACAACCCAACCAAGTTGGTGTTTTAGGTAGAGTGCATACAGGAATTCCTTGAGAATCTAGTCTAGGCTAGATGTGTTAGACTTTGCCCGTCTTACCAGTAAACCACAACCCAACCAAGTTAGCATTTCATCATTGTATACATTAGAATCCCACACCCATATGTTATAGTAAAGTAATAATAAAACCATCATAAGGCATGTCAATCAAACATCGGTAGTAAGAAACAAGAGGATTTGATAAGAGAAAACCAATGACGAAAAAATAAATGCATGGCTGCAATATTTCTTACCTTAATCTATAGTGTGATGTGGCTAGCATCTTCTAGGGAGACCAACTTGTATATTGCTTGTATGGCTACCTCCCACATCTTCTTCAAATTGTAATGATGTTATTACACATGACGCCCTCCATTAAATTTGGGAACTTAGAGGTGGTTAAAAATGTATTAATCAGACTTGAAGTTAGCTCCTATGGTTGGTCGACCACTGATGAGCTTATGGATAATTAAAGTGTATGTCCACATTTTCTCCCACTTATGTTATAATGTTATTGATTGACTATTACTGATGGGTGGATGATATTAGTGATAGTCAACATTTTAGTAGGCTACGATATCTTTTGAAATCTTAAGCACTAATCCATGTATTGAAAAATATTCTAGTATGAATAAAATAAATTTTGAATATGAATATAGATACCTCTATGATTAGCCATAAATTATAAGAAATAATACATGTAATGATGATATATTATATAAATAACATGTCTTCCCTTAGTGGGGTATGTTGTACTTAACTTTGTTGGATTGAAAAAGCTTGCAAAAATTGTGTTAATCATTGCCAATAAAATCTTTTCTTCTATTTGTCCAAAGCTTGAATTTTGAAAAGTGTATTGTTCATTTTTTCTTATTAGTATTGCACATGGAAAATAATAGTGGAAGATTATCACCTTCACCTATTTCATTCAAGCTATTCTCTTATTTTTCTTATATCTCATCATATTAAATTTACACAATATTTATGGTAAATGATAGTAATCTCTCTAGTTATTTGCACTTTTAGCTTTATGTATACATTTTGATGAAATGTGGCAGCAACGTGCTTTCAAAATATTGGAAAGTCGATATTTTCATATTCATAATTTTACTGTATCTGATCCTATTAAATTTACATAATATTTTATGGTAAACAATAGTAATCTCTCTAGTTATTTTCACTTTTAGGTTTGTGCATATATTTTTATCAAATGTGGCAGCAATGTGCCTTCATAATCTTGGAAGGTCAATATTTTTAAAATTCCAAATTTTACATGTTGATAAGATTCTTAGTTACCCCGTTCACAATATATTGATAAGGAGACTTGGGTTCTTTTACTTTTTGTCTCAAATATCTATGATGTAATTTCCTTATCATGTTTCATATTGCCGTTATATTCTTCCTGCATTATATGATTTGGATTCTTTTACTTTTTTTCTAAATTATCTCTTGTAATTTCCTTCATGATGTTAGGTTTATCGCTTGAAGGTCCATACAATATTTATTTGACATGTCATCTTGTTATTGTAGAGACAATATTTCTTTGAAATGTCATCTTGTTATTGTATAGACAATATTGAATTTGATTCTGGTATTGAATTGGTAATTTTTTAAGGATTGATGTGAATTTTCATTTTGAAAAAATTAAAATCATAAATGAAGAATTCTTGCAATAACAAGATTCACATTCCACTAAATGTCTACAAGGAAACAATGAAGATGTCTCCTGGCTGCAGGATAAAAATATTGCTCCAAAAATATTTTCTAGAAAGATACAACAAAAATTAATATCACTCCTTTAATCAAATTAGCGTTGTTTCAATATAAAAAAATCCAGTTGTTTGGGCAAAGGCTTTCCCTTAATTGATAGCCATTTCGATAAATGGTGCATATTCATCATCATCACCGTTTGTGCAATTTATCATCTGAAAATGTTTTTTTTTTTATGCTTTTGTGTTAACATTAATTATGTTCCTTCATTTTTTCCTATTGAGCATGTTTTTTTTTAAACATACTTCAACAATGGAGTTTTATATTGATGCATAAAAGATATATTTGGAATATGATTGGCTATTGAATTTTTTAATGTTTTATGTTTTTTGGGGGACAATATCTTTTTGGCCCATAGGGTGTGCTAGGAAACGTTCAGTCTTATTTTCTATTGAGAAGTACTCATCACTATAGGACTATTCCTGCCAAACTATTTATGTGAATAACAACAAGGAGGTGAAAAATTCAATTTTCCATAATCTTAAAATTTGTATATTGATAATTGAATATATTCCCTAAAGATTAATTAGTATTTTATAAAATAGTAATATTCATGATAGAGTTGTTATAGCCTAGGATTTTTTTAGTTCCCTTAAGGAATTTAATCAAAATGTAACAATTTTCACATGGGCTTGGCTATTCATATGAAAAACTGGATACTATTTTGAAAGAAATATGTAGCTTTAGTAGTTTGTGCACCTTAGACTTCTTTTTCATAGTGGGGGTGTCTATTTGGACTTAGTTGCAACTTTCTTTTGGAGAATCTCCTCTTTGACGATGTTTTTGAAGGCATGCAATATAATTTTTGAGGAAGATCTTTTAGAGTCCATCAAAGAACCCAGATATTTTAGAAAATTTTTGGATTCTTTCAAAGCTACATTCCTCTATCTCATTCCAAAGACACATGATAGGTTCTGATTTGCTAACTATTGTTTGATAGCTTGTTGCAATTTTATTTCTGATTTGATTACAAAAATCATAGCTTGAGGGATAAATCAGGTCCTAAGCATCAATTTGGTCTTTTACAAAATAGTAATATTCATGATGGATTTTTGTAGCCTAGGATTTTTTTCGTTTGGTTAAGGAATGTAATCTAAATGTAGCAATCCTCACATGAGCTTAGCTATTCATATGAAAAACTTGATACTTGCAATCTGTAGCTTTAATAGCTTGCACACCTTAGGATTCCTTTTCATACTAGGGGTGTCTATTTGGACTTAATTATAACTTTCTATTGGAACACCCAGCTCGTGGAACTTTCTATTGGAAGATTGGCTTATTGGGGACATTTTTTAAGGAATACAATATAATTTTTTTTTCTTAGAGAAGTTGGAACACTTTTGGAAGACACACTCTCTTGGGTTGGTTGGTTACTTCTATGCTTGGCATATGGATGAATATTTCATTAATTATTTCTAACCACCTTGGCACATTCTTTCCATAAGACATACATGGATTTTTTTTCGATTTTGACTCAATTTTTTTTAATAATCATTTGACAGTCTTAACTGTATATAAATACAAATAAATTGGACAGCATTGAGGAAATAAAGTTCAAATAGATGAGGTTGAATTTGGTTCAATAATAAGTGCGTTCATGAGTGACTAGCTCACGGACTTGATAAAACATTTAAAAGCTTATTTATTTTGCCAAGTTGTTCGTGAATTTTGACAAGTGTACGAATTTTTTGGAGGGTGGATACATTTAATAAAACATGAATGCATAATATTCAGTTTAGGTTCTTTAAATTTCTGGTGTAAAATCTCTCGGAGAATTGTAAACGAATAAGTCAAACCATCAAATAAAAATTAGGTGTACTAACCTTGGAAGTTGGGAGTATAATTATAAAATGTAGACCAATGAGGTCTTGGAGTCTTATGTCTGTCTCTTCGAATTGCAAATGATTAAGCAATACCATCAAATAAAAATTGGTTGCAGTAAAGTTGGAAGTTTATTTTTAGTATCATTTTGCAATACTTAATTTTTTGTGAACAAAACACTTTTCTATTTATAAACTAACAACGATAATCTACGTTTCTCGCAGATTTTCTGTTGGTTGTACTTTAGTTTTTAAGCATCATTCCAGGGTAAAATATTTATCTAGAAAAGTTTCATATAACATTAAGGTGCAACTTCTCTCTGTTTTATTACAGACTTAAAATTTACAAAATGGTTTTTTGAAATTTTGGTTCATCTACCACTCACATATTTAGTGTGGTTATGAGTAACGTAGGTCTTGTTTCATAAGGTAGCAACTCCATTACATGGAATTGAAGCTTTCCCATCAACTCACAAAGAATACATGGTTGATCTAAATTTAAAAATTTGATCAGAATTTAAAATCCCATAAAAAAAGATATGGTAGATCTAGTGACTACACCAACTGAAACAAAAACTATTGCAAAATATGTCATATTTAAAAATATATATTAACATGGTTGATCTGAATTCAAAAGGTTGAGCCCAGTTTAAAACCCATAAAGAAGACACGGTTGATCTGAAACAATGGCCATAACAACGGAAACTATCACAATGTCATATTTAACAATATATATTGGATCTAGAGTTCAAAATTGTTTTAAAAATGTAATGAATGAACTTATTTGATTTTCAGAAATAACTGAAGTTTTCCACTATTTATTATACAATATTTCCTCTTCATTCTTTATTATACAACATTGGCTGCTAATTTAAAAATCTTTTCAACATATTTCCTATAAAATTACTCATCGTTACAATTTCATTTTTTTTTTTTTTTCCCATTCTAATATGTCAGTAAGTTCCCTCTAATGGGAAAGACTACCGCTAAGACATTGGCTCCCTTGTTATGATTGCAGTACCTCGCTGCGTTCTTTTATTGCATATATTTTTTTATAATTCCACAACAGCCAATAGGCTACACTTATAGGAAAACCAACATCCCCAAACAAACATGAAAAAATAAAACACGAAAATTAAGAAATAAGAAAAGGAAAACGTATTAAATATATTATTTCACTAGGTTACGTTTAATATTTTATAGATGGCCATTGGCAAATAGAATTATTTTGAAACTCCTATTAAATTACTAAAAAGGAAAACATATTAAATATGTTATTTTTCTATATTAAATTTACTATTCTATAAATTTCCATTGGAAAAGAGAATCATTTTGAAACTCCAATTTATGTATAATATTCTAATGATATTATCAATTGAATTGAATATGTATTGTATTTTGAATAGACAATGATCTATTATTGAAAATGCTGGATTTTTATTCTCAACCACTGTCATGAATGAGAAGCGGCAACAGCGCACAATTTCATCAATTTTGACGGCAGAGAAGGATAGCAAGAGATCCAAGAATTGGAGGCGTTTTCATGAATACACACAAATATCAAAAAAGAGTACAAAGCCTTAAAATCTGCGTTTAATTCCATCTACTGCATTGACTTACCTTTTTTCCCGTAGTGCACAAATCACAAGTCTTTTGTTTTACCATTTAAGCCATTCTCCATATGTTATTTTACCACCGATGTGATATCTCGCGGGACCTACCTTATCCTTACCACATGGACCAAACTTTGTTTTACGTTCATTTCCTTTTGTATTCCACACTTTGCACTTACCAACATTTAGTCACCCGAAGAGCGCATTTCACATTGTTTACCACTTACCTCTCTGCAGCTGCAAGTTAAGTTGTTTGTTTTGCGATGTGGTCATGCCATCACACATTGCGCTCACAACATTTTACGTTTATCCGTGTTCGCACTAGATAAAAGTTAAGCTCGCCGATCTCCGATCTGTGATAAGGAGGTAGATGCGATGAAGACTCAAGCTGAATCACATAAAGTTTAAGGTCTGCTAGTTTGTGTGTTTGAAGGAATTTTTGCGTGTTTTTGCGTATAAGCAGAATACAACTTACATGCCGATTAAATGCAGAAATTGGTCTTTTGACAGCCCAAGAACAAATGTTTGTTGAACGTCTGTTTAGCATTGAAAAACATTGATTAAAATTAGGTATTCACGCTTTGGTCATTTTGTATAACTAATGTAATTTCATTTTGATAATAAAAAGGAATGAAAAAGGAATTTGTTCCTCTCCTATGTATCACTGCCTGTGTATGATTGTTATTCTTAATTTCCACATATTGTTTTTATTCTCTGTGGTTGGGGAAACATATTTCCTCTATCTAATTTCATTCATAATTTTCAACATGGTATCAGAGCAGGTCTAGGCTCTCGGTGAAAGATACACCATCTTGCTCTTCTATAAAAGCTGTAAGATTTATTTTAGAAGCTGATTTCTCCAACAGTGAGAAAGCTTCTATTTTACATAGTCAATAATATTGTTTGTTTGATAGAGTCACGTTGGCAGCAGCAAGCACCAGCCTGACAAATCCCCAAATACCACAGTTTAATGGGAAGAATTATGATTATTGGACCATTAAAATGATAGCCCTATTTTCTTCACAAGATATATGGGAGCTGGTGGAATAAGGTTTCCAAGAACCAGTAGACGCAACAACACTGGCTGCATTGACTGCAACAGAAAGAGAATTATTGAGAGATAATAGGAAGAAGGACTCCAAATTCCTCTTCTATCTCTATCAAGCAGTACACGAGAGTATATTCCCAAGGATTGCAGCAACAAAAAATTCTAAGGAGGCGTGGGATATTCGCAAGACATCCTATCAAGGCATGGAGAAAGTGAAGACAACAAATCTACAAATGTTGAGGAGAGATTTTAAAACTCTCTATATGAAAGAGTCTGATAACATAGAATCATTATTCACACATGTGATGGGGTCGGTTACCGAGATAGGTCTCATGGAGAGACACTTGAGGAAATAATAATAGTGGAGAAAATCTGGAGAATTCTATCCTCAAGATTTGATGCCATAGTAGTGGCAATAGAAGAGACAAATGTTCTCTCAATATTTTCAGTGGATGAGCTTTGTGCATCCATGATGTCTCATGAACATAGACTGAAAAGAACAACAAAACACTCATTGGAGTATGCATTGAAGACAAAAATGTTTTTTGGTCGAGGTTGAGGTCAAGGAAGATCGAAATACCAAGGAAAAGGAAGAAGCCCACAAACAAGTGGGAGAAATAACCCTGCAAGCACACGTGGAAGGGGCAACAACCAGAATCAAAGAAAAAGCTCAAGCCAGAGTCAAGCACATGGGCAAAGGTACGATAAATCCCAAGTCCAATGTCATTATTGTAAAAAGTATGGGCATTATGTCAATGAATGTAGAAATAAACAAAATGACATCAACAATAGGCAAAATGTTAATTTTGCAAAAGAACATAAGATCCAGAGTAATGTGATTTTAACATGTAATGTACCACAAGAGAAACATGAAGATTTATGGTTCTTAAACTCAAGTTGTAGCAACCACATGACTGGAAACATAGCTATGTTTTCCAATCTGGACAAAAATGTGAAATATGAAGTAATAACGAGGACTGAAAGCAAAGTCTCTGTCATGGGAAAAGGAAGAGTGAAAATATTGACAAGGAAGGGAGAAAATAATTTTGTGCCAGATGTATATTGTGTACCTATCTTGAAATGTAACATTCTGAGTATTGGAAAACTTGTGAATAAGGGCTACAATGTATTTTTTAAGAATGATGTGTGCATTATCATGGACATAGCTCCAAGTAAGAGGGTCATTACATAAGTGCATATGACAAAGAATAGGATTTTTCCTCTCAAGCTCAGAAAAAAATTGAAGGAAGGACGTGTGGTAGCAACAGTCACATAAGAGGTCTTTCAGAAATAAGTGAAATATGAAAAGTGGTTATGGAATTTGATATTTGGACATCTCAATTTTGGAGGTTTGAACCTCTTGCATAGAAAAGGGATGGTAAAAGGATTACCACTCATTGAGAGACCTTACAGCCTATGTGAAGGCTTCATCTTGGGTAAACAAAACAGAGAAGCATTCCTAATAGGGAAGAGTATAAGGGCAAAGGAGCCCTTAGAGAATGTTCCCTCAGATTTGTATGGACCAATGCAAACACCATATTTAGCTGGCAATGTTTATGTTTTGACATTCATAGATGATTACACCAGAAAGACATGGGTTTATTTCTTGAAACAGAAGAGTGAAGTGTTTGAATAGTTCTACCACTTCAAATTTCTTGTTGAGAAGCAGAGTGGGAACTATATCAAAGTGCTAAGAACTGAAAAAGGTGGAGATTACATCTCCAAAGATGTCCTACATTTATATAGAGATAATGGCATACACAAACAATTTACCACAAGGTACACACCACAACAGAACGATGTTGCAGAAACTAAGAAATATAGGACCATCATGGACATGGACAGAAGTATGCTAAAGGAAAAACACTTGCCAAATGAGTATTGGGTTGAATCTGTCAAATGTGCAGTGTATATCATGAATAGATGCCCAACCAAAGTTGTTATGAATAGAGTTATGGAAGAAGCATGGAGTCAAACAAAGCCCTTTGTCACTCACATGAAAGTATTTGGATGTATGGCTTATGCACGTGTCCCATATCAACTAAGAAATAAGTTGGAAGGAAAGGGGGAGAAGTTTATCTTTATTTCACACGGTGATGAGTCCAAGGAATACAAACTCTATAATCCATTGACCAAGAATGTTATAATCAACAGAGATGTGTAGTTTATGGAAGAAGAAGCTTGGGATGAAGCTTAAAGAAAATAGTGAACGTGAAGACTTGTGTGTCTCACGAAGAGTAGGAGGAATGCACAACAACAAATAATTACTCCATGGTGGTTCCTCCTCCACCTACACAAGCACAGTAGAGCACACCACAAGCACGAAATAGAGAAGACTTGAGAAATCAAGGAGGTGCTTCTCCAAGCACACTAGAGGGATCAAAAACTCCCTCGAGTTCAAGTGGAACTCCAAGCACACTAGGAAGACCAAGATTCAAAAATTTGAGTGAAATTTATGAGAAAGAAGATGATAATGATAATGGTTTGAACTCTTTATTTTCTTTGTATTGTCATGTTGATGACCCAATTCATTTTGAAGATGAAATAAAAGAAGAAAAATGGATTGAAGCAATGAATGAAGAGATTGGTGCAATAGAAAAGAATGACACATGGGAGTTAGTGGACCTCCCAAAAGGTAAAGAATTCATTGGAGTAAAATTGATCTATAATACGAAGAGAAATGATCAAGGCAATATTTAAAGGCAAAAAGAAAGACTTATTGTGAAAGGCTACAAGTAACGACAAGGAGGAGACTATAAAGAAACCTTTGCACCTATTGCAAGAATGGAAATAGTGTGGACAATGTTGTCCATTGCAGCACAAAAAAGTTGAAAGTCTACCAAATGGATGTGAAATCATCATACCTGAATGGAGTGTTGAAAGAGGATGTATATGTTGGACAACCTCCAAGATATGAGATTGAATTCCAAGAGCACAAAGTGTGCAAGTTGAGGAAAACTCTTTATGGGATGAAAAAAGCAGCAAGGGCATGATACAACATAATTGATGCATACCTGATATAAAATGGGTTTGAAAAATGTGATGGTGAACCCACACTCTACATCAAAGAAAATGATGGTAAGATCCTTATCATTGTTTTATGGTAAGATCCCTTTTCCCTAGAAGTATCTCATGAAGAATGAATTTGAAATGACTAATTTCGGTTTATTGAGATACTTCTTGGGCATAGAAGTAAAGAAAAATGAAAATGGAATTTTTATTCCCCAAGAAAAATATGTTGCAGAACTTTTGAAGAGGTTTAACATGCAGCACAAAAAGGAAGCAATAAATTCAAATGTCATGGGGTTAAAGTTAAGAAAAGAATATTACAGCAAGAATGTCGATCCGACATTATATAAGAACATAGTTGGCAGCCTCATTTATTTGACTGCAACTAGGCGTGATATTATGTATGATGTAAGTTTAATTTCTAGACTCATGGAGACACCAAATGAGACACATTGACAAGAAGCCAAGAAAATTATAAGGTATGTGAATGGAACAAAGGAGTATGGTGTTCTATACTCAACTGATAATTTCAAATTGATTGGTTACACTGACAATGATTGGGTTGGAAGTGTAGATGACAGAAAGAGCACATCTGGGTATGTGTTTCATTTGGGATCGGGAGCCATTTCATGGGCTTCCAAGAAGTAACCAATATTTTCTTTATCAACAGTAGAAGCAGAATATGTGGTAGCAATAACAACAACATGCCAAGCAATATGGATGAGAAGGATGCTGAGATATTTGTGTGATGGGCAAGACAAGGAAACCACAATTTATTGTGATAATAGCTCAGAAATTTCATATCAAAGAATTATGTTTTCCATAAGAGAACAAACCATATTGATGCAAAATAGAATTGGTTAACAATGGTGAGATTATTTTGCGGCACTGCAGGACATAGGAACAGTTTTGAGATACCTTCACAAAGGCATTAGCAAAGAATAGTTTTGAGTATCTCAGAAAATGTCTGGGAATGACTGATGGCTGCAGTTGCGATTAAGTGGGAGTGTTGGAATTTTACTTCCAACCACCACCATGAATGAGAAGCAGTAGAAACCCACAATTTCATCAATTGTGATAGTAGAGAAGGAAAATAATAGATCTGAGAACTAGAGGTGTTTTTATGAATCCACGCAAAGATCAAAGCATAGTACAAAGTCTTAAACTATGAGTTTAATTCCATCTACCGCATTGAATTACCTTTTTCCTGCAACATGCAAATCACAAGTCCTTTGTTTTACCATTTAAGCCATTCACCATATGTTATTTTACCGTCGATGCGATAACTAGCGAGACCTACCTTATCCTTACTGCATGGACCAAACTTTGTTTTACGTTCATTTTCTTTTGTATTTCACATTTTGCATTTACCAACATTTAGCTGCCTCTAGATCACATTTCGCATTGTTTACCACTTACCTCTCTACAGCCGCAAGTTAAGTTGTTTGTTTTGTGACGCGATCGTGTTGTCGTGCATTGTGCTCGCAACCTTTTATGTTTAATTGTGTTCACGCCAGATAAAATTTAAGCTTGCCGATCTGCGATAAGGAGCCGGATGTGATGAGGACTCGAACCAAATCACATAAGTTTGAGGTCTACAAGTTTGTGTGTTTGAACATGTTTTCGCGCATTTTTGTGTATAAGCAGAATACGGCATATGTGTCGATTAAATAAGCAAAATATGGCATGTGTGCCGATTAAATGCAGAAATGGGTCTTTTGACATCTCAAGAAAGAATGTTTATTGAACGTCTGCTTAACGTTGAACAACATTGATTAGAATTAGGTTTTCAGGCTTCCACCATTTTGTATAACTAATGTAATTTCATTTTTGATAATAAAAATGAATGAAAAAGGAATTTGTTCCTCTTCTTTTATTCTTAATTTCTGCATATTTCTTTTTATTCTGTGTGATTGGGGAAACACATTTCCTCTGTCTCATTGAATTCCGAATTTTCAATAGAAGAAACTAACACTATCATTTTTTCTCTCACATTGAATATGAGGGTGATGTGTGATTTCATTAATGTTCAACTTGGAATTGGTAATTGTGTGTTAAAAATATATATTATAAATAGAAAACAATGTAGACTATAATAAAAAGAGAAAGAAATGATTACACATACTTTGCTATTTTTAATTAAAAAACTAATAATCTCATTCCATTTTTCTCAGTTCCTTAGATGTAAATATCCAATGTGAAAGAAATGTTATTTTTCATTTTGCACTTATAAATAAAATAAGTTTTGCATTTAAAAAAAAGATTTGCATATCTAGAGATTTCATCCCTCTATAAACTTGGTACATCACTCGTTAATATAAACTTGGTACATCACTTGTTAAGATAAATCTATATTGGTTAATAAAAAAACAACTTCCTCAAACATCTATATGGTCAATAAACTTTTAGTTCTAAATATAATAAAGAAAAAACAACACTCTATACATATAACTAATAAATTAGCTAAACTATTACTAACTAAAATAATTTTATTATAAGTTAACTAAATTATTCTTACTCATAATAATTATTCTTTTAATTTCTAAATTACAATAACAAACCAAAATATATATATATATATATATATATATATATATATATATATATATATATATTTTGCGATCAATAACAACGATACTTCTCCTTATGATACCATTCATGCGGTGTAGATTGAGCCATTGATTGTTCGGATCAATGATTCTCTTCTTAAAGTTTTCAGGAACAAGTTGGAATATAAAATTTACCAAAATCGAAGAGAGTTTCCATATATTCTAAGTTATATGGTGCCAGTTGTAGTGTTGTAATGGCTGTTGAAGGTGCATTTCTGGAGGTTGTCAGTGAGGTTCCTGCAGGAGAAGAACCTATAGAGTCTGCTAACTTTCCTGGATCATATTTAATAGAATTTTGATTGTGCTTTAATAGAGGTGCTAATTTTCCTGGATCATATTTAATAGAATTTTGATTGGGTTTTAATAGAGGCGCAACAGTGCCTAAGTTCACATTCAACATCGAGAAATATCCAAGAGTACCTTGGAATAATAATTGCAGACCAACTTTATGGATGGGCAGGACGACGTCTTCCTCCTACAAAACATTGCACTGCAGGTTTGATACTTTGTTTTCTGCCTCGACAAATGTATGGTCATTAGTTACTCATTCAATCACATCGGTTCACTGAACATTAGCAACATATTGAGTGTTTGGTTACTGATTAATTGACAGAATATGTAAGAAATACAATACGCAGCCAGTTGTTCAACAACTGGTATATATATAGCCTTTTCTCATTTAATGTCTATTGGCATGCTATTTATTTCTCGTCACATATTCCTAGTTCAGTTACTTATGAGTTAAATTCTTTTTTTTATGATAAAATGAAATGAACTTTTATAATTGAAAATATTGATAGAGTGTTTTACAAATTAAAGATAAACCTGAATAACCTTATTAATAAGGTATATATATATTTATAATTAATACATTATTATTTGTATGGTTAATAATAATTGAAATAAAATTATAATTTAATTAATTTTATGATTTTTCAATATTTATAATGAAATATTATATAATAATTATAATAATATAAGATAATATTATAATTTAATTAATTTTAAAAATTTCTTAGAAAGAAAGTATTTGATGTTCATAATAAATTGGGGTTTACGATTGAGATTAGTTGCAAATAGATTCCAAATATTTATTTATTTTCCATTATATTAAAATATATAATATGAAAATTTCAATATATATATTATATAGTGGAGAATAAATCTTAAATATTAACAAATATTTGTTTTCAAAAAGTATTCAGGTTTTTTTTTTTTTTGAGAATCACTCCTCTAGCGGCAACTTGTACTAGTTTGTACACTTGGATAAAATATTAGACTATTGAAGATTTTTAAGCAATAAGATTAATAGTTAATAGTTAAGGGACATAATAGACACATTCATAAAGTAATTAAATTAATGTTTCTTGCTTAACCGTTTCTTGATGTCTTATTCTTGAAGTCTTAACTTGAAGTTTATTCCCATCTTGTTTCTTCACACCAAGAGTTGTCAATCTATCTATTCATGAGTCTTTAGAAACTTGAATGGTAAGTTTTAGAAATTCAAAATTTAGTCATTGTATTATTTTTTATATTTTAATTCAAATAACAAACTAAAATTACTTATTTTTACTTTTGCTTCACCAAATATTTCATTCGAAAGAAACTACTACTTCATAAACAACTATTAAAAAATCCATACATACATTTAGACAACTGACTTCAATCTATAAGAAGCATGTGGACAGTAGGCTTCAATCTATCGGGGCATCAGAGGTAATCTTGTAACCTGATTGTACTTGATCTCATGAGACCTAAAATGATTTTGTAGGTATTATGCTTAACTAACTTGGTTTTATGTTAATGTTGCACAAATACATAAACGGCTTTATGAAGTCCATTTATGGGATAAGTGTTGCAAAAGAGAAGGCTAGATGTCACACATATACATTACCACAATTTTTTTTTTTCTTTTTACCATGCTTATAGGGTACATCTACGCATTTTATTTGCCTTCACCACTATCAAGGCCAAACTCACAATCAGCATTTAAGGAAAGGAGCAATTACTTTTGCGGACAGTGCAAAGCTTAAATATAGTTTTAGCATTACTATTTGTTTCGAGCATAATTCACAACTAAGAAGGTTATATAGTTTTGGCCAAAATAACTTGTATGCTCACGAGGCATGCCACATACCACCTTTCCCGCACTGATTCTGAAATAAATTTTGGTCTGGTTTTAACATGTGTAAGGTCGAATCTCCATGGAGGATTTTTTTATTAAGGTTCACGCATGAGAGTAAGACTCGTAACCCAACAGGTTTGGCGCGCATCAATTAATCTGACCTTGATTTTAGTTCGCTTGGGGATTTGTATTGTACCACCTGGCAGGTTATTCAATTCCCCCATCCGGATGGTAGCGTTATTCACTCTTGGCAGTCTATGGTTTCTCGCCAGGTTTGGCGTGCTAACCCTTGGATCCGCATGCTCTTCGTCACTTGCTCTGTTCACAATCGGAGAGCTCGTCGGCATGAGGGCTCCTTGATTTCAGCTCGGAGCTCACGGCATTAAGATTTTCTTTGTTTATTTCTGTGATTCTAAGACGGACATAGCAGTCTCTGCCCTTGTGTATATAATAGGTTAACCTTCCAGGTATTGTGTCAATCTAGCACATAGATTATCTTTGCTACTCAGTTTTCAACTCTAATTTCTTATCTTATGTTTACGAATACCTGGTTTTTGTCTGACCCTAATGAGTTTCTCATGCAGGGTGCCCTCAAAGGCTTGCTACAGCAGCTTCCACTGGTTTTAGTAGTCGTCCGTCCGACTGCCCATTTCCTCAGGACTGAGGTAAGTGTTTTCTACACCTCCTTCATCAAATTGGGTTTGTTGTAGCTCAAACTCCTGCATAACCTTCCCCTTTTTTTTTCTTTGGTTATCGAGGCAGTATTTAAACAAATCTTCTTCACTAATTTCTGTAGGAGAATGCTACTGGAATCAACTCCTTCGCCAGGTAACTTCCACCTTAGTAACAAGCGTTAAAGTTTTGTTGTTGTATTCGATGCTCGCATCCTCCCTATAGGAATTTTTACTGACCCGATTGTTTTTGCTCAGGACAGGTAAGTGGTTCATGACCCTCCCCTCGCATTTTATTGGCTGCATCACCCCAGCGAGGTCATGGCTAAATCACTGGTCTTCCTGTACAGGTATTTAAGCTTTCCAAGGGAGCTTAACTTCCTCTGCTTGCCCTGTCGAGGGTTAGAGTTTTCTTGGATTCGACTGCTATGGATTGTGGCCAAGGTTTTCGAGCCGTTTGGGCTAGTATTAATCGGTTCTCTCTTTCAGTTAACTAGATGGAAAATTCATAGCTTTCCTATACTTCCCAATAGAGATTGAGGCTTTTACCCAAGGTGGATTTCTATGTTTACTACAGTTATGTACGGTGGCTCCACATTTAGAAATGGGTCCGAGGATAAGTCCCAGCCCGAAGTTGTATAATAGGGATAGAACCTGCACAAGTTATACTGTCTATTTATGTTAAATTTGCAAACTCTTTGTGCTTTTAGACAGATTGTAACGAATTTCTGGAGGTGGCCGTCCTGCATGCAATCTCTGTCAGAGTTTTACTATCATACATCTCAGTTTATATCAATAGTTATTCTATTTATGTTCTGTTATGTTTTATACATAAAATATATATACATTCCTGTTTCGATTCTTCTCTGCGGAACCTCCTATAACATAAGTCTCTTGTTCTTTTCTAGTATTTTCTTTGTAAGCATATAATGAGACAGTATTGCCGGGCGTCGGTTCAACACAAGCTTTGAGAATTGATCATATTACTTCGTTTCTTACTTGAATGCTACGGAAGTAGTTAACTTTATCCAGTGTTTAGGGTTATTTCGTGGAAACTGGTTGTTCTGTTCTCTATCTTTTTTTCTTGCCTTTATGGCTATGACTACCTGCCATTAAGGTGGATTGCTATGTATTTTTCTCAGTTTACTGAAGCGTTTATCCTTACTTTTCTTAATTTCTTGCTGTAAACAGAAATTTCTCTACTGCTACTACATATACTAGAAGTACTGATAATCTTCATGACAAGAAATCTACTTTTTTCATCATTTTAGAAACTTCAGAGTAAAGAAATGCTGAGACAAATGCTTCTTAATTTATTTATCTCTACTGCCAGAGTTACTCTCAGTAATTTTCTCTTTTTATTTTCTGAAAACTTAACGGTAAAAACCAGATGCATTTCTCTAGTTAATATTAGAGTTGCTTACAAGCTTGCACAAAACACTTGAAAAATATTCATCTCACTAAATAGAGATCATTCAAAGATGTTTATACGGTTAGCCTTAACACTCTGAATCACTTATCTAGTTAACAGTAACACATAGAAACTTATATAAACTTGGCTAACAATATCACTCAGTGTATACTTATCTGAGTCTTAGGTAATCTTTTTTTTTTAGCTGATGTCCTCCCAACCTTCAAGCAAGGCTATTACGTCCTCCACTTGCTCCCTAGCTGCAGAATCTGGACGGTGCCACGGGTTAACAGTGGAGATGTCTCTGTTGTGACCTCTGGATGGCCAATCCAGTCACTAAAAAAAAATCTAATCACTCAATGGAATTCAGGAAGAAAATTTCCACTGGACCTTTCCAGCTCAAGAAAAATTCTCTCCCTTCTTTTTCCAAAAATTTTTAGAACCCCCACCCCTTTCCAGGATTCTCTTTTTATCCTCAAGGGGTGGGTAACTGTATCTCCCAACTGTGCCCAACCACCTCCTATTCTTAGAAAACTTTTACAACATCTTTTTAAAGATTTCCTTTTCATTTCCTAACCTCCTATTCTAATAAATTTCATTTAACATAATTAATTCCTTGTTTTTAACCAAAACAATGTCTCAAGTCTTTTACCAAAAGTAAAATAATAACTGTCTTTTAACTAGTACCTACTAGTTAATCTTAATGAGACTGTTACATCTCCCCCCCTGAGAGTAACACCATCCTCGGTGTTTTCAGCTCATCTCTGCGAAAAGCTTCGGGTAAGCCTCTTGCATGAATCTTTCATCCTCCCAAGTAGCCTTGTCCGGTCCAAAGTGCTTCCACTGCACTTTCACCTAGACAACTACTCTTTTGCGGAGTTCTATCTCTCTTCGATCAAGTATGCGTAGCGGCTCGAACAGAAACTCTCCGTCCAGTTCTACCTGAAAAGCAAATGCCCTTAGTTAGTACTGTTATATAGTAATCAATTTTCCAACTAGGATTTATTTTTATTTTTTTTACCTGAACATTCTGCCAATGAATTACATGTTTCTCATCATGTACATATCGCTTTAACAAGGATACATGGAACACATTGTGTACTTGTATATGGCTGGGTAAGGCCAGTCTATAGGCTACCGGTCCCACTCTTTCCATTATTTGGAAAGGGCCACAATATCTAGGAGCCAATTTGGCACAAGAGGTCCACCTCAAAGTGCTTCTTTTCAGCTTAATTCTTACGTAAACATGGTCTCCTACCCTGAACTCCCGGTAGGAACTTTTCTTATTTGCATAAGTATTTTGTCTATCCTATGCAGCCTTCAGATTCTGCCTTATCCTTTTTACTTCAGCTTCCATTTCAGCCAACATCGCCGGTCCTAACAACAATTTTGTCTCGGGACTACTCCAGTTTATAGGTGTACGACACTGCCTTCCATATAACGCTTCGAAGGGGCTCATTTTCAGTGATTCTTGGTATCTGTTATTATACGTGAATTCCACAAGATGCATATAATCTTCCCATTTAACTGGCTGCTGCATTACATACGTGTGCAACATATCCTCCAGAACTTGGTTTACCCGTTCTGTTTGTCCATCCATTTGAGGGTGATATGCTGTGCTAAAGTGTATCTGTGTTCCCAATCCAGAGAACAAGATCTTCCAAAATGCAGATCTAAACTTGACATCTCGATCTGATATCACCGTCTTGGGTATGCCATGCAATCTAAAAATCTCCTTCATAAATATATCTGCAATCTGTGCAGTTTTGTAAGTGGACTGCACAGGTATGAAATGGGCAGATTTACTTAACCTGTCCACCATTACCATAATCAAATCATTTTGCCTCTTGGTTCGGGGTAGACCTGTGATAAAATCTAGGGAGATGACCTCCCATTTCCACTCAAGAATAGGTATGGGCTGTAATAGCCCTGCAGGGTGCTGATGCTCCACCTTAACGTGCTGGCATTCCAAAAATTTTCTTAGATACAATGAAATATTCTTACACATGCCTGGACAATAATATACCTTTCTTATTGCAGTGAGCATCTTTTGATATCCCGGATGGCCAGCATAATTACTGCGATGGAACTCATTAAGAATTAACTCCTTAAGGTTCACCCGATTCGGCACATAGATTCTTCTGCGAAAGGTCATCACTTGATCTTCATTTCTTCCCCACTCTGATGATTTGCCTTGCTTCCTATCATCCTCCATTTGTTGCCATAGGAATTTGTATTTAGGGTCCTTCTAGGCTTCTTCTTTTAACTGATCTAACAGTTGGCTTTCTGATTGACTGAAATACATTGCATAAATTCCATGCAATTTTCTGCTTAGTGCATCCGCAACACGATTTTATTTTCCTTTAATGTGTTGTATATCCACGTCAAATTCACTCAAGAAGGCATTCCATCTGGCCTGTCGAGAGTTTAAATCTGGTTGCTTGAAATAATTGGTCAAGCTGCTATGGTCGGTTTTAAGTACAAAGCTTTTGCTCAGCAGATAATGCCTCCACACCTGGAGGGCATGAACTACTGCGGTAAGCTCTAAATCATAGGAATAATATTTTTGTTCATATTATTTCAGCTTCCTAGACTCATATGCTATTACCTTTCCTTCTTGAGTTAATACTGCATCAACTCCTTCCTTGCTGGCGTCAGTACACACCACATAATCTTTATTGGGGTTAGCCACCCTCAAAACTGGTGCTGTGGTTAGAAGCTGTTTCAAATTTTCAAAACTGTCCTGGAATTCCTTCGTCCATTTGAAAGGTTTGCCTTTATTTTGCAAGGACGTAATAGGATAGGCAATCTTAGAAAAACCTTCGATGAACTGCCTGTAATATCCCGCCAGACCCATAAATGATCTGATGTCTGCCACATTCTGTGGTACTTGCCATTCCATGATAGTTTTAATATTTTCAGGATCCACAGCTATTCCTTCAGCTGTCACAACATGACCCAAGTATTGGATTTCTGATTTAAAGAAATCGCACTTGCTAAATTTAGCATAAAGCTGATGCTTTCTCAGCATTTCCAATACTATTCTTAGATGTTCCTTATGTTCTTCCTCGCTCTTTGAGTAAATCAATATGTCATCTATGAAGATCAATACAAAGTGATCTAGAAACTGATGAAAAATGCCATTCATCAACCTCATAAAGGTTGCTGGCGCATTTGTCAATCCGAAGGGCAATACCACAAACTCATAATGCCCATATCTAGTGCGGAATGTTGTTTTGTAAATATCCTCATCCTTGATTTGAATCTGATGATATCCAGACCTCAAATCTATTTTAGAGAACACCTTAGAACCTCTTACCTGATTGAATAAATCATCAATTCTGGGTAGAGGGTATTTATTCTTAACAGTCAGCTTGTTCAGTTTCCTGTAGTCCATACACATGCGTAAGGTTCCATCCTTTTTTCTAACAAAAAGAACTGGCGCTCCCCAAGGAGACATGCTTGGGCGAATATACCCTTTATCCAACAATTCTTGCAGCTGTATCTTTAACTGAGTTAGTTCTGGTACACTCATTCTATAACGTGCTCTTGACACCGGAGAGGATCCAGGCAATAATTCAATGGTGAAGTCAATATCCCTTTTGGGTAGAAAACCTGGAATATTTTCTGGAAATACATCCAAAAATTCCTATACTATAGGAATATCTTCTATAATTGAAGCCTTGTCCTTGGAGTCTACATATCCTACTTGAATTGCGTATAACTGACACCCTTTTCTGATACATTTGCCCATTTGAGATGCTGTTATGGGGCATAATTGTACAGGATTTTTAACTCCTTTGATTTATTTACACGTGCCATCTTGCATTCTGTAGTAAATTGTCTTTTCTTTGCAGTCCACAATTGTCCAATGTTTCTCCAACCAGTCCATCCCCAATAACACATCATACGATCCTAATGGTAATATATTCAAATCTGCCTGTATCTGCTATTTTTCCACTTCCAGCATACAATTAGGAATTTTTGCAGTGACTTTATGTTTTGCCCCAGTAGCTAATTGAACTAACCATGAGTTCTTAAATTTATTTTCTTTTAGTTTGCATAATTCTACTATTTTAGGACTTACATAACTTAAACTTGCTCCAGGGTCTATTAAAAATCGAAACAGGTTTAGTTAGTATAGTACCTTCCAATTCAATCATGGTGGGCTGAAAATCAGCCTGTCGATCTTCCAAGGCTGCATTAATGTGAGGTATATTTCGCGCCACGTCACCCACTGTAGATGCCTCCTACAAATTTGCTACAGCTTCATTTTTGTGTCGTTGGGGACATTTTTTGTAATAATGAGCCTCCCCACAACCCTAGCACTATAGAGGAGGTTTTGAATTCTATCCTTGCTCCGTCTTGCTAGAAGATTCAGTGGGTTTCTCCTCCGCTGGCCACTTGATCCTTTGATGGTTTTTACCAAAATGTTTGCCAACAGCATTCCGTGCTGAGCCTTTTATGTTACTGCTTTTACTATTTTTAAAAGTAGAATTACTTTTCTGGTGTTTCCTTGGCTTCCAGCTTTTCCCACCATCACCCTTGGCCTTATTCTGCTGGTAGCACATTCGTGCTTTATGAATTACCTCATCCATGGTTTGTGGGTTGACAAATTCTATCTTCTCCCTCATTGGGGTGGGTAAACTCTCTTAAAAACCTCTGCACCTTGGATTTTTCCTCCTGAATGTAAGGAATGTAACGTAACAGGGAGGTGAACTTCGTAACATATTCATCCATGGTCATCTGCCCCAGCTGAAGGTCATGAAATTCCTTTGCTTTGTCATCATAAAATCTCTCCGTTAAATACTTATCCTTAAAGTATTGTTGAAACTATTCCCATGTGATATCTCGCTCATCTAGGCTGCGTACATTTTTCACCTCCTACCACTACAGAGTGGCTTTTTCTCGCAGCTGATAAATAGCCAATCTGGCCTTCAAATTGTTGCTATACTCATATACCTGAAAATACGTGTTTATGTTGATTAACCAAGCTTCAGCCACCTCTTCCGCCTCACCGTCAAAGGTTGGTGGCTTAATTTTATGAAATTCCCCTTGCAGTTCCACTCTCTTCCTTTTATGATCTTGCTGATCGGACAGATTGCCTGATTCTGCCTCATTATAATTTATGTTTTTACTCTTTTGAGAGGGAATCTTTTCATTCCTGCCAGTAATATCATTTTTGGTTTGATGTTCTTCCTGTTCCGTGGATAGTTCTTTTTCCGTACTGGGATGTCCCATCTCCTGGTTTTGCTTGTCAGATAAACTTTTCAGGATCTTTTCTTGATCCTGTAACAATCTCTCGTTGTCCCTCCAGAATCTTAACATTTCTTCTTGCAAATGTTGTACTGTACGCAGCAGGAATGCAGTTTGCTGCTGCTGTTCCTCCAACAGTCGACTCGTTTTCTGATGTTGTTCTACATTTAATTGAACCCACATTTCCGGATTCATAATTGTAGAAACTGGGGTTTCCTCTGGTTGTCACTGCATTGCTGCCTCTTCTCTCAGATTCTCTTGCTTCCCCTTAGTGCATTATTCACATACACAACTTTACTATTAGTAGACCCTTAAGGTTGCCAGTGTAGCAACTTGGCTCTGATACCACTTGTCACACATATACATTACCACAAAAAAAAATTTTATTTTTACCATGCTTATAGGGTACATCTACGCATTTTATTTGCCTTCACCACTATCAAAGCCAAACTCACAATCAACATTAAAGGTATGGAGCAATTACTTTTTCGAACAGTGCAAAGCTTAAATATAGTTTTAGCATTACTATTTGTTTCGAGCATAATTCACAGCTAAGAAGGTTATATAGTTTTGGCCAAAATAACTTGTATGCTCACGAGGCGTGCCACATACCACCTTTCCAGCACTAATTCCGAAATAAATTTTGGTCTCGTTTTAACATGTGTAAGGTCGAATCTCCATGGATGATTTTTTTATTAAGGTTCACGCATGAGAGTAAGACTGGTAACCCAACGGGTTTGGCGCGCATCAATTAATCTGACCTTGATTTTAGTTCGCTTGGGGATTTGCATTGTACCACCTGGCAGGTTATTCAATTCCCCCGTCCAGATGGCAGCATTATTCACACTTGGCAGTCTATGGTTTCCCGCCAAGTTTGGTGTGCTAACTCTTGGATTCGCATGCTCTTCGTCATTTGCTCTGTTCACAATCAGAGAGCTCGTCGGCATGAGGGCTCCTTGATTTCAGCTCGGAGCTCACGACATTAATATTTTCTTTGTTTCTTTCTATGATTCTGAGACGGACATAGCAGTCTCCACCCTGGTGTATATAACAGGTTAACCTTCCAGGTATTGTGTCAATCTAGCACAGAGATTATCTTTGCTGCTCTGTTTTCGACTCTAATTTCTTATCTTTTGTTTATGAATACTTGGTTTTTGTCTGACCCTAATGAGTTTCTCATGCAGGGTGCCCTCAATGGCTTGCTATGGCAGCTTCCACCGGTTTTAGTAGTCCTCCGTCCGACTGCCCATTTCCTCAGGACTGAGGTAAGCGTTTTCTACACCTCCTTCATCAAATTGGGTTTGTTCTAGCTCAAACTCCTTCATAACCTTCCCTTTTTTTTTTCTTTAGCTATCCAGGTAGTATTTAAACAACTCTTCTTCACTAATTTCTGCAGGAGAATGCTACTGGACTCAACTCCTTCGCCAGGTAACTTCCACCTTACTAACAAGCATTAAAGTTTTGTTGTTATATTCGATGCTCGCATCCTACCTATAAGAAGTTTTACTGACCTGGTTGTTTTTGCTCAGGATAGGTAAGCGGTTCACGACCCTCCCCTCGCATTTTATTGGCTGCATCACCCCAACGAGGTCATGGCTAAATCACTGGTCTCCCTGTACAGGTATTTAACCTTTCCAAGGGAGCTTAACTTCCTCTGCTTGCCCTGTCAAGGGTTACAGTTTTCTTGGATTCGACTGCTATGGATTGTGGCCAAGGTTTTCGAGCCGTTTGGGCTAGTATTAATCGGTTCTCTCTTTAAGTTAACTAGCTGGAAAATTCATAACTTTCCTATGCTTCCCAGTAGCGATTGGGGCTTTTACCCAAGGTGGATTTCTATGTTTACTACAGTTATGTACGGTGGCTCCACATTTAGAAATGGGTCCGAGGATAAGTCCCGGCCCGAAGTTGTATAATAGGGACAAAACCTGCACAAGTTATATTGTCTCTGTTTATGTTAAATTTGAAAACTCTTTGTGCTTTTAGAGAGATTGTAATGAATTTTTGGAGGTGGTCATCCTGCATGCAATCTCTGTTAGAGTTTTATTATCAGACATCTCAGTTTATATCAACAGTTATTCTATTTATGTTCTGTTATGTTTTATACATAAAATATATATACATTCATGTTTCGATTCTTCTCTGCGGAACCTCCTATAACATAAGTCTCTTGTTCTTTTTTGGTATTTTCTTTGTAAGCATATAATGAGACAGTATTGCTGGGCATCGTTTTCGTACAAGCTTTGAGAATTTCTCATACTACTTCGTTTCTTACTTGAATGATACAGAAGTAGTTAACTTTATCCAGTGTTTAGGGTTATTTCGTGGAAATTGGTTGTTCTATTCTTTATTTTTTTTTCTCGCCTTTATGGCTATGACTACCCGCCATTAAGGTGGATTTCTATGTATTTTTCTCAGTTGACTGAAGCGTTTATCCTTACTTTGCTTAATTTCTTGCTGTAAACAGAAATTTCTCTACTGCTACTACATATACTAGAAGTACTGATAATCTTCATGACAAGAAATCTATTTTTTCAATCATTTTAGAAACTTCAGAGTAAAGAAATGCTGAGACAAATTCTTCTTAATTTATTTATCTCTGCTGCCAGAGTTACTCTCAGTAATTTTCTCTTTTTCTTTTCTGAAAACTTAACGGTAAAAACCAGATGCATTTCTCTAGTTAATACTAGAGTTGCTTACAAGATTGCACAAAAAAAAATATTCATCTGACTAAATAGAAATCATTCAAAGATGTTTATACGGTTAGCCTTAACACTCTGAATCATTTATCCAGTTAACAATAACACACAAAAACTTATATAAACCTGGCTAAAAATATCACTCAGCGTATACTTATCTGAGTCTTAGGTAATCTCTTTTTTTTAGCTGATGTCCTCCCAACCTTCAAGGGAGGCTATTACGTCCTCCACTTGCCCCCTAGCTCCAGAATCTCGACGGTGCCACTGGTTAACAGTGGAGATGCCTCTGCTGTGACCTTTGGATGGAAAATCCAGTCACTAATAGAAAATTTGATCACTCAATGGAATTTAGGAAGCAAATTTCCACTGGACCTTTCCAGATCAAGAAAAATGCTCTCCCCTCTTTTTCCAAAAATTTTCAGAACCCCCACCCCTTTCCAGGATTTTCTTTTTATCCACAAGGGGTGGGTAAATGTATCTCCCAACTGTCCCCAACCACCTCTTATTCTTAGAAAACTTTTACAATAGCTTTTTAAAGATTTCATTTTCATTTGCTAACCTCCTATTTTAATAAATTTCATTTAACATAATTAATTCCTTGTTTTTATCCAAAACAATGTCTGTCTTTTACCAAAAGTAAAATAATAATTGTCTTTTAACTAGTACCTACTAGTTAATCTTAATGAAACTATTACACTAGACCTGCAAAATTCGAGATTATTGATGCTTCTCTTTGTCGAAAACATTACCAAGTTCCCTTTGGGAGAGTCCTGATTCGACGATAAAAATGCTGCGAAGGTTTCTATGAAGTTTGGCTTTTTTGTTTAACAAACTATAAACAATCAAACGATACTTTTCTAACGAGTAAAAGTTTTCAAGATTTTCAGAATTGACGCTTTCTGAAAGCTTTCAATATTCTATATTGAAAATTTGGGAAGCTATACATTTTTTTGTCAAATAATAAATATTATTGTATAGTATATACGAGTTATTAGCTCTGAAATATCTTTGGAGGTAATTCGAAAGTATTATTTATAGGTATTATTATTTTTAAATGACTATAAGCTTTTTTTTTATAGTCCTAGTTTCTATACAAGTTGAAGTTGAAGTTGAAGTTTTACTGATTTATGGAGACTTAAGCTTTTAAAGTTGTTTTTTAATCGGAATTTGCATTGGTTAGAAGTTTAATTGTTTTATTTTTTTTAATTAGAGTTTGTAGATATAGTTGTTGGTTAATTTATTATCGGCGCAATCTACACTCCAGTATGATTTTGTATGTCACATCCTCGAAAAATAATAAATTTTATTTTTGCTAATGTCAGCCAAAGCATTAACTTAATCTTTAATTATATATAACTTGAATATTTAGATTATATATAACTTTTTTAACTTATTAATGGGCTGGCATTAATTATTAAAATACAACTATGTATTATTTATATATTTTGAATGGATAGTAAATTATCTCACCCATTTAATAATTTCTTTAGAATTTGAATGGATCATAAATTTACCTTTAACAAAAAGAATTACCACATTGAATTTCCAAATTAAGTAAAATTTTAAACATCTTTACTCTTTACTAAATTCAATACCATTTCCTAAATCAAAGGAAAAGAGTTAATTCAACACAAACAATCAAAACCCAAAATATTTTAACATATATTTTAATTAAATATTTGTAAAATGAATCCTTAAAAAGGAAACCCATGTTGTATGGATAAATTAAAATCTTTAAAGATATAATATTTCCCCATCAAAATTGCAATATTTCAAAATTTAAATAAATAAAAATCTAAGTAAATATGAAGTCTATGGGATGAATACCATGAGACAAATTAATATTGATACCATCGACTAAATATCATGGGCCACATAGTATATTTATAAAATAAATATGGTAAATAAGTAAATACAAAAAAGTATAAAGAGGTATGACAAATAAATAAATATAAAATAGGTGTAAAGAATTATGGTAAATAAATACATATAAAATAGGTATAAATAGGTAATGCAAAGAAATAAAAATATATTAAATATGATTATAAATAAAAATCTAACTATATAACAAGATTATGGGCCAAATACCATAGTAAATAAAAGAGGTATGGTAAATAAATAAAAATATAAATAAACCAAAGATATGGTAAGTAAATAAAACATCTTTTCATATTTACTCCATAATCTACTTTATATTTAAGAACACTAAAAAAATAGGTTTTATTTAGGTGAAGCCTATGGTCCAAATACCATATGCTAAATTATTATTAATACCCTGCAAAAAAAACATTATTAACCCTAATATATTATTATTATTATTATTATTATTATTATTATTATTAAATCTAATACTCATATTAATATATTATAATATTAATATTATTAAATTTAATAACTTTCGATTAATACACTATTAAATTTATTATATTATAATATATATAAATGTATCATGACATATATTAACTTTAGGTATATATGGGCATGAATAAAAAAGATATAGAATGATAGAGGTGGAGATATAGGGGGATTGACAAGAGAGGGATGGAGATAAAATAAAGGAAAGGGGAGAGGAGGAATGGAGAGTGAGAGAGAAAGACACAACTATGGAGGAGGGAGAGAGAGAAGGAGAGGGCAAGGGAGATAGTGATAGGATTAGAGGAGAGGAAGAGAGAGGGGGGTAAGAGATAAAGGGAGAGAGAGATGGCAGAAGAGAGAGGGAGGTAAGAGAGAAAGTGAGAGATAGGAAGGACCAGAGATAGGACTTGAGAGAGGGAGGGATAGAGAGAAGTTCGAGGGGGAGAGAGAGAGGGAAGAAGAAATATATAGAGAGAGAGAAGTAGAGAGAGACAGGGAGTGGCAAGGGAGATATGGAGAGAGATTTTGTATGTTTAGGGGTGAGAAAAGATACAAAGTAGGATGTATGGAGAGAAGGGGGGAGAGAAGGAGAGATGGAGGGATATAGTAATGTAGTTGGAGGGGAAGAGAGAGAGAGAGAGAGAGAGAGAGAGAGAGAGAGAGATGGGGAAGAGAGAGGGAGGTAGGAGAGAAAAGGAGAGAGGGGAAGGATGAGAGAGAGGACTTGAGAGAGAGGAGGAGAATGATGGGGGAAGAGAGAGTATTGGAGAGAGAGAGAGAGAGAGAGAGAGAGAGATGAGGGAAGATAGAGGGGGGTAGGAGAGAAAGGGAGGTAGTGATTGGATTAAAAATATGCATTTATTTTAGTGTAAGCAAAAAACTATATTGACCATGCACATTCATTTTTGTGTTATAGTAATTTAACCTATTAATATTGGAGAGTGAGAGAGACAAGGTATCATGTTTATTACAACATCCGAGCTAATAAAAATTAAATTATTTACGATTTAAATTTTCTTTTTCATATAATCGATATGAAAATATGAAAAAACTAACAAGGGTGACAATAAGAATAGTTTGAGATTAATCACAATGAAGACTATTTGTAACATGATCTTATTATTCAAATTTTCTATCTTTCAACATTATTATTGTCACTTTTCATTCAAAAAAATTATTTCATCATTAAAGTTAGTAACAATATTTATCATCTGAGGTAACTAAGAAAATTTAAAATTAAAATGATCAAGTTCATCTCAGAAATATTTAGTATATTTAAAATGATTATATTAATATTTGATATATTTACATATTATTGATAAAATTAATCATATCTTCGATAGATTTTCCTTGGCAGCACACCACTGAAACCAGCCTAGATCCATATTAACTCTAGATCTATCAAGCTCCTAGAGGGATCAAATCTCTTGAGGTGCAAACCTTTCCTCAAGTTTTGCACTCAAAACCTCGAGAGATTTGATCCCTCTCTGAGCTTGATAGATCCGGAGTTAAGATGGATTTAAGCTGGTTTTATTATTTAAAATGTAGAAATAGATTTGAAGTCTTTATAAAAACTGCGATTAAATTTTGACTATTTCCTTCCTCATAGTTATGGTTTTTATAAGATTTGAAGTCTAATTACTTTATGGAGGGTGAAGTTTAATTGTTTTAATTTATTGGAACTAGTTTTATAGTTTAGATGTTTAATTGTTTTGAAATACTTTTTTTAATTAGAATGTGTGGACATAGTTTTTGTTCAATTTATTATTTTTTATTATTTAAAAGATAGAAATAGATTTAAAGTCTTTAAAATTTTGAGAATACCTTATCTATCCAAATTTAATATTTAAAAATTATCACATTAACCTTACTTTGAAGTTGTGTAGTTTATATATATTTAACAAATCAAAATTATTTTTTCAATAATTTTTAACAATGACACATTTGAAACAAAATTCATTGGAAAATGTAATAGAAAAGACAAATACCTAGAACATTTGAACTAAGATAAATTTGTGATGAAAACCTAAAAATAACTAAAAATAAGAGATAAATTATATATTAAAAAATTGCCATAAAAAAATTATATTACCTATTTGTATAGTTCTCATTGAAATAAATAGGCTTAGTCTAATATATAGACAAAATGATTTTTTCAAGGCATTTTTTTAATTAATTTTAACCAAAATTGAGAGTTTTTTAAAACTTGATTTTAAATTGTTTAATGTGCAGAATTTTTTAGGGTGCTCAATCCGCTTATGCATTCAAACAATGTATTTTAAACAAAAAAAAAATGAACAAATTTACATTAAATTGTTTGTTTATTCCAATTAAAAACCCATTTCATATTTTAAACAACAAAAACATCACAATTTTGCTGGAAATTGTATATTCCTATGAAAAGATTCTTTCTTCCATAAACTTCAACAAATAGACCCATGTAATGAGCAATGCTAATAACCACATGTAGTGAGAAATGTTTTAAAAATTTATGGGTTAGTAGGCTATGTATGAATGAGTTTGTAGCATTAAAGTTGTAAATAACTTTATTAGATTATAATCTAACATGATTAAATATAATCAACCATAGTAAATTATAATTAATGGGTATTTAAGGGGTGATTGAGTTGGTTTATCTATGATTAGATGAACTGTTGGTTTGTGGATCAATGGTTTTAATCAACCATAGTCAATTATAATAAATGGGTAGTACAAAGGTGATTGAGTTGGTTGATCTATGATTAGATGAATTCTTGGTTAGTGGATCAATGTTTTTAATCAACCATATTCAATTTTAATAAGTTGGTAGTTAAAAGGTTATTGAGTTGGTTGATCTATGATTTGATGATTTGTGGGTTAGTGGATCAATGGTTTTATTTCACCATAGTAGATTATAATAAGTGACTAGTTAAGACATGATTGAGTTGGTTGATAAATGATTAGATGAATGGTTGGTTAATAGATAAATGGTTAGAGAATATGTTTGTTGGTGGATCAATGGTAAAGGGGTTTAGTAGGTTATTGATTTGGAGTTATCATGGGTTATTAATTTAATAGGTAATGAGTTAGATATTAAGGGATTCATAATAATGGCTTGGTCTTAATAAGTGGTGCATCATGTACCATATTAGAGGCTAGGGATTTAATGGTTTCACGATTAAATAGGATGAATTGATTTTTGTTTCTAATCTGATTCAATTTAATGGTTTCATGATTATATAAGATGAATTGATTTGTGTATTTAATCTAATTGAAATTTTCAATCCTCTGCAGTATTTCTTGCATACTGCATTGGATTTTGATTCTCTAATATATCCCACAATGTATTACATGTACATATAAAAATTTATGAGAAATAAGTGGAGGAAATGAAGCACATGACAAGGTAAAAATACACTGTATCTCCAAGAAGGTACACATTCTTGATCTTTATCTCCAAAGAATTAGTCTTTGTTTCATGAATTTGGATTTGGATTGATCTCATTATTGTTGGTGCAGAAAGAGTGGTTTAATATCTAGAGGTGCATCAATAGACCAGGGAGTAAAAGGGTTGGAATCTACATTTGAATAATGTAAAAATAAAACCAATGTTTTACTAATTTTGCAATTTTCGCTACCATTTTAAATATATGGAATGATTCCTAATCAATGTGAATTATGTAGTGCAATTGACTATTTGGATTGGAGTTTTAATCCTTTTGTGGTCATCACATCAATCAAATTAATGTATTTTATGCTTCTTATGCTTCTTCTTCTACTTCTTATGCTTCTATAAGTAGATTTCCTTCACCTTTTTTTGATAATTTTGAACTAGTGTAAGTTAATCTCACGCTTTACTTATTCCAACACTAAGAAATTTTATATGAATTTCTTGATCAGCGGTTAGACATGAATTTTGGTCAGCTTTTATCACTTCTACTATTATGGAGATGGATAACAAGACCCTCAAATCCTGTTACTTTAGGTGGCAATCATTTTGTATATTCTGCATTTTTTGTATATGAAAATTAATAGTCGTGTATTTTATTAACATACTAGTGCCAAATATATATATGCATATCATTGTACAATCATAGATTCTAACTGAAACCCACAATTTTTCTTGAAATTGTATATTCAGTGAAAAAGACTATTTCTTCCATAACTTAAACTTCACCAAATAAATAAATGTAATGATAAATGTTAATAACCACATGTAGTGAGAAATGTTTTAAAAAATTATGGGTTAGTGGGTTATGTATGAGTGGGTTGGTAGCATTAAAATTATAAATAAATATATGAGATTATAATCTACCATGAATAACTATAATCAACCATAATAAATAGTAATAAGTGGGTAGTTAAGGGGTGATTGAGTTGGTTGATCTATGATTAGAGGAATTGTTAGCTAGTGGATCAATGGTTTTAATCAACCATAGTCAATTATAATAAGTGGGTATTTAATCAGTGATTGAGTTGGTTTATCGATGATTAGGTGAATTTTTGGTTAATGGATCAATGGTTAGAGAATGTGTTGGTTGGTGGGTCAATGGTGAAGCAGTTAAGTAGATTAGGGATTTGAAGTTATGTTGGGTTATAAATTTAATATGTAATGAGCTAGATATTAAGGGGTTCATAATAATGGATTGGGTTAAATAAGTGGTGCATCATGTATTGTATTAGAGCCTAGGGATTTAATGGTTTCATGATAAAATATGATGAATTGATCTTTGGTATAATCTAATCCAACTTAATGGTTTCATTATTAAATAGGATGAATTTATTTTTGTTTTTAATTTGATCCAATGTTTTGATCCTTTGTAGTATTTCTTGCATGTTTCATTGGTTTTGATTCTTGAATATATCCCACAATGTATTACATGTACAAATCAACAATTATGAGAAGGAAATGGAGGAAATGAAACACATGACAGGGTAATAATACACCGCATTTGTAGGAAGCTACACACATTACTGATATTTATCTCCAAGGAATTAGTCTCTCATTCATGAATTTGGATTTTGGTCGATCTCATTATTGTTGGTGCATAAAGAGTATTGGATTCTCTAGAGGTGCATCCATGTATCATGGAGTAACAAGGATTCTCTATACATTTCAATAAGTTGATAATAAAACTAATGTTGTACTAATCGACCTTTTGAAAATTTTGTAGTTTTTGAGACCACCATTTTCAATATATGGAATGATTCCTAATCAATGTGAAGTATGAAGTGAAATTAACTGCTTGGATTGGAGTTTTCATCCTTTTATGGTAATCAAATCAATCAGATTGATGTATTTTATGCTTCTTCTACTTCTATAAGTAGAGTGCCTTAACCCTTTTTCTATAATTTTTGAACTGGTCTTAGTTCGCCCCAGGCTTTACTTATTCCAAAACAAAAAAATTTATATGAGTTTCTTGATCAGCTGCTAGAAGTGAATTTTGGTCATTTTTTATCACTTCTGTGATAATGGAGATGGATAACAAGACCCTTAAATGATGGTACTTTGGGTGGAAATCATTGGTATATTCAACGCTTTTTGTATATGCATATTCATACTCATTTATTTTCTTAACATATTGGTGTAAAATATATATGCATATCATTGTACAATCACTCATTCTAACTGAAACTCACAATTTTTCTTGAAATTTTATATTTCAATGAAAATGACTATTTCTTCCATAACTTAAACTTCACTAGAGAAGCACATGTAATGAGCAATGCTAATAACCACATGTAGTGAGAAATGTTTTTAAAATTTATGGGTTAGTGTGTTATGTAAGAATTAGTTGGTAACATTATAATTTTAAATAACTATATTGGATTATAATCTACCATGTTTAACTATAATAAACCATAGTAAATTATAATAAGTGGGTAGTTAAGGGGTGATTGAGTTGGTTGATCTATGATTAGAGAAAATTTTGGTTAATTGATCAATGGTTTTAATTAACCATAGTTAATTATAATAAGTTGGTAGTTAAAAGGTGATTGAGTTGGTTGATCGATGATTAGACAAGTTGTTGGTTAATGGATCAATGATTAGAGAATATGTTGGTTGGTGGGTCAATGGTGAAGGGGTTTATTAGATTAGTGATTTAGAGTTATGTTGGGTTATTGATTTAATAGGTAATGAGTTAGACATTAAGGGGTTAATAATAATGGATTGGTATTAATAAGTGGTGCATCATTTACTATATTAGAGACTAGGGATTTAATGGCTTCATGGTTAAATATGATGAATTAATTTTTGTTTTTAATATGATCCAAATTCCTGATCCTTTGCAGTATTTCTTGGATACTTCATTGGGTTTTTATTATAGAATACATCCCATAATGTATTACATGTACAAATAAGAAATTATGAGAAATGACTAGAGGAAATGAAAGACATCACAAGGTAAGAATTCACTTCATCTCTAAGAAGGTACACACATTCCTCATATTTATCTCCAAATAATTAGTCTTTGATTCATGAGTTTGGGTTTTGATCTAGATTTTGACCAATCTCATTATCATTGGTGCATAAAGAGTACTAGAATCTCTAGAGGTGCATCAATGTACCATGGACTAACAAGGTTTGTCTCTACATTTCAATATTGTAATAATAAAACCATTGTTGTACTAATCGACCTTTTTGAAAATTTTGTAGTTTGCCACGCCACTATTTTCAATATATGGAATGGTTCCTAATCAATGTGAACTATACAATGTAGTTAGTTGGTTGGATTGAAGTTTTCATCCTTTCATGGTCATCAGATCAATGAGATCAATGTATTTTATGCTTCTTCTTATTCTTCTTCTACTTCTTCTTCTTGCATAAGTAAAGTGCCTTGGCCATTTTTTTATAATTTTTGGACCAGTCTAAGTTCTTCTCAGGCTTTACTTATTCCAAAAATAAGAAATTTTATATGAATTTCTTGATCAACTGTTAGAAGTGAATTTTGGTCAATTTTTATACTTCTTCTATCATTTTGATGGATAACAAGATCCTCAAATGCTATTACTTTGGGTGGAAATCATTTGTATATTTGACACTTTTTTTATATGTAGATCAATACTCATTTATTTTCTTAATATATTGGTGTCAAATATATATGCATATCATTATACAATCACTCATTCTAACCAAAACTCACAATTTTGCTTGAACTTGTATATTTTGATGAAAAATACTATCTCTTCCATAAATTAAACTTCATCAAATAAACAAATGTTATGAGCAATGCAAATAATCACATGTAGTGAGAAGTATTTTAAAAATTTATGTGTTAGTGGGTTATGTATGAGTTGGTTGGTAGCATTAAATTTATAAATAGCTATATTGGATTATAATCCAACATGATTAAGTATAATTAACCATAGTAAACTATAATAAGTGGGTACTTTACGGGTGATTGAGTTAGTTGACCTATGACTACAGGAATTATTGGTTAGTGGAACAATGGTTTTAATCAACCATAGTCAATTATAATAAGTGGGTATAAGAGGTGATTGAGTTGGTTGATCGATGATTAGATGAATTGTTGGTTAATGGATCAATGGTAAGAAAATTTTTTGGTTGGTGGGTCAATGGTGAAGGGGTTTAGTAGATTATTGTTTTAGAGTTATTTTCGGTTTTTAATTAATAGGAAATGAGTTAAATATTAAGGGGTTCATAATAATGGATTGGTATTAATAAGTGGTGCATCATGGGCTATATTAAAGACTATGGATTTAATGGTTTCATAATTAAAGAGGATTAATCTATTTTTATTTCTAATTTGATACAAATGAATGGTTTCATAATTAAATGGATGAATTGATTTTTGTTTTTAATCTGATCCAAATTTCCAATATTATGCAGTATTTTTTCATACTGCATTGGATTTTGATTCTTGAATATATCTAGCAATGTATTACATGTAAAATAAACAAGTATGAGAAAGAACTAGAGGAAATGAAACACATGAAAAGGTAAGAATACACTTCATATATAATAAGGTACACAAATTCCTTATATTTGTCTCCAAATAATTAGTCTATGATTCATGAATTTTGATTTTGATCTAGATTTAGATCGATCTCATTATTGTTTGTGCAGAAAGAGTAATAGATTCTCCAGAGGTGCGTCAATGTACCATGCAGTAACAAGGTTGATCTCTACATTCCAATAATGTAATAATAAAACCAATGTTGTACTAATTGACCTTCTGACAATTTTGCAGTTTTCCACATCACTATTTTCAATATTTGGAATGATTCCTAATCAATGTGAAGTATGCAATGTAGTTAATTGGCTAGATTGGTTTTTTCATCATTTCATGGTCATGAGGTCAATCATATTAATGTATTCTCTACTCCTTCTACTTCTTCTGCTTCTAAAAGTAGAGTTCTTTAACCTTTTTTGATAATTTTTGAACCCGTCTAAGTTCTTCTCAGGGTTTACTTATTCCAAAACTAAGAAATTTTATATGAATTTATTGAACATGGTTAGAAGTGAATTTTGGTCAGTTTTTATAACTTCTTCAGTCATGGAGATGGATAATAAGACCTTAAAATGATGTTGCTTTGGGTGGCAATCATTTGTATAGTTGGAAACTTTTTTATATGCAGATTAGTACTGGTGTATTTTCTGAATAGATTGGTGTGAAATATATATGCATATCATTGTAAAATCACTCATTCTAACCATAAGTCATGATACACGTTCATTTCAAATTTTGGGTCATTTGGTTTTGGTTATAAGGCATTCAATTCAAATTATCTCTCATATGGTTTTGGTTATAAATAAACTCATCATAGGAATTCATTTAAAATTGTGGCTTCTCTCATTCATGCTCTTTTTATGTTGATGATAACCTAGCTAGCCAAAAGTTTTTCATTTTCATTTCTTTGAGGGATTCTTTGCAATATCCTCTGCAAATTTTTGTAGGCTCCTCTTCAAAGAGTTGGACTAGATGATAATTATTGAAACATTGACACTCAAGATCCTTATGAAATGATAGTTTAAATTACGCCCAATGATATGATATCAACCGTCGTGTATATACAGTCAACAATATTCCAGAGTTCATATTGTTTCATTATGATTATAGTATAATAACATGATTCTCCTTGTACTTTTATTTTTGAAGTCTTGATTTTCTGCACCATTGTTTTATTAGTGGTTATTTCTTCAAAAAAACTCATTCATGCCCTTCATTTGTCCCGTATTCCATGTTTGCCACTTTCTAATGCCATGATGCTTTAAGACTAATTTATACACATAGCTTAAGAATATTGTCATTCTTAAGATGGGCGTAGTATTTTAAGTTCTGTTGTGTGAATTGTATTCTTATTGTATAAATAGATATATTACAAAAATTATAAAATAATTTGGATCGGATTTATATATAAAATTCTAGTAGGCTTAATAATTAAGAGCATGTGTTTCCTTGTAAGAGGTTGTAAGTTCAAATATAATAGCATATGTAGGGAAAACTATCACTTCTACAAAGGGGTACAATGGTGTCTTTAGGAAATGTTGGACCATTTGGAAGGTAGATTACTCCACATGGAAAAGCATGTTCACTCTGAGTTCTGACCTCCTCCATCACTTGATTTAGGATTGGACAATATGGCTTTGGTAACATCTAATGCATAATGGATCTTGATTTATTTCATTTTATGTTCTTTTTTCCTTTTAATGTCCATAGGAATCGAGAACTAGGGTAGTATTATACCCATGTGATATGATGTGTGGGAAATGCCAAGCAGTATAATCTACATATCATAAAATTTTAAAGCAAATTTGTGGGGTTGACTCCCTTTCCTTATATAAGATGGATCCCCATGTAGCATGGTGCAATCTCATAAATTTTCCAAAGAATGCAGATTGAACAATGTGAAGAAAAATATGAAATTTATTTTCTTCAAGCACAAAAGGTACAAAAAGGCACATTTAGAGTTACGCTTTTATTTTTAGTTTTTTTCATGTATAAAAATATTTGTTGGAGTAACTTAACGATAATTATGAATTTATGTATTACACCAATCCTTCTCCTCCATTGTCCCTTGAAATACAATAATGTTAAAATTAGCACATTCAAAATTGAATTATATGTAGATAGAATGTAAAATACTATATGCCTTTGATCAAGTGAGACAATTAAATATTGAAAATTGGTCATAAACGACTATGAGAGGAGAAGGAAAATGAACCAAATCGGTGTGGAAGGAAAAAATATCAGCATAAAATGTACAATTCATAGCCTTTTTCCACTTTTTGGGAATAAAGTATGCTTTACGAGGCACAAAAATCCCTTTTTATTTATTTATAGGCCTTTGTACGGTCAAATAAATAGCCAAGTCTCATAGAATATCATTTTGAATCAATGAAATCTCATGGATAATACCATAACATTTGACCATGGCTACTTTGAATAGTGAATTAAAGTTTTCATGTTAGCTAAAATAATTATTTAATCAATTCTCAACAAAATATCCACTTCTCTCCTATCAAATTCTGTAATTTTTTTATTTCTGTGACTAAATTTATTGAAATATCTATTTCATAGCAATGGTTTGAACTAGTTCATCCAGTGGTAAATTTTGAATTTGTCATTTTCGAAAAAAACTTCGAATATAAACCTCTTGTGTTACAAACCAATCCAAATGCCTAAAAGAACTTAATAAAGGATAGGAAAATACTAATCCAATCACCTTAAGAGAAAGTGGTAATAGACTGTAAAACTTTGATCAAGTGACATACTTCAATATTGAAGAAGGGCATCTTTTTTATCAAATATTTTCTATTGGAACTTGAAATATAATATTTGAATATTGAGAGGAAATCTATGTTGAAATATTATAAAATCTGTAAATTTCACATAATGTAAGTCATTCCACATTATATTCTAGCTTTGAATGACATTTTGTTTACTAATTTTTATATTGATTGATCTTCTATATGTCACGATTCTTATAGAATTTATGCCTTAAAGAGTTTCCTTTGAAACATATGGTGCAATTTATAGTAGAACATTTATGATATAAACTCTTCATTTCACTTTTTATGTGTTGGTACAAAAACACCATTACAATCAGATTAACCAAAAATGGTAGTAGAATGTCATGGCTTTTATTATGATGACATAGCATCATACTGTTGAATTTTAAGTTAATATACATTTATATTAATATAGATAATATTGATTTATGCTAAAAAATTTATGCATAATAAATATATATTATCTAGATTTATTTGCTAGAATATTTGTCTCGACGAAGAAGAGAAATAATGGGAGTGAGGGTGTCAATAAAAATGTCCAACATTTTTGTGATGAAGTAGGAATTCGATTCCAACACATCGTTCCTTACACTCTGTTATTGCTCTATAATTTATAAGACTGACAAGACTAAATTATAAAGAACAACACCAAAACCACTTGAAGCTTAGGATCTAACCCTCCTAGATTCATAGATGGATATCTCTATATAAGATTTAGATTTGTTTAAGATTTCTGATATTAGGCTAACTAAATTAAATTTGAGAGTTCTTTTTTTTTATTGTTTGTGGTTGGATTTAAGGGATTTCTTTAAAAAAATTCCATTGGGCTAAGGAGTCGAAATAGGTTGGGAGTATGCATCAATTTCCATAATAGTTACAAGGCAAGCTAATTGCGAATATTGGTGTTAACTGAGTGAATTTATGAAATGGAGAATTTATAACATTTTCGGTAATGGCTTCAAAGAAATTAAGAATTCCTAAATCATACATCATAAAAAAAACATTTAAATTGTAAAGACAGTCAGAATTAAGGTACTCTGGACAGTAAATCTTAATATAAATTTCTTTTTTTACAATTGGAATTTAAAATGATGCACATGAAAATATTACAGTGAGAAAAAAATAAACATGAGTAAGGAAAAACATCACCAGGATAACACAACACATGAATCTTGCAAATCGATCCTTTATTGATGCTCCAGCTTGAAAATTACAGATACTTCCAAATGAAAAGTGCTTACAATCTATGGTCCAACCCCTAACACTGAATAAAATGCTATAGTTAAGATATTTGCAACTGATTTTCGTATCAAAAATGGAAATCTATTCATTATTACAAAATAACTGAAATTTTACATGTGCGTGTCATGCATGGACAAGTTGTAACGAATTTTTAACAGATTTCTAAAGTCATTATAGAGTTATTATTCAGTGCAACGACTTATTTAATAGATGTACAAATTTATTATAAAGTTTTTATTTAGGGCTACAGTGGTTTGTTGTGCTAGAAAATTCGATACTGCTGAGCTATTCTGATACACTTGATCTGCTGATGTAGATATTCGTTGAGCTATCTATTTTGTCATCATGCTGAGTTATCATAATCCCTGCAGTCCACATAAATTTTCCCATTCCTTTTGAGTCAGAATCTTACTTATGTTCAACTTTCTGTACACTTCATCGGTCTTGGTGTAATTTACAAATGTTGGCGTCAACTGAAAGATGTGCCTGATTTCATGTTGTATGAAGCTATAATTATTGATAACTTCATAAAATGCTTTCCCTGTCATAGTGTTCTTCATATTGGTATGCTTGGATGTATCCTTTGAATTTTGCATGAGATTTTTGACATAATCTATCCTAGGCATAAGATTATCATTGATAACTAATAAGTAAGGAAATCCCTTTTTGTTCAGTGGCTCAATCCTATTGAAAAATATACTTACTCCAATCTCCATTTGATGACATATTTCTTATAGATGTGTAACTACACTCTTATTGTTCAATACCCTTTTTACCTCAAGTATGGTGGTTGTTATGTCTGCTACTTGCAGTTGTTCCAATTCATGAATGGTTTTATAATTCAGGAACATGATGATATTGTTGGCAGTTTTTGGCTTATCCCCAAGTTCATCATTTTCTTTTTCAACATGGCAACTTTCGCTGACTCAATTAAATCCCTCTGTTAAAAAATTATTTGATTTAAGGGCATATATCATTCATATATTCAATGATATCCAACCAAATAATTTGTTTAACTCTTCCTACCATTCTTCCAGTTGAGGATTCCTGAAGCGTCTTCTGCAAACCTTCGTTTAACTTTTTTTTGATCTGCAACTCTGTTTTTATGTGCTGAATCTTTCCTTTTAATTTGATCTTGTAGGTCACTGACTTGATATTGCAGATTTTTAACTTATGATTTCTATAAGGACATGTTCTCCATAGCTTTAGCTAGCTGCTCAGTGCCTTCACCTGTTTTACCTGTGGTTGTTGTATATTCTAGAATCACTGTAAGAGGGACTACCTATAGTGGAATCATGGTCATAGATACTTATTTCGTTGATTCCTTAACTACATATCTTACTACTTTCTGTCTTTCTTTTACCATTTTCTCCATCTCATTCTCCATTTTCTTTATCTTCTCTACATGTTCAAGGATCAATTGCATCATTTCTACCTTGTGTGTTTCATTTAATTCTATCTCCTTTGACATAAGATCTTCTATCATTGGCATCTTCAGTTGTCTCTTCAAAGTAGTTAGGTTTGCATTATTCTTTCTCACAAGTGTTTCTGCCACTGCTAAATTTGAAGGATTGTACCCAATTTTCACCACAAAATCCTCCAGGGATTTGATCCTAGAGTCTTTGGCCATCGAGGAAATATAATCCATCTTCAACTGTGATTGTGTCTTGGATAATGTGACCTGCAACTTTGAGAGGCTCATGTTTGTACTGGTCAAAGTGGAGGAAAAAATTTCTTCTGTGTTATTATGCATCTCCATTTTATCTATAGGATGAATATGTTTTATATGAAACTCAAAGGAGGTCTTCTTGTAGCATGTTGCACCTTTGGGCTAAGGGACTTGTGCTTCCAAAAATGCCATCTTAATTCTTCCCTTCTCATATTCAAATGTTGATAGAATTCTACTCTGGGAGATGCTTTTTTTTTTCCAAAACTGGTTATATGTGTTGGTCTTAATAACTTCATTCCTTCTTTTGATTTCTTTGAATGTATCATAGATATCTCCTAACAGTGAGGCCACCCTTGGCCCCGGTTTACCTCCACAGTCCAGGTTTAGCTCATGTGGCTCTTAATCTTCTTTTTGATTTATTTATCAATTTCAAAGAAATTGACAAATAAATATTTTTACAACTTTCGAACGTTATTTCTATCTCCCGGGTTATATATATTATCTTCGAACTTTAGGACTAAAGTTATAACTTGATATTCCATTACATGTACATGTATTAGACCCCGTTCACATATTTCATATTTCATATGGTGCCAACTAACCATTATACATAATATACCCATGTATATATTACGGCGCCCTTCAATTATTAACGAAGTCCAACAATAATCGACATACCTTTATTAACTCATAAACCTTAATACATATTTGATTGGGCCCCACACATACAATCCTGGAATGCATACACCGTACCTTTAATTATACTTCGTGCACATCCCGTGAGCGATCACCATTAGATATCGAGCCTCCAGATCAACGGCATGTATCCATATCGCTCGGCGTCCTGATATGAATTTTAACCCATAAATCAAATGCACACCCATACCTCGTTTATCATTCGCGCACCTCGTTTATCATTCACACATCTACAACAAATGAACACCGTCTGATGGCTCTTCCCCAAATCAACGGCTCATCACAATATCGTTCGGTGTCTTCGGTACAAACTATAACGTGTGATGGCACACTTTAAACGGTGGTTTTCCAATTTTGTTCATGGACGCGTGTCAGCAGCTCTATGTAATCACTCCCAACTCCTCAAATACCGCTCACCGTATAAAGGTGGTGCGATGAAACCCTCCTTCAGCTCCAAACCACTGCTACTATTCATCTGGTCATGTTTCCACTTCTCCGCTCCAGGTTCCGCTCAGCTTCTGCTTCTAGTTCAGCCCGTTCTATATAAAAAGGTTCTTTTCATTTATTTAATCCGACGCAGAGTTCCACCCATACATAACCCTTGCAGCTATGTTTCACAGTGCTCACAAGCAACTAATCATACTTCCATGATAACTTTAATTGATCCCAACGGACATGGTCTATCATTGACCTTAGCTGTTATAGATTCAATTACTCTCATCGTGAACACACATATAATCAGGGCACATACAATCAAAACACAACACTGATAAGAAAGTCGCTTCCTTCAATGACACACAGTATTCGTTAACCAGAGTTAAACCCCACCATGATTTCTCAATAGGGTTTCACTTTTAAATTCATACACAGAGACTCATACTATACATAATTACAAAGAATAATCAACAAACGCACGAAAACGCAAGGTATTCCCCACACAGAGTTAAGCAACAAATGCACATTTACAGTGAGGTAATATCCTCCTACGATTCGACCAAGAAGACATAAAATCACACATGGGACTTATAAACAGTTCTCCAAAATAGATATATATACATACAGGCGATCAATATCAAAAGAAATTCTTACAAACTCATGGTTGGCAAGATATTCAGTTCAGTGGCCATTATCCTCCTACTCTGTTGCTGAAGAGGTTCTCTACCTCTCTAACTCTCTCTCCTCGTCCCTCTATCCCCTTCTTTAGACTTTTTAGGGTTACATTTATACCACAGGGATGACCTGAATCGGTTCAGGTCTCTAGACAGTTCAACAACTCTTAGTATTCCAATTCCTGAATCTAGACTCAATAACTAAATTAATCCTAAACTGACTCTTCGTATTGATATCTCAACCAATTCTCATGTTCTCAAAATGACTTGAGAATAATTACAATTTCCTCCCAAATATTCAAAATATTAATATTTATAAGATTTTCAAAGAACATGGGACCCCCTATGTCTACTTATGTGCAAAGTAACTTTTGAGCCTAATGCCCCTGCATCAGACTCCCAAGCTTCAAATTTTTCATGGTATCCTGATCATGTGCTCCTTCTCTCTGCCTTCAGGAGCCCATACCTGATTTTGCTGCTGTCCATCAGCTGCATCATTCTTCAACCGACTTTCTCTAGGCTTCCAGACTTTGTTCTGTAATCTGCCCCCAGCTATGCTTTCACAATCTTCCATTGTCTTTTTCCTACTGAAAATCTCCTGCTTTCCTGCTGCTGTCTGCTACTCCTGAGTCACTCTCATCACCAGTCTTTTGATGTACTCAATATCCATGTCCATCTTATCCTTTGGCTGGAAACTATCTTGCCCTCTCCTACTGCCTTTAATCTCTATCGCTGCCAATATTGCTGCTCTTACTATCTCACATGCTATTAACATGTTTATTTCTTCTTCAGGTGCCATCCTCCATGTTGCATATGCTGCCACCATGGGTGTTGCTGCTACCAATGTTGCCTCTGCGCAACCAACCTGAATATCCCTTAGGATATTTCCCTCTGCAGCACCTTTCTTTTGTTCATCATCTGCAAATTCACTCTCAGAAAATAATTCACCATTTAATTTCCTACTACTAGTGACATACTCATCCAGTATACTAGAAAATAGAAATTGATTCTGCAAGCTAGTATCTATTCCTCTCTTCTTCACAGCTTCAGGCATCCTCGCTCCAGGGTCTGCAATCCCTTTCTCTTCTTCAAATGCTCTCAGCAACCAACTCAGCCAATTCTCCTGTGTTTTTTTTACATCCTCCACATGCTGCAAGTTAAACTCAGCATTTTCTTCTTATTTGTGGGCAATCTTCAGCAATGGCCTCTCATCCTCTTGATGGATCCTGGAAATCCAATCAAGTCCTTGGAGATTTTCTTTCTCATATTCTGTCAGCATGGAATATTGATTCCTCTTCACTTTAGCAGCTTCTAAAATCTTCTCTTCAGGCTGGCTTTGGCCTACCCAACTAGCCAACTCTTTTCTGTCAATAACATTGATAATTCCCTGTATATGAGACATGGTTGTCTCATCCTCCTTCAGCAACAATTTTTGTTCTCTCAAGACAATTTCAAAGGATGAATTGTCTTCTACATCACCTGTACACATAAAAAAACTGTCGGTGTCAAAACCATGAGACCCAATGGTCTCAATTGATGACCTGGTCACCAATTCTTCTCCCGGCATTTCTAAGTCTAGTTCAAGGCTCAGAAACTCTTCATCATCTTTCTCTTCAGATTTGATAGTCATCTTTACTACTCCAATCATCATGCCCAGATGCTGGTCCTTCACTATGTTTGCAGCCAACATAGTTTCCTTCTCATTCATTTCTCTAACAACTTCAAACTGTTGTCCTTCCTCTTCCTCTGTATGATTAACACATAAATCATCAGCAGTAAAGTTCCAGTGCTTCAATGTCTCCTTCTTCTCTGACAACACATCAGTATGTTGTGCAGAACTCGTTTCCAAACCCTCTGTCAGCACCTCAGGATGCTGATCTACATCCTCCAGGAGACTATCAGCTAGTTTCACTTTTCTTCCATCATCTGCTCCATGAACTCCATCCATGAAGATCTTCCTGCCTTGCTTTCCCAGAAACTCATCCAGTGCATAGGTCCTCTGCTTTTCCAATTCTCTTCTCTAAGAATCCAACCTCCTATATAACTCAACAACTTCCATAGGAGTGGATTTCGAGAACCTTACACAACCTTTTATGCCTCTGCTTATTATTGACCAATCCTCTGTTGGCCCTTCTCTCAGCCTCAACATTTTGTTGGATGTCTTCATTTGACCCTTCTGTCTTCATCTCTCCCTGATATCTCACTATCTCAGCATTGATCTGAATAGATTTCAGATTCAATGTCTTCTTCTCACCAAAAAACTTTGAAGCTTGTTCATCTTCTAGGGGTGTACCTGCAAACACACACAACATTTTCGTTTTCAAATCACAAGACCTTTCAGTCTTGGCTGCTCCCTCAAGCACTTATTCTTGAACAGGTCTGCACATGGAATCTTCAAATTCCATCCTTGCCTCAAGAACTCTGGGTTCTTCTTCCTCTGTGGAGTCTTTCATCACTTCACATTTGTTAGACTTAAGAACACAAGCCCTTACATCATTTGGACTTGTCCAATAACTAGGAATTCCTCAATGAATTCCTCCTCAGCAAGACAAGATTCTTGCTACCTCAAGTCTTCACTATGTCTCACAAGATCTCCTGCAGGTCTCCAATCTTCTTCTGTGCTCTGTTCTGCTTCACAAGCAGGAATTTCTTCTTTCAACTCAGTTGCTCTGAGTTATTCTCTCAACAGAGAAATCTTCTTTTTCCCAACCTCACCTATAATGGTTTCCATTTCACACTCTTCTTCATGAGCCAACCAACTCTGTGGATTTCTTCTATCCATCTCTTCAATTCAGTAAGCTCTTCCTTGATCTCAGCAATTTATTTCCAATACTCTTCATCTATGATTCTCTTCCTTATGCCAACTGCTTTGGCATCTCCCCACACTCTGTTGCTGTGGCCTTTTTCAGAGCCTCTTCAATCTCTGCAGTCTCTAATATGGCTCTCAGTAGCCATTTTCTTCTCTAGGAGTTCTTCACTCACAAGCTACACTAAGCCTCTGCAACAGCAAGCTCTCTTGCTGCAACTTACCTCACCAAGCTTCTCTCTGAGCTCCGGCTTTTGGCAAGTACTGGTCCCCTCTCCTTGGAACCTTCTGGGCTTCATTCTGCAACTTTATCAAGAACACCTCTGCTCTCTGCTCATCCAACCTCTGTTGGGAATCTTCCAGGTTCTCCCACACTCTTTCCTTTACTCAGAGTCCCTTTTTTGACTCTTGTACTACTGCTCTCAAAGCTGTGATCTACTTCTGCTGAGAAGTCTTCAATTTTCTGCACTCTGACTTCTTCAAACAATCCTTCAACCAAAGTTAACACTGCTCACTTCTCTAGAGAACACTGCAATTTTCCTCTTTATCTAGCCTCTAGCTAAATACCAGGCTCACTATCTTCACTATCAAACTCTGTCTTCAATTTTCAGCGACCATAATTCTGCAACTATAATTTCAAATCAGATTAAAGTTAATTACCTGCAAGATCATGATCCTGTCCTCCACTCACTCCTGTTCACTTCAAATATGCATGCTGCATGTTAGGCTTCCCAATCTGCAGCCTTCTGTCAAACAGATTTAAACTTCAACTTTCTTTCCTGTTCAGTACGTGTGCATTTCCAAAACAACTTTTCAGCGAGCCGACTAAATTCTAGCTCTGACACCACTTGACAGTGAGGCCACCCTTAGCCCTGGTTTACCTCCATAGTCCAGGTTTATCTCATGTGGCTCTTAATCTTATTTTAGATTTATTTATCAATTTCAAAGAAATTGACAAATAAATATTTTTATAACTTTCAAACGTTATTTCTATCTCCCGGCTTGTATATATTATCTCCGAAATTTAGGACTAAAGTTATAACCTGACAGTCCATTACATGTACATGTATTAGACACCGTTCACATATTTCATATTTCATATGGCACCAACTAGCCATTATATGTAATATACCCATGTATATATTACGGCGCCCTTCAATTATTAACGAAGTCCAACAATAATCGACATACCTTTATTAACTCATAAACCTTAATACATATTTGATTGGGCCCCACACATAAAATCGTGGAATGCATACACCATACCTTTAATTATACTTCGTGCACATCCTGCGAGCGATCACCGTTAGATATCGAGCCTCCAGATCAACGACATGTATCCATATCGTTTGGCGTCCTGATACGAATTTTAACCGACCAATCAAATGCACACCCATACCTCGTTTATCGTTTGTGCACCTCGTTTATCGTTCGCGCATCTACAGCAAGCGACCACCATCCAATGGCTCTTCCCCAAATCAATGGCTCATCACAATATTGCTCGGCATCTTGGTACGAACTATAACGTGCGATGGCACACTTTAAACGACGGTTTTCCAATTTCGTTCAGGGACGCATGTTAGCAGCTCTATGGAATCACTCCCAACTCCTCAAATACTGCTCACCGTATAAAGGTGGTGCGATGAAACCTGCCTTCAGCTCCAAACCACTGCTACTGTTCATCTGGTCATGGTTCCACTTCTTTGCTCCAGGTTCCGCTCAGCTTCCACTTCTAGTTCAACCCATTCTATATAAAAAGGTTCTTTTCATTTATTTAATCCGACGCAGAGTTCTGCCCATACATAACCGTTGCGGCTATGTTTCATAGTGCTCACAAGCCTTGGAAAACTAATCATACTTCCACAATAACTTTAATTGATGCCAACGGACATGGTCTATCATCAACCTTCACTGTTACAAATTCAATTACTCTCATCATGAACACACATATAATCAGGGCACATACAATCAAAACACAACACTTACAAGAAAGTCGCTTCCTTCAATGACACACAGTATTCGTTAATCAAAGTTAAACCCCACCATGATTTCTCAACAGGGTTTCACTTTTAACTTCATACGAGGAGACTCATACTATACATAATTACAGAGAATAATCAACAAACGCACGAACACACAAGGTATTCCCCACACAGAGTTAAGAAACAAATGAAAAATTACACTAAGGTAATCTCCTCCTACGATTCGACCAAGAAGACATAAAATCACACATGGGACTTATAAACAATTCTCCAAAATAGATATATATACATACAGGCGATCAATCTCAAAAGCAATTCTTACAAATTCATGGTTGGCCAGATATTCAGTTTAGTGGCCATTATCCTCCTACTCTGTTGCTGAAGAGGTTCTCTACCTCTCTAACTCTCTATCCTCCTCCCTCTGTCTCCTTCTTTAGAATTTTCAGGGTTACATTTATACCACACAGATGACCTGAATCGGTTCAGGTCTCCAGACAGTTCAACAACTCTTAGTATTCCAATTCCTGAATCTAGACTCAATAACTGAATTAATCCTAAACTGACTCTTCGTATTCCTATCTCAACCAATTCTCATGTTCTCAAAATGAGTTGAGAACAATTACAATTTCCTACCAGATATTCAAAATATTAATATTTACAAGAAGTTCAAAGAACATGGGACCCCCTATGTCTACTTATGTACAAAGCAACTTTTGAGCCTAATGCCCCTGCATCATCTCCTCTTTTTCTCCTCTAGTGGATGTAGGATTCTGCACATTATACTGTTGGAAAGGCATAGTGGCAGAGGATGTTGAGAAAACTATTTTACCACCTGTTGAAGATGAAATTGGTGAATCTCTGATTCTAATGACAGTTTGTTGATCTTTCTCACGGCCTTGGTCAATGTCCATGCAGATTTTGGCCCTCTTCCAGTATTTCATTTTGAATTTTTTAGTGGAGGAATCAATATCTATGTTTGTTTGATCTTCTCTGGTCCTGTTCCTTCCTAATTCATTTTCTGGTTCTTTTCCTTTGTCATCATGTACTCCTGAATCTTTTCTTTGTTGTGGAGTTGGTGTTTTAATTCCTCAAGTAGAGATGACCTGCTCTTCTGCCTCCTAGAGTGTGTCAGCTACCCATTATTCTTTATTCATATACTGCTCTATCTCCAATCCGTGGGTATGAATGTAGGGCATGGACTTGTTCTTCACCCTCTTCTTGGAGACAATCCCCATTAGATCATAGGACCAAGTGAAGCTATGTGTAAACTTCATCTCCTTCAAAATTTTATCTACCTCATCCCCTGCTTCTTTGTTGTTGCAAATAAATGGACCAATATGTGATTTGATCGTGAATTGTGACTTGTTCTTGGAAGAGACAAAATGCACCTCATATACATATATCATTTGGCTAATATATTCAAGTGAAAATATTCCCATAGAGATGTACTTGGGCAGTTTGTATGGGGCCAATTCATAGCCATAAGCCTTGATTTATGTGTAATTTTGGTAGAGGTACCAGTCTGTTGTTCTAATATAATCTGTCAACTGCATCACTTTATTTATTTCCTCACAGATCCTTGGCTTTCTGGCACTAGTGAGTGCAATGATAGTTGGAGGAATAAACAAGTGTGAAAATATCCTGTAGGTGTAATTCTTCTGCTCCTTCATCAATAAAGTAGTCAAGAAAATCACTGATTAGGGTTGAGAATCATCATTCAGCTTCATCATGTCAAACTGAAATTTGTTGGACTGAAAATATGTAAACATGTACACCAACACAGAGGTGTATTTGAAAACTTCTTCTGTGTGAAACTTTAGGAACTTTTCATGAATTTCATATGCAAGAAACTTTGCATAATTGAACATGATTTTGGGTTGATTATCTGAGGAAAAAATAGAAAAGAAACCAGTCATGGATTCATATACCCACTGATCATTATGATACCCCAATAAATAAGATAAAACAAATATGATGTGTTGCGTTCTATCAAGGAATATGGAGGATGGATATGGGGGATTTTCGGTAGGCATTGGGGCATTAGTGTCCATGAATAATTCTAAGGTTTTGGCCCTACTAGAAAAATATAGCTTCTAGTATAATTATCTCAGGGCTTTGTATAAAAAGGGAATGTCATTATAAAAAATGGGGCCCTGCATGATTTCTTTAATGGATTAGCCATTGATGGAAAATAGTATCTCTCCTATAGGGTTCACTATGGCTCTCTAGTTAATGTCATAACATGATTGAAATTTTCTGATGAATACCGGGAAGTTAGGAGTTTCGGGAAAAATGAAATAAAAAAAATTCGTTTCCTAGAGGCCTATATCATTGACTTCTTCAAGGAATTTACATCGAGCCAACAATAGACATCAAACAAGTCGAATTCTAACTGTGTCTCATGGATTTTATAGTCTGTATCAGCTAGGGTTATATGATCTAAATGTACCTGAAAGTAGGCCATGGGATTGAAAGGTTGTTGTTATGCCTTTGGACGCATCTTATGTATTCTGTAAATTAGTTCTTGATCTTCAATGAAGAATGGGATGACGGAAGGGGGAACAGAGAAAGGGAAATTTCCACATAATAGAATTTGGGGAAGGGAAAAATTAAAAGGAATAGGGGGAAGAGTTATAATATAACCTTGAATGAAACTGTGGAGACCTGATGATTTATCCTTCATAAAAATAATCCTTTATTCAATTGCAGTTGTCTATGATCTATATGAGAATCCAAAAACTACAGTAATTGGATAATAATAAGCAGATTAAACTCTATCGTTAAGATGAATTGGAGTTTTAATACTGTGATATGGTGGTCGTTGATTAGGCACAGATCCGTTGAATAATGGAGTAGCCATTAATGGCTCAACGAATTTGTTAGTGGGAGGTGATGTGATTGGATGGAGGGGATAGGCGGGAGAAGACGTGGTGCAAACGACTAGTTTAAAAATTTGAATAAGAACGGTGGTATTGCTAAATATTAAAATCATTTTTGTTTTTGGGGGAAGACGTGGCTGTGAGTGGTAACCCAGAAGTGGTGTGTTAAGATTGAGGTTATAAGACAGGGGAACACAAAGAGAATAGATTACCTTATTTATTGACCCCTCTCTCCCCTCCGTCTCCCTTGTGAAATTTTCGTATACGAGGTACGAAGCGTGTGATGGGCCATTAGATGTGCACTGCTGAGTGGAAATGTCGGGAAAGTGCGGGGAGTTTAGTGATTGATGTGATTTGCGACGTGATGGTGGGGTCGGGTACAAATGAATGGTGGGGGATAGGGTAGGACTTAGGACAAATGGAAAAAATGAAGGTTCATGGGGTTGTGATAAAGGGACAATATAATCGTTGGGGGTTTTGAATAATAATAATAATAATTTAATATAAATCACATTCTCCCACTTAGGGATAAATTTCATTCTCCAATATTTATAAATAAATTACCTTTTATCCCTTTGATATTTTTCTACCACCATGAGCGAATGCAATTTTTAAATTGTGCTTTGTGGAATAATCTTCACATTTTCCTTCCATTCTTCCTCTTCAACATATCTACCTACCCAAACTAATCATTTAATTTGATTTTTACTTTTAGGGTGCATTTGGAATAGCAAACCCTCAAGTCATTTTTCTTTTGAATTTATAACCTAACACGTAACCTTATTTCTACCATTGAATTAGTTTAAACTGTTGAGTCAATTTCATTTTCTACCTATCTACTGATAAGCCAAGATTAAATAGTTTGGCGAATCATTAGGGAAATTTCAAGGTCTAAAATGGGCCTCTTAAGAAAAATGTAAAACAAAAATAAAATTTATAAGATCCAATAGGATTCAAGATGATTATTACAACCATGGGGGTTGATTCACCATTATTTAAGTAAAAGGGTAGAAAGATTAAAAAATAATAAAATAATAAAACTAATTTTCAACTTGTATTTGTAACTTTCTCCCAATTTGTTTACTCAAATTTCAAGCGAGAGTACTCATTGGATGAAAAATGTAATTCCTCATCTAATTAGTACCCATGTTGCACACTTTTTATGGATCTTGCTACACGAAAAATGAGAAATACATGAAAATGTGATTATAATCACGTCTTTCATGTATTTCTCATTTAATGACATTTTCATGTATTTCTTGTTTTTCGTGTTGCGGGATCCATCGAAAGTATGCAACATGGGTAACCATTGGATGGGGAATTAAATTTTGCATGCAAAGAGTACTCCTACTTGAAATTTGAGTAAAAAAATTGGGAGATAAGTCGAAAATATGAGTTGAAAAAGTAGTTTTCTCTTTTTTTTCCGTCTAAAATTTGATGATGTAATGACATCTTATTTTATAATTTCCAGTTTTATATTATAATTTCCTTAGGAGGCCCATTTTAGACCTCATAATTCCCCTAATGTTGTTTTTCTAACCTATCCATAGAAGTTGAAACTTCCCAATCATTATTAAATTGTATGGCTGGACATACATATCTAATGAGTAGTGGCATTTAAACTGGCAACACTTTCAGTGCTATTTATTTTTTGGGGTCTTTTAATTTATTTTTTTCATTTTTTTTTCTCTTTTTATTTTTTTATTTTTTCTGTTTTTTATACCCTCTTTTCTTTCATTTTCATATTTTTTATTAGAAGTCATCTACATTTTGAAAAAGCCTTTCAATAATGAAAACTTGCAAGAAATATGAAGTATCCAATCACCTTGAGATCCTATAATTTATAGGGTACTAACACACTCGACCAGCATAATGGGGTAGTTAGGAGTAAGAATATATCCTTGAAAGAGATGGCTAGTTTCATGTTGCATGCAAGGTTATTTCCTTCCAAATTATGGGCTAAAGAAATCAATTGTGCTTTGTACATAAAAAATGGAGATCATCGTAATTTGTTATACAAAAACAAGTTTTGAAGCATGGAGTGGCATCCAACTCGAAGTTACATATTTCCACACACTTGAATATCGTGCATTGGCCCACATTCCTTCATAATAGAGCAAGTCTTTAGATCCTAAAGAAAAGAGTTCATATTTTTTAGATATCAAAATGGCGTAAAGGGATAGAGTCTACTAGATCTTTCAATAGAAAATCTCTTCATTGAGAGCAATGCCTACTTTGATAAAAGTGCCCTTCATCCTCTAAGGAACAACATGCAAAAAGTTATGTGATTCTTCCTGAATTAGATTTAGGAGATGATGCATCCCATCGTTCTGATCATATTTCAGATCTATGTTCTAAAGTTGATTCAAAATATCATGAACATGGATGTGAGTATTCCTATACTTAACCACTTTCAAAAAATAAGTGACACTCCATGAGTGATATATTCGATGAACCTGACACAATATATCAATTTGAAAAAATATCCTCATGCACTCACAATTATAGAACCATTTATTCCCATAAATTTATACATGGTTCTAATATCCAACAATCAAACATATGAAAAAGAAATAGGGAATCCTTTCCTCGAGTTAGTTGTCGACAAGGAGTGAAAATCCCTCATTAAGAACTAGAGATGGGAAATCATTCCACTTCATTTAGATTATAATTTTTCCAAATGAAAATGCATTTATAGGACAAATAAAGTAGTGAATGGAATTGTGAGAAAATAGAAATAACAATTGGTTATCAAAGCATTTCAACATGTTAATGACATCTATTATGATGAAATCATTGATCTAATGTCCAAAATGGACTCTATTTGATAAACTCTTTCCATGGGAGAAGAAAAAAAGGTGGAAGATTCATTACATGGATGTGAAGAATTCATTTCTTCATGGTGGTCTCAAAGAGGAAATTTTATGGAGAAAACAAAAGCATATGTAAAGGATTCATTTTTAGTTTTCCAACTCAAGATGTCTCTCTTTGGCCCTAAGAAAATACCTAGAGAGTGGTATGCTAAAATGGATTCATATTTAGTATTTAAACATTTCTTTCGATGTAAATATGATCCAATGTTTATATGAGAAGAGCATTTGACTCTTTTTTGGTCACACTTCTATATGTAGATGATCTACACATCGTATGGAGGGTTGACTCAACCGTTTTTCCAATTAAAACCTCTTCGCATGACGTATTTTCCATTTTAGGTATGGGTGTGTTACAATTCTTTGTTAGACTAGAAATAAAATAGGATTCTTTAGGGATCAAAATTTATCAATATAATTCTATGAGGGAACTCTTAGCTCGCTTTCACATGACTAGCTCCAAGAGAAAAACTACATTGTTCTTATTGGGGGTACGCCTTGAGGATGGAAAGGATACATTATTACTTGATTTCACCATGTATAAAAAAATCGTGAGGAATATCCTCTATATTATTCACAAATGTACAAATATCTCATATCTAGTATATTTACTTTCCAGATAGATGCATGACTTGTATGAGTTACATTGGAAATATTCCAAGTGCATTTGTAGATATTTGTAGGGAATATCTATGGGATTCATTATGTAACAAGATATAATTTGGATGTCATTATCCGCACTAATTCTAATTGGGTTGGAGATAACATTGATCCTAAGTCAAATTTAAGATATATTCTCAATTTGGATTTTGTCACGATTTGTTGGTCTTGCAAAAATTAATCCACAATTTCTTTATAATCAGGAAAGGTAGAATACAAAGGTGCAATCCACATTACCATTCAGGCCATTTGGTTGCAAAAATTCCTCACTGAGCTTGGTGTTATATTTCTTCATATCACTTTCATTTATTGAAAAAATCAGATAACACTCAAGTTTTACATAGATCCAATGTGGTAATAATGAAAATAAACTCATTGAGATACACATGGATTACATGTGAGAATTGGTACATGATGGAGTCATTTTCTTGCAATACTGTCCCAGTTCTGAATTGACAATGGACATCTTCATAAATACTTTCACTAAGAAAAAGTTCCACTTTTGTCAAACCACCTTGCAATGAAATACATAACTACCTATCATTTGTATTTATTTTTCAATATTTTATTTTTAGAGGGGGTTTTGTTCCAATGTGGTTTTTACTCTTTTCTCTTCTTGCATATGTTCTATGTTACTTGGATGCATTTTTAAATGGGTACCTTATATGAATTATTTCAAGTGCTGATTCATTTTGTTCTCTCTAGCGGGGTTATTCTTCACGAGGGTTATTGGAGATAAAATACACTTAATACTTTTTCTTGTCTGTTAGTGAGTGGAGTCATGCAATGCAAGCTTGTTATTAACACCAAGAGGGAAATACACAAGTGCATGCATGAGTTTTACTAATTTCCACCACATGAGATAGTTAATTCATTACTGCATGGCTAATTAACTTGGACTATGTATTAATTTCCTTTAGTGCAATATTCACATCTCTCTAGATTCAATACTAAACTAAGTACTATATTTTTCAGCTATGTATAATATATTGGATTGAATTGTATTCTCTAGAAATTCTCTTTTTTGTGCATGAATAGAATATGTTAATTCTTCTTATCAATTTTCTTTCTTCTTCCTTGCAAGTTTTTTTTTTCTATCTAGATCCAACATGCTCACATTCAACTACAATTTCACATGTTTTCCAACATTCATAAATTGATCAATAATAAATGGTTTGAAATGTTTATGCTCTTTTAATATTAAATATTTCCATCACTTATTTTTCACCTCCATTTCACTCTCGAAAACATAGCAAAACAACATTCTATGCTACTGATTCAAAATGCCATAATCTACTAGTCATACATTTTTGAGTTTTTTTGACATAATTTCTAATTGAATTTGTTTATAATTTGATAAAAAAAATTATTGGAAGCACAATTTTATCTCCACAATGGAGGTTTCCATGAGTATTTTTGGGTTTTGATTCCCTATAGAGTCAAAATAGGAACATGACCATTCAATAAACTGATGATTTTCATGCATCATCATAATCATAACTCTAGATTTTGAGCACACTACACATTCTCTTGTGCATCAAAAATATTTATTTCCTCTCCTTCTTGATTTGAATAGTAAATCTTAGTCTCACTCCTATGCCCCTCTTGGTTCATATTTCAATCTTGCTCAATGAAATTTATGCTTCTTTCCCTGGGGACTAGAGGTAAATAAAGTAACAAATATGGATTTCACCTTGCATACCCTCTCACAACAATGCAATGTCATTTCAGATGTTTAGGGTTACAGTCTTCGATAACTCAAAAAAAAACTATGACACATGTTTCTCTGGATTAGCTCCTCTAGTTCCTTTAGTAGGTGCCAGCACCAACTTACTCTTGGAAATTGTATCCAACCATTGTCTAGAATTTAAATAAGATATTTTCTTATGGTTGATAATATTACTTTCTTTTCTTTTCCACTTATTATGATTGTAGTACCTCAATTCCTTATTTTATTACATATATTTATTTATATTCCCACAACACCCAATAGGCTACACACTACACTTACAAGAAAACAAACATCAACAAACAAACATGAAGAAATAAAAATTGAAAATTAAAAAATAAGAAAATGAAAACCTATTAAATATATTATTTCCATATGTTACATTTAATATTCTATATATTGTTGTTGGTAGGCTAAATAGCTCCATTTTTAACCTCTATCCTACTCTAGACACATGACCTAGAACCTATGTTTTAGCCTTGGAACCCATTCATTCCTGTACTTTCTCCAGAATTATGCCCATTCCTGAACACTCTTTATATTTCATATTAAAGGCTTGTCATGGGCTTAATTATCTATTTATGGATTTTATACCTTTAAAATTATCTTTGCAACTAACATTTTCTCTTTCCTAAAGTATTTGATGAATAATTTATTAATCATTGTGGAAGAATGAACGAGTGTAGGTAGGATTCCTGCAGGATCTGGCGGTTCTTGCACTCCCACGACAGCTCACAAACCATGCAGATCTTTCATTAAAGATCAATTCATCACGATTTTGGTTCGGAGTGAGAGAGAAATCAATGGATATTTAAGATTACGATTCTGGCCATATGCCTCAGATTAGCATTTTGTAATAGCCAAAAGGCTTAGTTTAAATTGTTGTTATGTTTTTGTTACGATCGTAGCCCTAAGGGCTTGTATTTAATGTAGAACTCTGATAAGAAATAGCTATAAATACTACAAAAATTTTGTGAATTGTAATTATTTTGGTATCGCCCTCTTTCTAAGCTAGATTCGTATCTCACAATGTACATTTTATAATTTGGAATATAATACAAATGATTGTTCCACATTATTCTATTTTCACATTTCAATATTATGGTGATGCGTTGTTGAGAAACTGAGTTTCCAAATTTCGTAATAGGGAAAGGAGCTGGTTGGCTAGGGCCCAGCCAACCCAGCTCATTCTCCCTATGTTAAAGGTGTGTTAATTTAATTTAAGTGCAATGTGTGAATTAATTATTTATATCAATTTCTTTCATAAGTAATAGGTTTGATTTCGTTGTAACTATTTTTTTACGTATCCATGGTGTGCAAACTTAGTTGTGTCTGATTTTAACTTGTATAATTTCCTATTTTTATGTTTGTTATATTTCTTCGAGAATATTGCAAGTATGCTAATTGTACCAGTGCATTCTCAATTATGCGAGTCAATCTCCTTGGTTCATTTCCAAAAGTCTTTTTACTTCTTTCCTTTTGCGCGATATTTATTTATTTATACAAGTAAATGTTTGCTTCTAAAACATAGGCATTCATAATATCTAGAGTTTAGCTTAAGACTTAATTGTGCTTTGATAAACATGGAAAAAACATTGTTGTAACATAAGGATCTGTGCTTTCACTTAAAATTTTCGAGGAAAGGATTAAATATCATGTTAAATTATTGAATGAACCTTTTGAGTCGAAACGTTTAATAAGTAGATCTGATTCATAGGAATATTCATCTCAAGAAGAAGTTTCCTAAAACAATTAGATGATTTCCTTAATTGCATGAAAGAAGTTTCCTCTTTTAAGAAAGATTTACTTTAAATTTTGAAATAATTTCTTGTTTCGAGTGTAAGTTTAGTTGGAGCATATTTCTTCTTGTGAATGTTATTTTCAAACTTCTATTCCCTTTTCAATTTATTTCACTAGTTAACACACTTTTTAATTTCTAAAGGTAATCTGAAAACTTAGTACAAGAACACTAGTTTTCTGGTATGGAACCTTCATTTCAGTACAGGAATAGAGTGCTCTATCCTGGAGACATAGAGTTTCTGTATGAAGTTCAAAATATTTAGTACGGTTACATAACATACTTTCGGTATATAAGATTCATTCTATTATAGGCACAAAGTTATGGTATAGGAACGTTATTGTAATATAGGAATGACAATTTAGTGCAGGAAGGAATAACTTTAAAGAAGACAGAATCCCCCTCTAATAGTCCAATTATCACTCTGTCATATAACCATAAAAAATATGAACATAAATTTCCATTTCATCAATCATGATTGTTTATAGAACGCTAAGAGCTCCTTTTATTTTCTTCCCTGCAAAGTACTTTATTTCGTATCCTAGAACTAGAATTTCTTTGGTATTAATTGTTGTGTGATCATTCATTTTCTTTATTCTGCAAGATTATAATTAAAGTAGCAATAGAACTACGAAAGTTTCATATCATTTCTGGAATTTATTGTGCTTCGCCTTGAAGTTTACAAAACTCTCGGGTTGACATTTTGGCAACATTGTCGGGGAGGTAGTTTGAAATTGGTAAGAAATTTCCATTTTTATGCAATAGGGGTACGTTTGCCATTATTTCTCTACAGTGTGCTTCTATTGTGTTGATTTCTTATTTTAATTACAGCATCTGATTGAGTTTTTGTTTTGTCCTTTTTTTAGATGAATGCCTAGAAGGGGTAGGGGTCTGAAGCCCAATAAGGGCCGAGGAAATACTGATAAATATAAAAAAAAATTCTCATATTGGGCCTTCTCTTGGAGGCAGAAAGTCCAAATAGACATAGACCCATCATGCAGGAACTATCCACTTGGACTCTAGTGACAATAGTTCAGGTGTGATACAACCAAAAAAGGGGAAGAAGGATATTGTTGTAAATCAAAGAAATTTAACCCATAGCATACCTTCTCATCCTGTTGACAGAAGTTCATTTGGAGGTACAAGAATGACAAAACATGAACACCATGTTGAGGGAAGTGGAGAAAATGAGGTAAGTGAGGAACAATCCACCTTTGGATTTCTGATCGTGGATCAAGATATAGTTGTGCAAAAGAAGAATATTCCTACATGATCTCTTCCTCATTTCCATGATAACATACATGAGGACCCAGAAATTTTTTTATTTGAATTTGACATATTATGTAGAAGTTATGTTTACTCCACATATGCTCAGAAGTAAACGTTGTTTCCTGCAACTCTCAAGGATTCAACATTAGGTTGGTTCCTAGGATTAGGAGAAAATACTATAGCTTCTTGGGAGAAAATGAAGAGATTATTTTTATTGAAATATCAGGAATATTGTAAAACTAGATAAATGCAGGATGAAATCTTGACCATTGTGCAAGGTGATGATGAGACCTTGGAAGATTACCTAGAAAGGTTTTTATATATCCTCCAAAAGTCAGAAAAAAAATTTGATTCGTTATACTATTAGAAAATTGTTCTTACATGCGCTTACTGATGATGTTATAAATACCTGAAATATGTTCAGACAAGGGGATATTTCTCAAAAGCCTTTTGATCAAAATTTTTACCTATGTAGGAGATTCTCAAAGAATCAATCTAGATCTGGTAAAGGAATCTAACGTAGAAATAAAAAATCTGGATCTACGGATTCTATGATTATTGGATTGGAGAAAAAAATGGACAATATGAAAATTTAATTAATGAATACTATTAGCAAGCAAATAGAATCTTCAAAATTTCAAATAAAACATGTAGAAGAACAAGAGTCATTGTCTATTTTCTTTCCAAAGGGTAGGTTTTTTGGGAATTAATACCCTAAAGGTCTTGGGTTCACAACCTTCATAGATCAGGGGCATGCCATTCAAGAAGGACTCACTTTAACCAAATTCTATATTGAGAACTTGATACTACTGGTTACAGATCTTACCTGAAAGTCCCTCGGCTGATGTAGATCTCATGGGGTGCAAACCCCCTACAATACTTTTTTCTCTGAAACCTGTAAATCCATAAATAACGAATGTAAAAACCTAGTTGTACAACATATATAGTTCCTAGATGTTAGTGAAAACCATGTATAATATCATGAAAACAATATGAAATGTTCAATTAATGATTATTACATATATATAAAACATCATTAACACGTAACTATCAAGAACAAGATGTCTCTTCTTATTATTAATGACACATACAGTAAGCAAAATGTGGAGAGATCACCTGAATCCTTCCACGACCTTCGAGCGTACCATCCGTCTAGCCCTAGCCTCGCTAGAATTCTTCCAATATGTGTGCACAGTAGATGTCATATAGGGTGATGAACATCTCAAGGAAATAAGGGTTTCCTGAATATACATGGGAATTTCAGGAGGCACGGGAACATCAGACTTGAACAACGCTCCAACAGAGTATAATATTTATATCTTTTCTCTCTCCCTTAGGCCATACCTTTGAGGGGATTTTATACTTCCTCAAATTAGTTTCTGTATTTAGGAGCTGCTGGGCCATGGGCTGGGGTGGTTGAATTACTAGAATAACCATCAAACCCACCTCAAATATAGTGATTTTATATATTTTTTAATAGTTAAAAAGGTATATGCGGATATATATGAATGGAATCGCGTATATATGCAGAAAGTTTGGGCAGAATCGCATATGGGTTTTAAGATACTGTTTTTGAGAAAACCATTCAAGTCTGGAGGAAAGGTGCCCAAGGCCAAAGTGTAAATCATCAAGTATATGAAGGTGAGAAATAACACTATAACAGATTCCCCCTAATATGTGAGGTTAGAAGGGGTACATGATGGCCGAAATGTATTATGTGCATAGAAAGAACCTTGCAAGGACTAGAGAAGGCTTCACCGGATTTTGGCCTGCCAAAAAACCAGTGAGAGAACTCAGAGAGATAACTCATGTCTGAGGCAGGAATACCCATGCTCAGTGAGAGAAAAAGATGTCCACATTTGAAATATAGAGCGGATCCAAAATTTATACAAGTATAGTTGAAAAATGTAAAGTAAATAATGAATCATCTAATCATTGATCACTTCCCAGAAGTACAAGTCCAAATCAGGTCCAAGTATCACATATAGGAGAATGATCAATGATGATGCAATAGATATTTGATCATAAAAGTCACAACTAAATCTCCAAGTACCAAAGGATAAGTGGTGGAACAAATGGTACAACACACAACTCGGGAGCCAACATATAAGATGATGTTGTGGTCAAAATACAACATATAAGGGTGTACAGCATCACTGGTAGAAAACTGAAGAAGCTGTCTAAGTGAACCAAATCATGCTGATGCAAACCTGAGGTCTTCACTGATGACTATGGAACAATTATACACAATGGGAATAAACGAGCTGAAGTCAACCATGTGAGAAATCGTTTGATTACCGGTCATTAATGTATAGTGTTAACAAACACGAGACAACCCACCGATAATGATAATGAGTGTCAAGGTGCCCCAACACAATCCAACAAGTGTGAATAAATGATTTGAAGTTGAACACTTGAAAGAATCAACCAATTAGGAGGAAATGATGTATCCTCATTTTCGATGGAGAAGAATCTACCACTGATGACTGCAAACCCTAAGGTAATGACAAAAGGACTCTAGATCTTATTCCCAAAACAATGAGTTGGAGTCGATGGGAAAAGGCCTCCTGGAAGGAAGGAATTAAGGCATCCCACATCAGTCTAGCCTGAGTGTAACCCGCAGGCCTAAATTTGTAAGGAATCGGACGAAGTAGAGTGAAGTAACTAACCCGAAGTACATTTCTAGCATGCACAAGATGAAGCTAGTGCATGGCAGAAACCATCTGAACCAACCAATAATGAAAGCTCACAAAGAGGCTAGATATCCACCGATAGGGTCAAATGGAAATCAAGGTACTGCATGAATCCCAGGTGTGATAATGTAAGTTGATGTCAAACACAAGGGAAACCACTCACTCAAAGACCCATGATGATGATCAAATGTTGAGCATAAGGTCACCTATCAATGATGTAAATAGGGCCATGGTGCAACTCTAGGTTTTCTCTCAGAGTAATATGTCGTTGTCGATAAGAGAAAAACTCGCCAACAAGAAGTCAATGGAGACTTTCTCAAACCAGCATGAGTAGAGGACCAAATATCTGATGTGATAGAACAAGACACTTGACAAGACCGGGAAGGCCAACTGAAAAATGAGTTAAGAGATAGCGCAAATAGGCCGACTTAGGTTAAAATCCCTTGAACAAAAGCATGACTCATATTGACTATGGAAGCGAATGACAACTTTGTATAAGTTTTTCATACAGGAGGCACGAACAAACCCTCCATATGATTGGAAGAGATAACCAACAGGGGGAGAAATGACATATGTAACAAGGTTATGGCTTCTCGTAAGTCAAAACTAAAACCATCCCAAATGAAGGAAAGACATAGTTATTTGTGCTTTGTTCAAGGGCGACATAGTTATATGAAGTAATATCCCATTCCCACTCTTTTTCACATATTTAAATTTTTTTTTTTTTCATATTCAAAGGTTGAAAAGGAATAAAAGAATGCGATAGTACAATGGATAGAACGAGTATCATAAAACATATGCACTAGTTCCAAGGATAGGAACAATCCTATGCGCAATGCAGGGAGGCGTAAATTGGTAAATGATACTCAAAGGAGTGTTCCATCCATGGGTAGCAAGGTGTCATGTCGCAGTAGCTAAGTGATTGCATTTCTAACTTGTACAGAAAGTCAAGTTCAAAAGATGGCTTAAACATTGAGTCCAAATGAATCCGGCTAAAGGCCAAGATCAGCAAGTGGTCAATATGTAATGTAGAAATACAACTTGAAAACCCAAAAAAGGGAGCCTCTAGGTTAATGGCCAGAAAACTGGTAGCAAAGAAGAAGAAGAAGAATGCAACTTCAACATATTTGTCATAGCGGAACTAAACCCCATTGTCTCTATTCAGATAGGTGATTTCCTTGTCTCCAATGTGCTTAGAGACCTAGGGGAAGCCATTAATGTTATGACCAAGAAAACCATGGATCAAATTGGGTTGGTCCTTATTCCTCCCACTCCTATTGTGCTTGAATTGACTGAAAGATCTAAAATCAAGTCAGAGGGAGTGTTGGACGATGTGGTTGTTTCGATAAACTCTTGGGAATATCCCACAGAATTAATTGTGCTTTAGCCAAAGAATCCTATGGGAGGACATCCCTTGATCCTGGGATGACCATGGCTTGCTACGGTCGATTCCTACATTGGATGTCATTCTTCTGACATGTACATTTACCATGGAGATTATAGGAATAAATTAACCTTATATCCACCTCCTAGATCTATCTAGGAGCTTTGAGATACCTTGTGGTTATATTACATTATTTACGTCTATGCTGAAAACTAGATACTATTGGTTGCAGATCTTACCCGAAAGTCCCTCGGTTGATGTAGATCCCACAAGGTGAAAACCCCCTGCAATACTTTATGCTTCAAAACCTGTAAATCCACAAAGAACAAACAAAAAAACCTAGTTGTAAAACATATATAGTTCCTATATGTTAGTGAAAGCCATGTATAATATCATTAAACAATATGAAATGTTTAATTAATGATGGATCTTCCTATTATGAATGACACGTACAATAATAAAAACGTGGAGAGGTCACCTGAATTCTTCCAATATGTGTATATAATCGATTTCATATAGGGTGATGAACATATCAAGGAAACAAGAGTTTCCCAAATATAGATGGAAAGTGCAGGAGGCATGGGAACATCAAACTTGAACAGGGCTCCAACAGAGTATAATATCTATATATTTTCTCTCTCCCTTAGGCCATATATTTGAGGAGCTTTTATACTCCCTCAAATTAGTATTGTAGTTAGGAGTAGTTGGGCTATGGGTTGCGGTGGTTGAATTACTAGAATAACCATCAAACCCACCTCAAATATAGGGAGTTTATATATTTTTTAATAATTAAAAAGGTATACATGGATATCTAGGAATGGACTCGCGTATATACATGGAAAAGTCTATGCAGAATCGCGTATGGGTTTTAAGATACTGTTTTTGAGAAAAATATTCAAGTCTGGAGGAAAGGGTTCGCAAGGCAAAAGTGTAAATCATCAAGTATATGAAGGTGAGAAATAACAATATAGCAGTAGGAAAAATAATCCTTTAAGAGAATTTCCTAATGATGTTAAAGGACTACTAAATGTGTAATTTGTGTAGAGAATCGTGCCACCAAAAAATGCCCCTCCATATCTATATTGAAAGAAGTATTCAAGGGAGGGAAGCTTGAACATGAGTTATTGCATGTTATAGGAGCATGGAGAAATTGGCCTCAGGTAGGTGCATGTATGGCTCCTGAACTTCCTCCAAATTCATTTGGTTATAATGCACATCCATATTCCTATCATAACACCAATAATTCTCAACATTGGTAGCATGGGAACCATTTTCAATATGGTGGGAACAATTTTCAATATGGACAACCCTCCCAATCTTGGAAAAAAGGTTGGAGAGGGACAAACCATTCACATCATTCCTATCCTACACCTATGCAATCATATCTACCTACATAATCACCTTACCCAAAACTGCAACCATCATTACCACAAATAAGTCCGCTGATGCCACCATTACCTTTACCTCCATCGTTTTCACTTTCTCAATTGTCTGCTCAACCTATACCAAATCCAAATAATAAAGAATTACAAATGATCCATTCTATTAAACTGCTTCTTAGACTGAGTTATCATTCCCTACCGGTTGGGTTCAATGACCTACAACTGAGATCAGGGAAGGTAGTAACATTAGAAAAAAAAATCAGGCCATGGTTATTATCGAAGAGAAAATTGAGGAGGAAAAATCCCAACTATTCTAAGAGAGATGTTACCGTTCAACCCATCCTCGTACCTTCAAAGCCTTTTCCATCCTCTTCAAGCTAGACTCCCTATCGAGAGAATCTAGTTATGGAGAGGAATGACCTCGTTCTTGAGTGTAGTATGGATTCTGAGCTGAGGAATATTTTTATAAAGGTCCATTTGCTCCAATGTATTAAAGAGATCCCCATATGTACAAAATATAATTAGGAAATTCTGTCTCAAGAATCCAGGAAGGAGAAGAGTAGAACCTCAAAGAATTCAAATTTTGGAAGAACAATAGAGTTAATGGTAGGGTGTGTACAAATGGAAAAATATACCGACCCTAGAAACCCCATTGTCTCTATTCAGATAGCTGATTTACTTGTCTCCAATGTGCTTAGAGACCTAGGGGAAGCCATTAATGTTATGACCAAGAAAACCATGGATCAAATTGGGCTGGTCCTTATTCCTCCCACTCCTATTGTGCTTGAATTGACTAACAGCTATAAAATCAAGTCAGAGGGAGTGTTGGACGATGTTGTTGTTTTGATAGAATCTTGGGAATATCCCACAGAATTAATTGTGCTTCAACCAAAGAATACTGTGGGAGGACATCCCTTGATCCTGGGATAACCATGGCTTGCTATGGTCGATTCCTACATTGGATGTCATTCTGCTGACATGTACATTTCCCATGTCCGAGATTCTAGGAAGAAAGTAACCTTATATCCACCTCCTAGATCTATCTAGGAGCTTTGAGATACCTTGTGGTTATATTACATTATTTACTTCTATGCTGAAAACTAGATACTATTGGTTGCAGATCTTACCCGAAAGTACCTCGGTTGATGTAGATCCCATGGGGTGCAAACCCCCTGCAATACTTTGTGCTTCGAAACCTGTAAATCCAAAAAGAACGAACACAAAAACCTAGTTGTACAGCATATGTAGTTCCTAGATGTTAGTGAAAGCCATGTATAATATCATGAAAACAATATGAAATGTTCAATTAACGATGGCTCTTCTTATTATGAATGACACGTATAGTAATAAAAACGTGCAGAGGTCACCTAAATTCTTCTAATATGTGTGCACAATAGATGTCATATAGGGTGATGAGCATCTCAAGGAAATAAGGGTTTCCTAAATATAGATGGAAAGTGTAGGAGGCATGGGAACATAAAACTAGAACAGGGCTCCAATAGAGTATAATATCTATATATTTTCTCTCTCCCTTAGGCCATATCTTTGAGGGGATTTTATACTCCCTCAAATTAGTTTTTGTAGTTAGGATTAGTTGGGCTATGGGCTGCAATGGTTTAATTACTAGTATAACCATCAAACTCGCCTCAAATATAGGGATTTTATATATTTTTTAATAATTAAAAAGGTATATGTGGATATCTATGAATGGACTTGCGTATATACGTGGAAAATCACGTATGGGTTTTAAGATAATTTTTTTGAGAAAAATATTCAAGTCTAGAGAAAAGGGTTCCCAAGGCTAAAGTGTAAATCATCAAGTATATGAAGGTGAGAAATAACACTATAGCCGTAGGAAAAATAATCCTTTAAGAGAATTTCCTAATGATGTTAAAGGACTACTAAATGTGTAATGTGTGTAGAGAATCATGCCACCAAAAAATGCCCCTCCATATCTATATTGAAAGCAGTATTTGAGGGAGGGAAGCTTGAACATGAGTTGTTGTATGCTATAGGAGCATGGAGAAATTGGCCTCAGGTAGGTGCATGTATGGCTCCTGAACTTCCTCCATTTTTTTTTGGTTATAATGCACATCCATATTCCTATCATAACACTAAACATTCTCAACCTTGGTAGCATGGGAACCATTTTCAGTATGGTGGGAACCATTTTCAATATGGACAACCCTCCCAATCTTCGAAAAAGGCTTGGAGAGGGCCAAACCATACACATCATTCCTATCCTACACCTATGCAATCATATCCACCTACATAAGAACCTTACCCAAAACTAAAACCATCATTACCACAGATAAGTCAGTCGATGCCACCATTACCTTTACCTCCACCAATTTTACCTCCTTAATTGTCTGCTCAACCTATACCAAATCCCAATAACAAAGAAGTACAAATGATCCATTCTATTAAACTTCTTCTTCCACTGAGTTATCATTCCCTGCTAGTTGGGTTCAATGACCTCCAGCTGAGATCAGGGAAGGTAGTAACATTAGAAAAAAAAAATCAGGCCATGGTGATTATCAAAGAGAAAATTGAGGAGGAAAATCCCAACTATTCTGGAAGAGATGTTACCGTTCAACCCATCCTTGTACCTTCAGAGCCTTTTCTATCCTCTTCAAACCAGACTCCCTATCGAGAGAATATATTTATGGAGAGGAATGACCTCGTTCCTGAGTGTATTATGGCTTCTGAGCTTAGGAATATTTTTATAAAGGTCCGTTTTCTCCAAGGCATTAAAGAGATCCCCATATGTACAAAAAATCATTAGGGAACTTTGTCTCGAGAATCTAGGAAGGAGAAGAGTAGAACCTCAAAGAGTTCAATTTTTAGAAGAACAATAGAGTTAATGGCAAGGTGTGTACAAATGGAAAAATATGCCGACCATAGAGACCCCATTGTCTCTATTTAGATAGGTGATTTCCTTGTCTCTAATTTTCTTAGAGACCTATGGGAAGCCATTAATGTTATGACCAAGAAAACCATGGATCAAATTGGGTTGGTCCTTATTCCTCCCACTCGTATTGTGCTTGAATTAACTGAAAGATCTAAAATCAAGTCAGAGGGAGTGTTTTTGCGATGTCGTTGTTTCAATAGAATCTTTGGAATATCCCACAAAATTAATTGTGCTTTAGCCAAAGAATCCTGTGGGAGGACATCCCTTGATCCTGGCATGACCATTGCTTGCTACGGTCTATTCCTACATTGGATTTCGTTCTGGTGACATGTACATTTCCCATGGAGATTCTAGGAAGAAAGTAACCTTATATCCACCTCCTAGATCTATATAGGAGCTTGATATGCCTTGTGGCTATATTACAGTATTTACGAGGAGACACAGTCTGTTTTACTGATACATCATTATATTGAGTAAACTCAGGAGGGTGAGATACGCGAGTTCTTGAATAATCTAGACACAATGCCAAATTTTGAGTCGCTATGTGAAATATTTAGTCTTAATTTTAAATAATGTCATGATTCCCAACCTTCCTCACCAAAGTCTCTAGCAACACCTCTTTGTAATCTCAAACCCGAAACCACTCTTGTTTAGATTAGTCTATGAAAATCCTTACATATTAGGTCAGACCTAGATGCATCCAAACAAGAGAAGCTTGTAAATTTGTTTCAAAACCATCTTAACGCCTTTGGATGGGGATATGAGGACATGAAAGGCATCCCTCCTTAAACTTGTACTCATCATATTTATATTCCGCAGGGTTCCAGAACTGTCCGACAACCACAGAGGCATATCAACCTAACTCTAAGAGAAGTTGTGAAGGAAGAATTAAGAAAACTCTTAGATGATAACTTTATTTACCCTATATCTGATAGCCAATTGGTCTCTCCATTACTATTAGTCCCTAAGAAAGATGGGATATGGTGCATTTGTGTTGATTATAGAGAATTGAATAAAGCCACTCTCAAGGATTACTTTCCCCTTCCTTTCTTCGATCAGGTGCTTGATACCCTTTCCAGTGAAAAGTAATTTTATTTTTTAGACGACTTTAGTGGTTATATCCTGATACACATGGCATGCAAGGATCAAGATAAGACCATATTTACATGCCCATGGGGGACATTTGCATACTGAGTACTTCCCTTAGGGATATGTAATGCCCTAACCACCTTTCAAAAGGCAGTACTGGCCATTTTCTCTAACCTTGAGTATGTGGAGATATATATGGATGAATTTTTGGTATTTGGTGATTCATTTCACGAAGCCATAAAAAAATTGGAAAAAGTGCTTCCTCGTTGCCAAGAAGCTCACCTTTCCTCGAGTGACAAAAACTATAGATTAATGTGTAATGCAAGAATATTTCTTGACCACCTCATTTCTAACAAAGGTATGCAGGTTGAGCTAGCTAAGATAGAGGTTATTTTGTGTCTTCTTGCACCCAAAAAACAAAGGGAAGTGAGAGGATTCTTGGGACATGCCGGTTACTATAGGAGGTTCATTGAGAAATTTTCTAGGATAGCTACCCCCCTTTTTCGATTATTAGCTAAGGATAGTGAGTTTTCTTGGTCCACAACTTCCCAACAGTGTTTTGAGACATTAAAGGAAAAATTAGTACAACCACCAGTTATTTAGAGGGATAACTAGTCCCTTCCATTTCATATTTCCTCTGATGCCTTAGATACTGCCAATGGCATAGCTCTAGGACAAGAAGAGAACAAATAGTCCTATGCTATATACTTCATCAGTAAAAACTTGTCACCCACCGAACTAAATTATACAATGACTGAGAAAGAGTTTTTAGATGTGCTTTTTTCTATTAGTAAATTCAGACACTACGTAACACGATATAAACTCTTTGTACATATTGATCATTCTATAATAAAAAAATTGATGAATAAACCATTTAATATTGGTAGAGTGACTAGGTGTCTAATATTTCTTCAATAATTTAATGTTACTATTGTTGATAGACAAGGAAAATCGAATTTTGTAGCCGACTATCTTTCTAGATTAAATAATCCTGGTTAAGTAATTCCTGTTGCTTATGATTTCCCCGACGAACATATTTTTGTTGTGTCAAAAAGATCCTCATGGTTTCCTGACATAGCCAATTATTTAGTCACTAGAAATACACGACCTCAATTATCCGCTTGTGAAAAGCAGAATATCATACAGAAAAGTGATGCATATTCTTGGGTTGAAGGAGACCTATTTACACTGGAACATACCTTATTATCTGTATATGTGTAAGAGAGGAAGAAGTGTTTGAAATATTGAAATCTGATCATGATGAACCTTGTGGAGGCCATTTTGTTGATAAGAGAATTGCATACAGGATTCTACGAGGTGGCTATTATTTACCTCCCTTTTTTAACGATGTGAAACGATATGTCAAGCGATGTGATAACTATCAGCAAATGGGAGAATCTTACCAAACCAATGAAATTCCTTTATGTCCTTATGTTATGATTCAAACCTTTGAAAAATGGGATATTTATTTACTGAAATATTTACTAGATTTGGTGTACCTAGAGAGATTTTTTCTGAAAATGGACCACATTTTATTTCTAATCTGGTACAGGGTGTGATGGATCAATACAAAATTTGACATAGGAAATCTACACCGTATCACCCACAAGAAAATGGCCAGGTGGAATTAGAAAACAAGGTAATCATGTCCATCTTTCCCAAAACAGTGAACATGCATAGGAAGGATTGGGCCAACAAATTGTCGAAAGCCTTATGGGAATATCGAACAACTTGGAGATACAACACAGGACACACACCATATGAGTTGGTATATGGGAAATAAGTCCTTTTGCCAATAGAGTTCCAGATCAAGACCTTCCAGGCTGCGGTTCAGTTTGGGTTATATCTCTAGGAAGCACAACAGCAGGGTCAACTACCGTTGAATGAGTTAGATGAGTTTAGAAAGGATGTTGCTCAAAAAAATGTATTAGCTCAGAAACAATGGAAGACATGGCCTAACAAGTTTATCAAGAAGAAACAATTCCAACTAGGTGATTGGGTACTCCTTTATGATTCCAGATTTAAACATTTCAAAGCGAAATTCCACACACGATGGATGGGACCTTATTAAGTGGTTAAATTCTTTGAGAATGGAGGGGTAGAAATAAAAACTATTGATGGGCAAGACTTAATATTGCTTGTGAATGGGAACATACTTAAGGTGTGTTTTTAGCCCCTCACAAAGGAATATTCAATGCAAAAAGTACAACAACAATCCAAAGAAGAGATGGTAGGTGGTTGTGACAACGTATTGCAAATATGATTCCTTCCTTTCCTGAAATTAATAATAATAATAATAAAGACACAAAAAATGAAGAACATATTTTCTTGTGATCATGAAAATCAGTTTACTGACATAACCACAAAAGGATCAGCCTGAAAACCAGCATGCTGGCAGGAAGATCAAATTTTAATAAAATGGGAATGTTTCTTTTTCTTTATATGTGCTAATTGTCACCAAGAAGAAGCAAGTTTTAAGCGTAGGAACCGAGCCCTTATCCATGTTTGGGACAACTGACACATAAATTTTTATGAAAGCAACATTTAATTCCTGCTACATTTATTTTTTATTCAGCACTATTTAGGCACATTTCTGAGGTAAACTTTTTCCCTTATTATATTCCCATTTTCATAAATTTCCCTCTATTTTTCTTCTTTTTATCCCATGATTTACCACCCCTTTCTTCAAATCAAAAATATCCCTATCCGATTTCATTTTTCCCTCTTTTTTTCCCCTGATTTTTTTTCCCAAATACTTTTTTTGATATGTCCCTTTTGGTAGTTTCACTCTTGAATTACCTATTGTAATTTCCTTCCCATTCTAAAAATTTACCCTTTTCCTGCTTCTTTTCTCCTTCATGGATCATATTGCAGGATCTGATGTGAATTCATAAGTCAGATCGAAAGGCATAGACTAATACCAAGAAGTAGCGAATAAAATCTCTTTTGGATATTCATCAAATCATTCAAAATTGAGCCCATGAATTATATTTTATGAAAAAAAAAATTGTTCCCTCTCTCTCTTTAGACATTCTACAAATGTCCCTTATGTAGGAATATGTGCTCAGTGCAGGATTGTTAAAGTGAACGAATCCACATTGCTGAGCACTCCCGAGTACAAAAACACATGTTTCGGTTCAGGAACAATGGTCTTTAGCGCAAAAACTTGTAATATGGTGCAGGAACACATGGTGCAAGAATGTGTAGCTGGAAATATTACTCTTGTTTTATGAAAATATTGTGAAAGAAGAATGACTACACCACTTTTATATTATTCCATTCAACAATTTTTATTATGGTTAAAATTTGTTTCCATCATTTACTAAAGTAGGAGAGAAATCTGTTAAGTACAAATATATTTAAGTTAAGAAATATTATTTTTTATAAGTATAATGTGCACCTTGTGTGAAATCGTGAAGTGATTGTGGGATGTGTACGATTTACCCGTAATCTGATACCTACCTTTTTGTTTACAAATACCTTGTCACCTATTCAATATGACCCAACCTCATACCATACCTCGCATGATTTTTATATTAAATCACCACCATAACCACTGCCCTTCACCAATTATCATTTCTTCTTGCACACCAACCAATCTGTATTGCATTTGTCCCAAGGTTATGATTTTGATGATGAAGCATGACCGTCAGAGTGTGGAGGATATAGTGGCGGACAGATAGCTTAGCTATCACAGAGCAATTTTTGATAGAGCTATTGAATCCTTCTTGTGTGATCCTTCTAAGTCTTAGACATAATTTTAGTGAATTCGAATGGAGGATGGTGCCTGTAAGGATCAAACCTTGGTTCGTAAAAATGGTAGAGAAAATGGCCGAGTAGAGGAAAAGTCTTCCACTATTGCAGGAATCCGAGTTGCTCTTGTTCCTACTAAAATTCTATGGGTTTGACTTAGATGTGGCGTTAGAATTCACTCGGACCTTTGATGGGAGCCAAGCCAAGATGAGATTACTATAATTTGAAGTTACGGAAGAATCCATATCATAGGCCATGATACTAACAATAGTAGCTGAGCACTGGTTTAAAAAGGAGAAGCTTGAGAAGAATTTGTGGTGTCGGTTTGTGGTTGAGATAAAACAAAAGGTGGATTGGAAGAAAGGATTTAAACACAAGCACCATGCTAGGAAAATGGAAGTACTTGTTGTATATATTACATAATTCCTCACCTGCAAAGGTCACTACTCATTGACCTTTTTGTACCATGTTTGATTATTGCTACACTTCGATTGAGGCAAGCTTATCATCTTCCCCTAGTTTTTGCTAAGAAGTTTAGAGAAAATTTCAAAAGGAGTTTAGAAAGGCAAGACAAGCCAAAATGAATGTAAGTTATACCATCATGGGTTGATTTTAATTTTAGTTAAAAAGGAGTTGGAGCTGAGGAATATGAATTTGGAAGGATTTTTGAAATAATTACAGGGAAGAGGCACAATGAAGTTTTCGATCAAGAAGAGTGAAAGTAAGAAAGGGAAGCCTGAAACCTTAACCCTGTTCCCTACCAAGACTAAGAGTAGAAAAAATCTAGTGCAGGCAGAGGAGAAAAGACCCGTCGTTGAAACCCCTTCCACATCAAAGAGAACAACTCAGAGTTCGACCAAGGAGAATTTTCCCTCTTCAAAGGAAGGTCATGTTTAATAGACCTCTCCATTACATTTGGACGATTCACAACCTAATTAACCAATTGAAAGCAACCTTTCACTCCTTAGTGAGGCTTCAACGCAGACCATGGTCAATGCAGGCGACACAGACGAAGAAGATGTCACACCCATTTTAGTTTTAGTTAGAGAGATGAATAAATGGAAAACGATGCTGAAACCCATCTCCAGTGTAGGAAAAGACTCGATATTGGGTCAAAAATATGATGGAGTACAGGGTAATGAAACCATTTGTGATATTGAAATGAAGGAAATTGATAGCTAGGTTGATATCAGCCTTGATGATTCTAGCACGTCTCTAGAGAAAACACCCACACAAGAAGAATCGGGTGAAGAAATCTCCACTCTCCACCTGAACGGCCAGATATAAGAGCTCAAAAAACATATTTATGGGTTGGAGATACTAAACCAAATTGTGAAAGAGAAAGGGATAGTGCAGAGATAGAAGAATAGAGAGCTAACATAGGAAGTGAAAGAATATAAACGACAAGTGAAGATATGGAACTTCCGAGCATCAAAATGCTACAAGAATCTCAGAAAGGTGACCAAATGACTCAATAAGGCTCAAATAAAGAAAAATGTGACAATCAAGGTAGGGATTAGCATAAAAATTTAGGATTGAATGAAGGCTTCCTTGTTTTGTTTTTTTGTAGCAGGTAAAGGTTGTGCGAGGACACACAACAAGATAGGGATGGGAGGATGTTGGTAGGATAAATTTCTTCATTTTTAACCTCTATCCTACTCTAGACACGTGACCTAAAACCTCTGTTTCAACCTTCAAACCCATTCATTCCTACATTGTTTCTAGAATTGTGCACATTCGTGCACTCCCTTTATATTTTATTATTAAATGCTTGTCATGGACTTAATTATTTATTTATCGACTTTATACATTTAAAAATATATTTGAAACTAATATTTCCTCTTTCCTAAAGTATTTGATGAAAAATGTATTAATCATTGTGGAAGAGTGGATGAGTGCAGGTAGGATTCTTGCAGCAGTTGGTGGTTCCCACACTCCCGTGATAGCTCACCAACCATGCATATATTTCATTAAAGATCAGTTCATCACGAGTTGGGTTCAGAGTGGAGAGAAATCTATGGATATTAAAGATTATGATTCTGGAAATATGCCTCAGATTAGCATTTTGTAATAGCAGAAGGGATTAGTTTGAAATGATGTTATGTTTTTGTTACAGTCGTAGGCCTGAGGGATTGTATTTAATGTAGAACTCTTATAGGAAATAGCTAACGACGCTACAAAAATTTTGTGAATTTTAATTATTTTGGTATCACCCTCTTTTTGGGTTGGATTCAGATCTCACGATGTACATTTTCTCATTTGGAATGTAATACAAAGGATTGTGCCATGTTATTCTATTTTCACATTACAATATTATGGTGATGCATTCTTGAGCAACTAATTTTCCAGATTTCATAATAAGGAAATGAGCTAGTTGGCTATGGCCAAACCAACCCAGGTCATTCTCCCTTTGTCAAAGGTGTGTTAATTTAATTTAAGCGCAAAGTGTGAATTAATTATTTATATTAATTTCTTTCACAAGTAATAGGTTTTATTTCGTTGCAGCTGTTGTGTTACGAATCTGTGGTACGCGGGCTTAGTTGTGACTGATTTTAACTTGTATAATTTTCCCTTTTTATGTTTTTTATATTTCTGTGAGAATAGTGCAAGTATGATTCCTGTACCAGTGCCTTCTCAATTCTGCAAGTTAATCTCCTTGGTTCATTTCCACAGGTATTTTTACTTATTTCCTTTTACAAGATCTTTATTTAAATTTTTTTTGCAAGTACGTGTTTGTTTATAAAATAGAGGCATTCTTAATATCCAGAGTTTAGCTTAAGAGTTAATTGTGCTTTTATGAAGATGGAATAAACATTTATGTAACATAAGGATATGTGCTTGCACTTAACAATTTCTAGGAAAGGATCGAATCTCATCTTAAATTATCGAATGAAAATTTTGAGTTAAAACGTTTAATAATCATATATAATTCATATGAATAATCATCTGAGGAAGAAGCATGGTGACACAATCAAATAATTTCCTTAATTTCATGAAAGAATTTTCTTGTTTAAAGAAAGATTTACTTTGACTTTTGAAATCATTTCTTGTTTCCAGTATTAGTTTAGTTGAAGCATATTTCTACTTGTCAAATTTATTTTCAAAGTTCTGTTCACTTTGAAATTTATTTCACTAGTTAACACACATTTTACTTCTAAAGGTAATCTGAAAAATTAGTACAAGAACACTGGTTTTTTGGTACAGGAACCTCTGTTTCGATACATGAATTGATATCCTAGTACATGAACATAGTGCTCTAGCCCAAAGACTTAGAGCTCCTGTATGAAGGTAAAATTATTTAGTACATGTAGAAAACATACTTCCGGTATATAAACTTCATTCCTATACAGGCACTACGTTATAGTATAGGTTCGTTGTTGTTGTACAGGAACGACAGTTTAATGTAGGAAGGAATATCTTTAAGGAAGACATACACGTCTAATAGTCGAATTATCACTCTTTCATATAAACGTACTTAATATAATCATAAATATCCATTTCATCAATCAATATTTTTTACAGAAACTTAAGAGTTCCTTTTATTTTCTTCTCTACAAAGTACTTTATTTCATATTCCAGCACTAGAATTTCTTTGGTATTAACTTTCGTGTGATCATTCCTTTTTTTTACTATGCAATATCTTAATTAAAGAAGTAGGAATAAAAATAGGAAAGGTTCATATCATTTCTGGCGTTTCCTGTGTTTTGCCTCGAATTTTACGAAATCCCCGGGTTGATAATTTAGTGTTGAAGGAGTTCGGGGAACTGCAATTCCTGCACCCAACAATGGCCATTGGAAAAGAGAATCATTTTGAAACTCAAATTATATTATGAAATGGAAAACCTATTAAATATAGTATTTCCCTACGGTACATTTGTAATTATATAGATGAAAATTGGCAAATAGAATCATTTTTAAACTCCAATTAGATTATCAATTCACCATTTATTATATTCTGAATAGACAATGGCCCATCATTGAAGAAATTAAAACTATATTTTTTTATCTCATGTTGAGTATGAGGGTGATGTGTGATTTCATTAATGTTCAACTTGGAAACTGGAACTTTTTTGTTAAAAATATATATTACTAGCATTTACACTAGATGTTGCAAATGAAACATCGTAAGGCATAAAAAATTAGTAAAAAAAATGTTATGCCAAAATTGGTTGACAAAAAACATGGAAGAGAATGAGATGTTATTCCAATATAGGTAAATCTAGATATTAGTTTCTTTTTTAATCAAGAAACACAAAGAGAGGATAATTTGGAAGCCTTGAGGGTTAAGTCAATCGGTTGAGGTCCCATTGCTAAAGAAAATTTCCATTGGTAGGTCACAGGGTCAATTATCCTCAATTTATTTAGGGTTAGGCTTTGATTAGTTTGGTTGAGAAGATGTGATCCCTTCGGGTGGATCTGTTAGGATTTTCCTTGGAAAAGTCCCCGAAAATTAGCTGAACTAGTCATTTTCCCCTCGCTAGAATCACCTCTCTAATGGTAGGTCATGGGTTCAATTATCCTTGACTCCCTTTGGGTTAGGATATTCTAATAATTCGGTGGGAAAAGATCCCTTCAGGTGGATTTACTTAGATATTTCCTTTAAATCATCAGAAAAAAGAGAAACGATAAATGTTTGATCTGTCTAGATTGTTTTAGGTCCTCAAAAAAAGAGAAAGGGTGCGACTGTTTTTTGATTAATTTTCCATTTTTTGGAGATGAATTTTTCCATTACACTAGAATTTGTATTTGTCATTGATAAATTTGAACGAAATATTAGAAAACATGCTCCAAACAAGTGAGCCACAATGCATGCATTGGAAAATTAAATGAGACATCAAGGCTCATAGAATACAAATCCTTCTAATACGTTTCCAAGTGTAGCCTAGACAATAACACAGGATGAAGAAGGTGAGTGATATCATCATAGCCAACAAATTAACTTTCTTCGTAGTTCTAATTTCCTAGGATGGAGACTTCAGAGTATCGTACATAATTAGTCATTTATGTAGCCTAGACAACAACATAAGCTAAATAAGGTAAGTGATATCATCATAGCCAACAAATTAACTTTCTTCGTACCGCTAATTTCCTAGGATCGAGACTTCAAATTACCCTGCATAATTAGTCATTTGTGCGGGCCATATATTTAACAATGCACCTTCCTTCCTTCCAAATGCTTCATATATACAAAGGAATATTAGAATTTTAGCCATACCTAGATTTCAACAACAAGTGGAGAATTTGGAAATGGTAATGCAATGCCACCAAGAGCCTATAATATCCTCCAAAATTTTTGGGGTTCAGTAATAGAGGTGATTGTGGTGATTCCACTCACAATTCCATTAATCACTCCATTTTCTAGATTTTTTGTTATTCTAGGATTGTCTTCTGTATAAAGTGATAGAGATGAGGCTTCTTCTCTACACGCCCTATGAACCTGCATTGACTATGCCAAATTTGACTACACTCTATGTTCTAATTCTAAATTACACCAGGAATGAATAAATCAACAACATATTGCATTTGATTTGATTTGATATAAAAGGTTACGAGGAGTAACTTATAGCATTGAGTGTCACTTTTCACTTGAGTGATGGCATATACAAAGTCATTGAAATTCAATGGAAAACCAATTTTCTATAGGGTGTGAGGAAAAATATGAAACCCTAACATGAGAATTGGTTCAGTGTGGGCATGCAAAAAATTAATCTTATTTTCCCATTCTCTAGATACTCCTCCAACGTTAAAAGATAACCACTGGAAATCCACCTAGATTCTACCATATATGAATCGATATAATCCTCCCACTATATAGGCACGAGAAAAAAAAAAAAAAAAAACTTAACTAATAATCACTCTGTGAAATATTACCCCAAGTTAAGGTTCTCATAAGGAAGTATTTGTATGTGTATGCTTTATTATAATTGTTCATACAGATTTTTGTACATATATGACTGTGCCTTGGCCTTCAATATTATGTGCCTCTCATGTCATTTTGATTATGTTTTCGTGAACCACCATGTACACTCCTTTCATATAATGTCGAAGACACTCTATTAAAGACGAGCCCCATCTAATCTTTACACATAAAATTTTAGTCATGTCGGTTCCTGTATGCAAAGGAACCAAAAAACCTTTCTTCTACACTATAAAAAATGTCTCCTCAGCTAAACTAAAATTATCACCTATTCAATGTCATTGTGAAGAGTTTGAGATCCTCCATTTTTGCGAATGTGGCATATATATCGTTAAGGATCATGATGATGTGAAATATTTTGGAAAATATGAGTCAGAATGCAAAATGATTAGAATCATTTGTAATGTAAGTTGATAAATGACAGTATTCAACGTAATGATTTTGTGGGAATGTTAGTTGAGTGAACCAATAATCATTACACTATACACACCTATAGACTTCACATTTTTACTTTCTCGAAATTTTCACGACTCATAAATTTTTGGAGAAGATATTGAATGACATCTCATCACTTCGATAGAGATTGTAACTCTCTCTTTTTGTAGAGATAAATATTTTAATTCCAATTTTGGAAGTTCTAGAAATTTCTCTCTGATTTAATATGGTGTCCTAAACCAAAAATTGCAGTAGACATGACTTGAGAAATTAACATCGATACTAAATTAAAAAAAAGAATTATTTTCGGGGTGACAAACAATGTCATATTTCCATTATTGAAGATTTGTGTGCAAACCATATTATAGAAGATACTCTATCTGCAATCCACAAATTTTAAACTATAAAACAACAATCACAAAAAATAATAAAATATCATGTTAAATGGTATTTGTATTACGACCTCGCCTCTTCTTAAATACCAGAGGTCGAAATATTTTGTAGGGAATCTTTTAAATAAATGGTAGATAATATTTTAGCCTCCTCAACAAATCAATGCTATCGACCATCTAAATACATTTATATAGGTCATTCAAGGGTCTGATTAGTCCTCCACCCTACACTGATATTGAATTGAGAATATATTTTACCTCCCCAATAATTCTATCAATGTTCATGATAAAAATGTTCCTGGACCATATACAATACATTGGAGCATAAAACTAATTTATGAACTAATTATGAAAGAGAAAAGGAATACACAAAAGAAGAAATTCAAAAGAATCTAGTTTAGCACCTCATACTAAATTGAGAGGAACCTTATGCAATGCTCAGATCTCACAAGTGGTTCCATCGTAATCATTCAATATAGTACTTAAACCATCAATCCAAACATGTACATATATGAAAACAACCATGTCCTTAGAATTGTTTAATGCATAGTTTGATTAATCCATGATTGTGTAAGTAATATGTGAGGGATATTTTATATAGTTTATGCACATTTTGATTAGTCCATGGTTGCATGTGTCCTATGTGATGGATAGCTTATATAGGTTATAGATATAAAATGTGATTATTGTATTTAAGCCGACTATGTTCTGGATTAAATATAATAACATATAATATAACACAAGGTTATTGTAAATAATAATTAATATGTCATGTATTTTAATAGCAGGGATAATAATTATATTTCTCTAGGCATTAAGAGATGTATATGAGGTAAAAAAAAAAAAGTATCTAGGATGTTACAAGTGGTATCAAAGCAGCGTTCATATGTTGGGAACCAGATGGGTTACCTAAATAACAATCGATGCATGTAAATTGTGCACAGAAATTAGAAAGGATATAATGAGAAGGGGATCGACGCATCAAGTACCTAGGAATGCAAGGGAATCCCCACCCCAATCCATTCCTGAAATGAGCCTGGAAATGTAGATACAACTGAGCGTAGATCAGCACCAACAGACTGGAAGATTATTGGAAGAACAAACAACACTAGATGAGTATATTTTTGAGTACAGTGAAAAATTTATCGGAGGAAATGGTCCAGGTAAGAAGTGACAATAAAATATTGATGCAGGAGAAGGAGAGGATTCTAAAAATCCTCTTCCATAAACTGAATCAAGTAATAGTGCCACCCAATCTTGAAAAATACACTCGAGGAGAGAGTGATCAACGTTGAAAAACTAATGAAAAACCATAGGGAAGTCATTTACAGTGAAGAAATAAAATCATAAATTATGATGAAGCATAATTTGACAATGTGTTTGAACAAAAAGAAATAAAGAAACAAAAAGTGGAACTATAGGCTGAGTTCTGAAAAATCAAGGCTCCTACTTTTGATGGAGAAGCTGAAGAAGTGGCATAGGCTTGGTTGATTAATATGAACAAGTACCTTAAGGTTTATGAATATAGCAGCAACCTCAAATCTCTCTTGGCTATTTATCAGCTGAGGGAGAAAACTAATTTATTGTGGGAGGAAGTAAAAAATGTCTAAAGTATTGAAGACCAAAATGTGAAATGGGATGAGTTCTAGTAGTATTTCAAAGAAAATTATTTAATGAAGTGTTTCTCTGATGAAAAATTTCAGGAATTACATGATTTAAGACTAGGACAAATGACAATGGATGAATTCATAACTAATTTCACATCATTATTAAGATATGTGCCTTACTTGAGAGATGAGAAGGACAAAGTTCAACAATTTTTGAGAAGTTTTCCTACTCACATGAAATAAAGAATCAAATTTGTAAATTTGAATACTATGGACGAAGCAATTGAAAAAGTGTGAATGTTTTATCAAGAGTCCAAGGCAAAAGGAGAAACAGGTATAAAATGGCCACCAAAGAAAGGACATAAAAGCAATTCAAATTTTCAAAAATCCAGGTTTAGTACTTTTGAAAATTCTACAAGAACTCAAGTAAGTAAGAAGTTTGGGAGAAATGACCAGAGAACAAAATGGCCAGCAGAGGAACGACCCACAGAAGCCTCCATTAAATCAGAACATGGACAAACCCACAAGTCTCCCCTACAATCTTAGGGATGCAGTGAGGCACATTACTCCAAAAATTTCCCTGACCGTGGAAGAAGGAAAACATTAGCTAACCTACAATAGGTTTCTACGATGGGGGATGTGGCTCGAAATATACCTAGAATTAATGTAGCTCTAGAAGTCCGACAATTAGATTACCAACCGACAATGATAGACTTGAAGGTAAGCCATTTTCACAAACTATATCTATTTTGGCTGACCATGGTGTCATTTTAAGTTCTGTAAACCCATGAATCATAGAAAAGTGTAACTTACAAATCTAGAAATTAAAAAACCCTTGGTTGGTACAAATAGCTACTGGGGCAAAGAGGATGGTTACTGCCAAGATTCCAAACTTTCCTTTGGAAATTGGAAACCAACAATTGAGCATAGAACTGAATATTTAACCTTTGGGTTCCTATGACAAACTACTAGGTATGGACTGGTTGGAAAAAAATTGGTCTCTGGTAGACTGTAAGGATAATATTATCTACTTTAAAGCTGAAGATGGGACGTGCTAATAATTGCAAGGAATAAATAAACCTCTACAATTACGCCCCATCACAACATCTCAATTGGGTAAATGCATCATAAAAGGATGCCAAATTTATGCCATCCAAGTGGGATTTTCTAACTCTAAGGAGAATACACCTATGCTAGAAAATATACCAGTAGTACAGGATTTCATGGATGTGTTTCTAAAAAATATACCAAGATTACCTCCAAAAAGAGATATCGATTTCACTATCAAATTAATGGCCAGCACAACACCAATGTCAAGAGAACCATATCCGATGAGCATACCCGAGTTAACATAACTAACCAACTGTATCCCCTTAGGGAGCACCAATGTTGTTTGTAAAGAAGAAGGATGGAACCATACGAATGTGAATGGATTTCAGGTAGCTCAATAAGTTGACAGTCAATAATAAATACCCACTACCACGTATAGATGATATGTTCAACCATGTGAAGGGAGTGACTCTATTTTCAAATATAGACTTAAGGTTTGGATATCACCAAATCTGAATTAAATATGAGGACATTTAAAAATTAGCCTTTCGCATCCGATATGGGAATTATGTGTTCGTGGTAATACCATTTTGTTTAAGCAATGCACCAACAACGTTCATGAGTCTGAGACATGAGATATTTCACCCCTTTCTGGATAGGTTCATTCTTATATTTATTGAAGAAATATTTATTTATTCACGAACCATAGAAGAGCACAAATAACACCTAAGACAAGTGTTGGAGATGTTGAGGAAACATTAGTTGTATGCCAAGTTCAACAAATGTGAGTTTTTGAAAGAGAAAATACAATATTTAGGCATTGTCATTTTCATTGAAGCCATAGTTGTAGGTACTGAGAAAAAAAATACTATCATGGAATGGAGAGTGCCTAAGAATGTGGTAGATGTATGTTCCTTTATGGGATTGGTAGGATATTATAGGCGTTTCATCGAAGGATTTTCAAAAATTTATTTTCTTATTACATCTCTGTAGAGAAAGGGGAAGGTGTTTAAATGGACCAGTGAATGTTAGGCTAGTTTTTAATTGTTGAAATAATTTTTGACTATTGACCCTATGTTGAGGGTAGTTGACCCCAGCAAGGAATTTGAAGTATGCACCGACGCGTTTAAGGAAGGAGTAGGAGATATATTGTCTGAAGAAGGAAGAGTTGTTGCCTATGAGTTGAGAAAACTAAAATATCATGAACAACAATATTATGCTTATGATTTGGGCCTGACAATGGTAGTGCATGCACTCATGGTGTAGAGACGCTATTTATTGGGAAAGAGGTTCCTGCTGAAGACAGATCATAGTAGCTTAACTTGATATTTCAAACAAGTTTATTTAAATTCTTGCTAGGCAAGGTGGAATGTGGTTTTAAGTGAATTTGATTTTGACATTAAACATGTTAAAGAAAAGGAAAATCATGGGGTTTATGCATTGAGAAGGAAAATTTGTTGCGTGTATGAACTCTAATTTAATCACATAGAATTCAATTTTAGGATCAGATAAAAGAAGAAGTTGAGAAAGATCCTGAATACCAATTCCTTTGGAAGCAAGAAAATGAAGCAAAAAAGAAAGAAAAAAAACCAGATTATGGGATTAGCATAGATCAGATTCTAACTTTTAAAGGAAAGTTACATATTCTGAATCGGATAAGTTTGAAAGAACTGATCTTGGACGAGTAACACTGCAATAATTATTTCGGAAACCAAAGATACTAGAAAATGACGACAACAATCAACAAAGTTTATTTTTATCTCGGTATGCGGAAGGATATTGCTAAATATTTAAACAAGTGTTTGTAATGTCAACTGGTTAAGGTGGAGCATCAAGATCCAATAGGATTGTTGTAGCCTATACCTGTAGCTAAATGAAAATTCGAGGTAATATCATTAGATTTTATTACTGGTCTACCAAGATCAAAATGGCATACTGATTCCAAAATGGTAGTGGTTGATAGACTGAGCAAAGAAACACACTTTATACATGTACTTTCTACTTATAAAATGGTGCAAATTGCAAATAGTTTCATGAGAGAAATATCTAGGTTGCATGGCATCCCAAAAATAGTAATCTCGGATAGAGATGTAAAGTTCACTTTAGCCTTTTGGAAGGAATCATTTACAGGATTGGGTACAGAAGTTAACTTCAATACCGCTTATCATCCATTGACAGATGGACAAACAGAGCGAGTGAATCAAATCCTAGAAGACATGTTGCGTATGTATGTAATTCAAAAATACACAAAGTGGGAGGATTATCTGCATCTGGTTGAATTTGCGTAGAATAATGGTTACCAATAATATCTCAAAATGAGGCCATTTGAAGCCTTGTATAGGAGACAGTGTCAAACTCCCATTAACTGGAGTAGTCTGGAAACCAAACTACTTCTTCGCAAAGAGATGTTGGCTAAAACAGATCTAGAAGTAAAGAAGATCAGACAGAACCTAAAGGCTGCTCATGATCAGTAGAAGGTTTAAGAAAACAAAAAAATAACCTATCGGGAATTTGAGGTAGCTCACCATGTTTATGTGAGAATCAAACCCAAGAAAGCACCCTAAGGTGGACTTCGTGTGCCAAATTGGCTCCCAGGTTTTGTGGAACTTACCAAATATTGGAAAGAGTAGCATCCGTGGCCTATCGATTGGGATTACCTAGTCACATTCGGTTGCACAATGTGTTTCATGTATCAATACTGACACGATATGTGCATGATATGAGGCATGTAATACATTGGTAAAACATTCACGTAGGAATAAGATTGAGTGCCAAATCTCTAGAAGGTATGGATTTTATGTTTATTAATTTAAGTCCCTACTTATTGCAGGTTGAACTAGATGACAAATTTATGGTAGAACCTCAACATATTCTTGATCAGAGAGAAGTCACGCTCCTAAGGTGATACAATACCCAAGTTAAAGTGCAATGGAAGTACTTTAGCCCGGAGGAGGCGACATGTGAAGACGAAGGATTTGTGCGTGAGGAATACCCAGAACTATTTTCTACTCTGGAATACAACATCGAGGACGATGCTTACTTCTAGGGGGGGAAGATGTAGTAGCTGGATTTGTTTCCAAAACGATTTCTGTTAATTTTTGTTAAAAGAGGATTATGCATTTAAGTTTTTTTTATTAATATTAACATGTGAAAGTTAATCTGAAAAATGAACATGGTTATTTTTGTTTTGAATAAATAAATAAATTATGGAATGTTTTCCATAAGACTGAAGATAAAGCATTCCAAGATTCAAAATTAGTTAGGAAAAATCAGTTAAGGACAATTGCGTTTTCCTTTGAGGATAAAAGGAAAATCATAGTGAGGAAAATGGTTTCTATGACTTTGGAAGAAAATCTAGAAGGCTTGAGGATGAGAGTAATTCTAAAGCTGGTTGAACTAGTGGAAACTCGACAATATTGAATTTGGAAAGGAAGACTAGACTAGAGGTGTTGAGGTCTTAACTAGAACTACTACTAGATAAGCCCTAGTCAGGTGCAGAGCACTAGTGGAGATGAGGATGTAATAGACTCTCTCAAGGTTGGGAGTATTATCATCTTCATCATTAGAAGCGCTAAGTGAGATAAGAAATCTGGTCTGGGTGAAAAGAATGATTTAGAAAAGAGAATGCAACTTATGTACTTAGACATATGCTTCTGTAAATGTGATGTATATGCATACAAAATTAGTAAATGACCTTTTTATGTCTCTTATTAAAGATAATTATTTACAGGTATTACCATAGAAATAGTGACTATGTGAATATACTCAGATATGTAATAATATGATATAAATCTGCAAATATTATGCTTATCAAAAGAGTAAACTATACTGTGTAGGGTAGGAATTTTAAAGAAATGATTGGGAAGGATGTATGTGAAAATTACAAATATTTAAAGTAGAAGGGATTGCTGGTTTAGTATAGAGAGGAAACTCTAGATAGAACCTGTTGTCTCTTCTTTATATTAATTCTATACTCGGACTAGGGATACTATGGTTATCCCTGAACCTTGATGGTCTAGACATCGAACCTAGAAGCAGTAGAAATTTATGAAGCATTACTTAGAAAATAATATATAACTCGATTGCATAATTCCCACAATATTTACTTTAGACGTAAGTGCTAATATCATATTCATGTAGCTAGGAGAACATTCAAAAATACATTAACTATAAATAAAGACAGTCCTGTAAAATGAAAGATACATGTATTCATTTAGAAATTCTTCCCTTATTCCAAAAATCAAGCATTATTTAATTAAACCAGCATATAAAACAAAACATAAAGTTAGAGTTCGAATACAAAGAGAGAATACAAATTCGAGTACCAGAATTAAAGACTACTAATTAAAGAAGTAAGGTCTATACATAGTAATTGTGCTATGAAGCCAAATAATTTATAAATTTCAAATACCAAAGAAATCTTAAATAAGTAATATAAACGAAAGTAAACCATGAATTATATAATAAATATCAGTCTTAACACCCAATGGTATTGAGGCAACCTCTCGGTCACAAAATAATTGTTTAGCTAGAAATCACACTTAAGCCAAAATTGGAACACACTATAAAATAAAAATAAAATCAAGGTTGACACGGAAGTGTTCATGCGTGTAAGAAAACCTATATAAATATGAAAAAATGTACAGCTGATTAAAGTATTCCAACTCCCAACTGGTGATAGCTACTACAGCGAAAATTCCTAGAAGAAAGAGACAAGGCCATAAGGTCTCTGTAGCAAAGAAAATTTATAACTCTGTACCTATGCAATAACAAATTTTTGGTCATGACAAAGACAAAGCTTGTACCAAGTGTGCAGCATGTTGAAGAATGGAGATAAGAGGACAGAGTTCGTGTTTACCTGCAACCCAACAACAAGAAGTTAACATTAGTAATCTAATAAAAGACGTGGTCACATGTAATAAAAGATTTATGAAACCCTGAAAAGAGGGTGATGATACCTGGGCAAAAGACCGAAGAACCTAGAAACAATATCTTGGAACCTCCAAGTAAAAACCACAGTAATTTGGGTTAAACCCTACACAGAGAATTGATAAACTTAAAAAGAAGTAGTGGTGAATCTGTTAAAAACCTGGGTGATTATCTGTGTGAAGGCTCTGAGCCTTCCAAGCTGAAACCCTCAGCGGAACTATGGTCTCGCCTCATAAAAACCCTGAACAACATGGGTGATGAGAATCCATGTAGCAAAGAGTATTCAACAAAGAAAACTCAACTACGCAACAAGGAGGCAAGGCAAGGTAGGAAGAATAACCTGTGGAACTAAACAAAAGCTCCATATCATATCCACAGGAGAGGATGCAGGAAGAAATGAAAAGGCCAGTAACCCTTCAACCACAACAAGCACTACCAAAGGATATCAAGACTCTAGAGACTACTTGTAGTTTAGAAGTGGCACGAAAGAAAAACTCTAGTCAGAGCATGCTGGAATTTGGTGGCAATGGAGCATCGAAGAGCTGGCAGCCGCAAAGTGGTGGAGCAACAGACCACAATCGCAGAGTGATGAGTAGGCGCCAGCCCACACCCCTGTTTGCTGTGAAAACTAACAAAAACTTGACTGAGTGTCAATGTGTGTTTGCGTGTCAACAATGATAGGGTTTGTTATTATAAATGACAAATGTCATTACGTGGCATTTCATTAAAGCTCACGGTACTGTGGATAAAAAAAAACAATGAATATGTTATCTCGAACTTTGATCTCCATATGCTTTGGTTGTTCCGCCAGTAGCTCGCATTCACTCTATCAGTAAATGCTACAGTTCGGTGTTTACACCTTCGGGTTTCTCACCTATGGATCCGATAGTCGGTTCATTTGTGATTTTTCTGTTGGGTTAAGCCTCCGTTGGAGGTCTGGTTCTTCTGTGCCGAAGTCCCGATTTATCTCTGCATTCGTGGCGATGGTGGTCGGTTTCGTCTGTTGCAACTTTGCTCGCTATTCCCTTGTTTTGACAGGGCTTAAACTTGCCCACTGTAACATTCTTGGTCCCCTATTCCTGAAACCCTGTTTCAGTTGTTGGTTTTTATTTCCTCCGCGTTATATATGTCTCTTGATTAATCCTTGCGCCGGTTTGTTACACAGGTGTTCCTCTACTAGAAGCTCCGTCTACAGGTTCTCCTCGACTTCGCCGATATCAACTGGTAAGCTCTCCTTCTCTGCTTCACTTACTGTTTCATTTTTTTCACGCCTTAATGGCTCGGCTCCTTGTGAGCAGTTTAACTGGCCGTGGTACAATGGCGTTTGTTCATCTGCGGAATTTTGGGCTCTGTCACCGTTTCCACGTTTTCTCTCAAACCCTTCCCCAATTCTGACTCCAGGTAATTACACGATTTGGAGTGCCCACAGGCTGAAGTCGTTTTTAATTGCTTGGTACAGGTACGCGATGGTTCTCAACAGCCCGACGTCCTGGTTGGCTTCCTCGTCGCCCTCTTCACGAGTAGTATCATACCATACTTCTTTTACTGTCTCTGTTGTATCTAGTTGAGGTTAAGCCGCTCTGGCTTTACTCTGTTGAATCTCGGGGTTTGTCCTTCCGTTTCTCCGTTATGTCTGCTATCTGGCTTGAGTAGTTTTCCTTTGTAATTTTGAATGAAACTGTGAGGGTTTCGACCCCCTGTCTCCGGGAGGGTTTCAACTTTTAAAACCCTAGCTATGATGTTTGTATGGCCCGAGGGTTTTAAAATCTTTTGTAAATATACTCAAACAATCTCAGAGAGATTTTGGACTGTAAATAAATGCCTTTTATCTTATTCGAGAAAATTTTACTTATTTCTGGTTTCAACTTGCACAGAGAAAGAAAGTAATATCATTACAAAGTAAATTGTTTACCTGTGGTTTTTGTTTGCACTCTCATCTGCATATCCTTCTCGTTCTTTGATCAACGTTTTCTTCTCATGAAACGCTGGACCTTTTCGTGGAATGATTTCCAGAACTCTTGTTTGCTAAGGGAAATCTTACAGCACTTTGATAGTCTGTTATTTGGTTACAGTTATTCAATAAATCGATATCTTGTTATTACATGTCTGAATCAAAGTAAAACAGCAAATTGTATGTTACACATAAAATGAAATTCTCTAATCTCAGAAGATTCTTCGATAACACAGATAGTCAGTTTTAAAATTAGAACTCTTGTCTATTACTCCTCTGTGTTGACAGTTTGCAGAACCCCTGTCAAGTTGCTTCCCTGTCCTTTTTGTATTCCAGTCCCAACTAGTTCGTTATCAGTTGGTAACTGTTCATTCGGTTACATAGTGCATTATTCACCTTTGACTATTTCTTTTTATTTTATGCATAACGAACTTAAAAGACAACCTAGTGGCCTATCACATTTTCTTGATGATAATAATAAAAAAAACAAATAATAATTAACTGAAACAGCTCCTACTGACAGTTAAACTCCTAATCAAAAACAAATTAAACCTAGACAGGTGCAAAGACCTGTAAGATAACACATCACTGAAAACATGAAAACCTGCTGGCTGTTTGCCTCCCTAGTCGGATGCTCCTGCATCAGGCTCCCGGGGTAGCAAAAAGTCATGGCTCCGCTCCATGAGGTCGTCCACTGAATAGCCAATTTTCTTAATCTGTGCTGCGTCAAGCCAGGAACTGTCCTCTATAGGATGGTTCTTCCACTTGACCAGGTATTGTAAATAGTCTTTCCTGCGCGTTCTTTTGGCTACTTGTGTGTCGAGGATACCCTCGATCTCAAGGGGTTGCGCTGCAGGCATCTGTTTTAACCAAACATCCTCGTCATCTGGGGTATGTCGTTCTAACCTTGTTGTCTCTTCATCTCCAGAACTAGTAGTGTAAGGGAACAGGTCTGCCACGTTAAAGATGGGCGAAATGCCTATTCCGGGTGGCAGCTGTATCTCATAGGCATTGGCTGAAAACTTGCGGAGAATTCTGCAGGGGCCAATTTTTTTAAACTTCAACTTGTTATACTACCCTCTTGGGAACTGTTCCTTGTGCAGGTGGGCAAGGACTTCGTCTCCAATATTGAACTGAACCTCACGCCTTTTCAAATCTGCCTGCTATTTGTACCTTTGACTGCTGTCTATCAACTTCAATTTCACCTGTTCATGCAGATCACTCATTGCTTGAGCGAAATCTTCTCCATCTGCGCTTCTCTTCTCAAGCTTGCACAAATCCCGTAGTTCATGCACTCTGCGAGGATGCATGCCGTACAGAACCTGAAAAGGACTGTATCCCGTACTGCGATTTGGAGAATCATTATACGCAAATTCCTCTTGGGCAAGTACGCGATCCCACATCCGTGAATTTTCTCCGATTAAGCTTCGTAGCAGGTTTCCCAAACTCCTATTTACCACCTCTATTTGCCCATCGGTCTGTGGGTGATAAGCGGGGCTGAAATTTTGTTGAGTTCCCAGCTTCTTCCACAAGGTACGCCAGAAGTGTCCTGTGAATCGTACATCCCGGTCTGAAACAATGGATCTTGGCAAGCCATGCAGTCGAACAATTTCTGTGAAGAACAAGTGGGCTACATGAGTAGCATCACTGGTTTTCCAACAGGGTATAAAATGTGCCATCTTCGAGAATCTATCCACCACTACCATCACAGAGTCAAATCCTCGCTGTGTTCTAGGTAAACCCAGGACAAAATCCAAACTGACCGAGTCCCATGGCCTACTTGGTGTGGGCAATGGCGTATAGAGTCCTGCATTCTGGCTGTGGCCTTTTGCCAACTGACACATTTTGCACCTGCTCACATACCTCTGCACATCTCGCCGCAACTTTGGCCAGAAATAGAAATGTTGTACCTGAGATAATGTCTTGTCTATACCGAAATGTCCGGCTAGACCTCCGCTATGTTTTTCTCGTATGATGTTTTCCCGCATTGAACATTCGGGAATACACAACTGTCCTCCCTTAAACAACAATCCTTCTTATAGATTGTAGTCCAACCATGGACTGTGATTCCGCAGTAAAGGGTTCTGACATGCTTCATGCGCTTCCTTAAAGTCTGTATCTGTCTGATATAGATCCCTCAAATGGTCAAAACCCAGTACCTGCACTGTACTTTCTTGCAAAAGTAGAGCTCTTCTGCTTAATGCGTCCGCCACCTTGTTGGATTGCCCGCTAATATGCTTCAACACAAAAGTAAAGCTTTGCAGATATTCCACCCACTCTGCATGCTTGTGATTTAACTTGTGTTGCTGCATAACATACTGTAAAGCAGAATTGTCAGAAAATAATACAAACTCGTTACCTAACAAATAGTGCCTCCAGTGCTTCAAGGCTTGAACGATCGCATAAAATTATTTGTCGTATGACGAATACTTCTGTCTGCTTTCGTTCAACTTCTCACTGAAATAAGCAACCGGTCTAACTTCCTGGCTAAGTACTGCCCCAATGGCTGTACCGCTGGAATCACAACGAACTTGAAAGAGTTTGTTGAAATCCGGTAATCTCAAGATCGGCCTTTCAGTGATCTTTTTCTTCAGAGTCTGAAAACTGTTTTCTGCTGCTTCAGTCCAACAAAAAGGCTGATTTGCCTTCTTAATTGTATCCAACATGGGCGCACAGATTCCGCTGAAATTCTTGATAAACTTCCTGTAAAAGCTTGCTAAACCATGGAAGCTTCGAACTTCAAATAAGTTCTTTGGAGATGGCCAGCTTATGATTGCTGCAATCTTTTTCGGATCCATCTTCAGCTCATTCTCTGCAATCACAAAACCCAGATAAACCAGTTCTTTCTGGAAAAAGGTACACTTTTTCAGATTTATCAGCAGCTCGTTCTGCTGCAGACTTCGTAATACACTTCGAACATGTCGGAAGTGCTCCTCCTTCATTCTGCTGAAAATTAGTATATCATTCAAATACACTATCACAAATTTTCCAATAAACTCTTTCAGTACTTCATTCATCAGGCGCATAAAAGTACTGGGAGCATTGCTCAATCCGAATGGCATCACTAGCCATTCATACAGCCCTTCATTTGTCTTGAACGCTGTTTTCCACTCATCCCCTTCTCTGATTCGAATCTGGTGGTAGCCACTTTTCAAGTCAATCTTCGAAAAATAGGCTACCCCACTCAAACAATCCATCATGTCATCCATTCTGGGTAGTGGAAACCTGTACCGAATTGTAATCTTGTTGATAGCTCACAAATCTGTACACATTCGCCATTCGCCACCCTTCTTGGGAGCTAATACTGTTGGAACTTCACAGGGACTCATACTTTCTCTGATCAGTCCTTTATCAAGCAGTTCATGCACCTGTTTCTGAATTTCTTGATGATCTTTCAGACTCATACGATAAACTGCCTTGTTTGGCAAGCTAGCTCCCGGTATAAAATCAATGCAGTGGCTAATACCTCTCTTTGGGGGTAGCTCATCTGGAAGATCATCCACTGTGATATCTCCAAAATCTTGTAACATGTCTTGAATTGCCTCAGGTAAATATGAAATCGTGGTGTGCAGTACCACTGTCCTTGGCCTCCTCACGACAACGAAATTCACCTCACTGTCTCCAATCTGTTTCAAAAATTATTTTCCCCCCAACAGCAGTACTTTTAATCCACTCGCTTCTGCTGTTCCTTCCTCTTTGATGGGTACAAGTGTGTGCTTGACCCCATCTTTAACAAACTTGTAACAATTCGTTCTTCCATCATGCAACACTTTTCTGTCAAACTGCCAGGGCCTTCCTAACAGTATGTGACAGACATCCATCGGCATAACATCGCAGACAATCTTGTCTTTATATCTGCCGATCTGAAACTCCACTTCGCACTGTTCATCAACTAACAATTGATGTCCCTTTTGCAGCCACGACACCTTGTATGGAGTGGGATGTTTCAGCTTTTTCAATCCCAGCTTCTCCACCATTTCCATGGCCACTAAATTTTCAGTGCTCCCACTGTCAATGATCAGCTTGCAGAACTTTCCCTGTGATTTGCAAACTATCCTGAACAAAGTCTTCCTTTGATCTGGGTCCATAACCTCCTTGGCTAGTTTTAACAGCACCTTGTTCAACACCAGGGCTTCCCCTGTCTCTGGTGCATCTTCCACTTCCTGAGGAGGTGCTTCCGCTTCCTCCGGCTGAGCGACATAAGCTCCTCTTCCACCTGCTGGTTCGCCTTCAGGACATTCATACGATTTGTGCCCCCACTTTTGGCACCTGTAGCACTGGACAGTTCCTCTGCCCCCACCAGTTCCTCTTCCTCGCTGGGCTGGTCGTCCTCCTCTAGTGCTGTTGTCCTTCTCTGCTGTTCCTGCAGTTTTGGAACTGCTACCTTCCTCATTGGAGCCTGTTCCTCTACCTTTACCAAAGGCCTTCCCCTTCCCTCTACCAGATCCACCTCCTCTTCTGGCATTCTGTTTCCTATTTATTTTCTCTTCAGCCTTTAGCGCAAACTGATATGCTTCTTCCAAGGTTCTGGGCGAAAGGATACCAATTTCATCTAATATCTCCCCCCTCAGCCCATTTACGAACCTTGCTGTCTTTTCTGGGGTGTCTTCCACATAACCTGCCCTCAAGTTCAGTTTATAAAATTCTTCAGTATACTCCCTAATTTTCATCCCCCTTTGTCTCAAGTTTTGTACCTGTCGATACAACATAATTTGATAATCTTTGGGCAAAAATTTCTCCTTCAGTTTCACCTCCATTCTGGCCCACTTCCTTATAGGCGGTTTTTGCAGCCTTTTCCTTTCCGCCTGTACGCTGTCCCACCACAAGGACGCATGTCCTTTCAACTTGGTGGCAGCAAACTTCACCTGTTTGTCCTCACTGGTTTCCTCAAATTCGAAGTATTTGTTTACTTCACTCAACCAGTCCAACAACACATCTGCCGACAAAATGTCGTCATAAGTGGAAAGCTCATGCTTCGGCTTATGACTGGACAACAGAACTGACTTCAACAATCTCAGTTCAGGTGTCACTCCTTCAAATTCATATTCCGGTTCCGCAATATCGTCGTCACTGTCATCTGCTGGGTTTCTCCTTCCCCCAGCTTCTACTGCTGCCAATCTTTGATTCAGAATCCGAATTTCATCTCACAGTCCCTCTTCTGCCACTCTTCGGATTGCTCTACCTCTTCCCCTTCCTCTTCGACCAACTTCCATCTTCTCGCAACTTCAAACTTTGCTCCGACACCACTTGATGAGTAGGCGCCAGCCCACACCCCTGTTTGCTGTGAAAACTAACAAAAACTTGACTGAGTGTCAATGTGTGTTTGCGTGTCAACAGTGATATGGTTTGTTATTATAAATGACAAATGTCATTACGTGGCATTTCATTAAAGCTCACGGTACTGTGGATAAAAAAAAACAATGAATATTTTATCTCGAACTTTGATCTCCATATGCTTTGGTTGTTCCACCAGTACCTCGCATTCACTCTATCAGTAAATGCTACAGTTCGGTGTTTACACCTTCGGGTTTCTCGCCTATGGATCCGATAGTCGGTTCATTTGTGATTTTGCTGTTGGGTTAAGCCTCCGTTGGAGGTCTGGTTCTTCTGTGCCGAAGTCATGATTTATCTCTGCATTCGTGGCGATGGTGGTCGGTTTCGTCTGTTGCAACTTTGCTCACTATTCCCTTGTTTTGACAGGGCTTAAACTTGCCCACTGTAACATTCTTGGTCCCCTGTTCCTGAAACCCTGTTTCAGTTGTTGGTTTTTAATTCCTCCGCGTTATATATGTCTCTTGATTAATCCTTGCGCCGGTTTGTTACACATGTGTTCCTCTACTGGAAGCTCCGTCTACAGGTTCTCCTCGACTCCGCCGATATCAACTGGTAAGCTCTCTTTCTCTGCTTCACTTACTGTTTCATTTTTTTCACGCCTTAACGGCTCGACTCCTTGTGAGAAGTTTAACTGGCCGTGGTACAATGGCGTTTGTTCATCTGCGGACTTTTGGGCTCTGTCACCGTTTCCAGGTTTGCTCTCAAACCCTTCCCCAATTCTGACTCCAGGTAATTACACGATTTGGAGTGCCCATAGGCTGAAGTCGTTTTTAATTACTTGGTACAGGTATGCGATGGTTCTCAACAGCCCGAAGTCCTGGTTGGCTTCCTCGTCGCCCTCTTCACGGGTAGTATCATACCATACTTCTTTTACTGTCTCTGTTGTATCTAGTTGAGGTTAAGCTGCTCCGGCTTTACTCTGTTGAATCTCGGGGTTTGTCCTTCCGTTTCTTCGTTATGTCTGCTATCCGGCTTGAGTAGTTTTCCTTTGTAATTTTGAATGAAACTGTGAGGGTTTCGACCCCCTGTCTCCGGGAGGGTTTCAACGTTTAAAACCCTGGCTATGATGTTTGTATGGCCCGAGGGTTTTAAAATCTTTTGTAAATATACTCAAACAATCTTAGAGAGATTTTGGACTATAAATAAATGCCTTTTATCTTATTCGAGAAAATTTTACTCATTTCTGGTTTCGACTTGCACAGAGAAAGAAAGTAATATCATTACAAAGTAAATTGTTTACCTGTGGTTTTTGTTTGCACTCTCATCTGCATATCCTGCTCGTTCTTTGATCAACATTTTCTTCTCATGAAACGATGGACCTTTTCGTGGAATGATTTCCAGAACTCCTGTTTGCTAAGGGAAATCTTACAGCACTTTGATAGTCTGTTATTTGGTTACATTTATTCAATAAATCGATATCCTGTTATTACATGTCCGAATCAAAGTAAAACAACAAATTGTATGTTACACATAAAATGAAATTCTCTAATCTCAGAAGATTCTTCGATAACACAGATAGTCAGTTTTAAAATTAGAACTCTTGTCTATTACTCCTCTGTGTTGACAGTTTGCAGAACCCCTGTCAAGTTGCTTCCCTGTCCTTTTTGTATTCCAGTCCCAACTAGTTCGTTGTCAGTTGGTAACTGTTCATTCGGTTACATAGTGCATTATTCACCTTTGACTATTTCTTTTTATTTTATGCATAATGAACTTAAAAGACAACCTAGTGGCCTATCACAGTTTCTTGATGATAATAATAAAAAAAACAAATAATAATTAACTGAAACATCTCCTACTGACAGTTAAACTCCTAATCAAAAACAAATTAAACCTAGACAGGTGCAAAGACCTGTAAGATAACACATCACTGAAAACATGAAAACCTGCTGGCTGTTTGCCTCCCTAGTCGGATGCTCCTGCATCACAGAGAAAATGAGAAAACATAGTTAGGGTTGTGGGTAGGTCAACTACCCTAACCCCACGATAGAATGATGACCACCGTCGATCATGGAAAAGATCCAACGGCGACAACACCATTAGTTTTCATTGAAATCTCAATAAACTAGCACAAAGGTCGGGAGGCAATAAACACCTATACTTACAAATAAAATGCATTCATCCTCTATGTACTATGGAAATAAACCTAAATGGGTTCCACTGTAACCATTCAATATATTACTTAAACCATAAATACAAACATGTACGTATATGAAAACATCCATGTCATTAGAATTGTTTAATGCATAGTTTGGTTAATCCATGATTTCTTAAGTCATATGTGATGGATATTTTATATAGTTTATGCATAGTTTGATTAATCCATGATTGTGTAAGTCCTATGTGATGGATAATTTATATAGGTTATAAATATAAAATTTAACTATTGGATTTAAGGTGACCAAGGTCTAGATTAATTATAATAACATATAATATAATGCAAGGTTATTGTAAAGAATAATTACTGTAGCTTAATAACAAGGATAAAAATTATCTCTCTCTCTCTCTCTCTCTCTCTCTCTCTCTATATATATATATATATATATATATATTGAATTCAAAGCCTCAAGTATGCCTAAAATCCTCCTCACTCTTTAAAATATAAATGAAAATTACACGAGTAGTTCCGTTATTTAGGATGCAAGGAAAGGAACTTAATGACATATTATAAATATCAACAAGTTGAATGATTAGAAGGGAAGGAAAGAAAATTAATGGCCTATTATAAAGATCAACAAGTTGAACAGTTGCACAAATCAAGATTCATTTTTGAGTTAAAACAATGAGATCTAATGGTGGAAAAACTTTTAATCGTCTAACATTGGATGTGATTGTGCACAATCTTCGGAGAGGGAACGCTTTGGGTGTCAAGGTGCACAAGAGTAAGAAATATTTAGAATTACCCATAATCTTTAAATGGAAGAATGAAATTAAAATTAAACAAAATATTTGAAAAAATTATACCTAGTAATAGTAAATTATTCTTATAGCCAACATTATTAAAAGAATTTTGTAGTCTTATTTTTAAATGGACATTTGTTAATTTGAGGTTCAATATTAAAGAATTTACAAATGCAATTATGGATTTAATAAGGATTAAGTAGCAACTAATTGTCCAATATAATTTTTAAATTATTAAATATATATAGTTTTTCTCAAATTTAAATATCTACAATTATTTACAAAAATACAATGTGAAAAAACATCTCACACATAATGAATAATTCAAATTCACCCAAATATTAGTTAAATAATAATTATTCTCATTAACTTATACAAATTATATTTAAACTTATTAATAAAAAAATTTAATTTAATTGTCAATGAAAAAAGAAAGAATTAAGCAAAACCATTCAATTTTTTTTTAAAATTTTCTTCTTACCTTTTATTTTTCCTTATTATTTTATTTTCTTGATTCCATATTTTTCCATTAATTATATTATTTTAGTATTTAGTTCCCTCCTCTTAGATTATAGATAATTTTTATTTCCTTTTATTTTAATAAACTATTTATTAAAATAATTATATTATTTATTATAATATTTTAAATAATTAAAATTAATTATATTACTTATTATAATTAAAAATTTATTAAAATTTTTAATTTATTAAATATTCTTATATAACCTTTTTAATAATTATTAAAATTTTAAATAATTTCCTTAGTAACTAATTAACTGATTAACTAACTCAATAATGATTATTTCCTAGAAATTTTACATCTTTACTATCCTAAAATAAATCACATTGACAACGTTGATGAAACAATAATAATGTGATTAATCAAAAAGACATCTATCTAATTTATGGATCACAAAAATTACAAATCTAAAAAAAAAAATATTATTAAAAATTATCATTAAGTTATAATTTGTTTCCACATTCAAACTATTTTTTTTCATAAAATTAAAATTATTTATATATATATATATAGAAAGCATCTTATCAAAATGAACTAAAAATTACACATCTTTTCGACACCATGCACATACACCTTTGCGAAATTTTTTTTGAGATAAACAACAATTTCCCCTTTGTAATTCAAATTATGTTATTTTTATATAAAATTAAAATAATTTTATTTTATTTTATTTTTAAAGCAGAAAAAACAACTCATAAAAATAAACCAAAAAATTTCAGTATCAAATTGGAAATTTAAATATACACCTAAAAAGAAAGGAAAATTTAAGTTAAAAATCTATCGACTTAATCCGATCTTAATCTTTTGGACACCATGCATTTACACCTTTACCAAAATAAATTTCGGAGAAAACAACAATTTTCTCTTTGGGATGGTGGTTCATGCATCCTCAAAGGCTTGTCGAGACTTTGCACTAGCAGTTATAGGCCATTTTCTTTTATTTGCATAAATTTAAACATGCCAATAACAAAATACATCATAGATTCAAAGAACCACGGCAAACAAACATTTATAATATCCTCTGCATTATGAAATATTTGATGGAAGCACAATTGTAATATCTTCGGAGCATGCACGACAACCATAGCAAAGTTGATTAGACTTACATCACATTTATAGAGTGCATAAAATTAAACCACATGAGTCCAATAGATCTTATTGGAAGAAATAATGAACACAAGTAGGGGCATGAATACCCCAAAGGGAATCCATCTTTCAAAAAGGGAATTTTAGAAAGTTGTCCACAATACTGGATACAAAATTATGAAAAGATGGTATATATCACTCAATTTACAATGAAAAGACTATCTAAATCCAAATACGAAATGCTCCGAGATAACTTACACTCTTTCAGAAAGAATAAAATATAAATATAATAAACATATATATAAATACAAATTATAACAAAGTCTAAAAAATATATAAAAACATATGCTTAGAATAGATTGAAGATGCATCTTATCTCTCACTCTCACTCTTAATGGCACAACGGGTATTAAACTGTCGCTTCTTTTTTCTTGAAGTGATCGATAACATCTCATACCAATGTATGCAATTAACGTGCGTCAACGGTAATAATAAAAATTAATATGATAAATGAAATAATGATTTTTATACTTGCTATTTCAATACTTTCATAAAATAATAGAACTTTTTACAAAGTCATTAAAAATAATAAGCTAAATTTTATGTGTGTTTTCAATATCTCTAGTGTGATCCTCACACTTCAACATGACATAACATCTGAATTGTTATGTGTGAAGAGAGATCTGTCGAGTACTTTATAAATTTTATCGATTCAAGTTGAAGATAGATATTTGTTTGTTATTAAAAAATTACATACAACACATTATTGATAAAAAAGAAAGAAAGGAAATATTTACAGTAGACTAGATCTATGAATTATTCAATGACACAAAATCGCTGCAAAGTTAAGGATTATAAAACAAAGTATATCTTCCACAAACCACACCATCAGAGTGCCATTATTCATAGTTACCATCATTTTTCTTCCTGTCTTGTTTTTTTCATAATATTGATGATTAGTAATCACCAATTATTTGAATTTAGCTAAATTTTACTTTAACATCTTTAAAAAGAGGCTAAGTACGCAACTCAAATTTGGAACAACTTATAAATGGAATTCTAGGAAACAATATTCTACATAAAGTTCTGGAAACTTTGTTAATTCCATTCAGTCACATTTACAACATGCTGCCTAATAATGATGGAATTATTTTTGCGATATGCTTGAGATTTAAACGTGGTTGGATTAAAAATCAAATTGGTGAAAAAAATATAAAAATCCTTAACATAATATTTTGGTGCGAACGATTATATAGTAAGAACACCAGTTTGATAATTAACAACATATCTGCAAATTAATCCACAGATCCTCAAATTTTTGGAGATACAATGGAATGGAGAACTTTGAAGTATCATAGGCACTAGAATTATACACTGAGTCCTACTTACCACTACCAATCCTAACACATTTCTGGATATGCAATAGAATGGATATCATAGGCATTAACATTCTAAAACGTATGTCCATTAATTTATACTAGCCATTCTCAACCACAACAATCAAAGTAGAAACTTTCACCAATGATTTGCAGGTTAATGTGATATCGTACTTCTCTTTTTTGCTAATTTTCCTTGATACAGTGGTTAACCAAGCTCATACCACCGGAGAGCCCCTTAGAATTGCTTGAAGTTCCATGTACTTATGAGATGAGGGATGAAAAATCAATTGATAGTTCAATTTTGACATTCTCGTGACTGGTGAATCTTGTGCCGATACCAAGTTCCTTGATTGATCTACTGACGCTGTTGGAAAAAATCAGTGTAAGCCTAATTGGGCTTACAACGCCACTTCAGTAATACATGAACATACTCAATGGAGAATTGAAAGGAGATGCAATATTGTAGTTCTTTCTTTATATGGAGATGGTTATTATAAGAGTCAACACCTCTAATTATGACAATTTTCTCTTAATATGAGTGTTCCAATAATTATTTATCTTGTTAGCTTGAGGTCATGACACATATAGTTCACTGCCTCTTAAATGTTGTTGTGATGAGTTTGAGATTCTCCATTGTTGCGAATATGTCCTACATATCTTCAAGGATCATGATGATATGAGATATTTTGGAAAACATGAGTCGGAATGCAAAATGTTTAGGATCATTTGTAATTTAAGTTGATAAATTGTAGTATTCAATGTGATGATGTCATGGGAATGTTACTTTAGTGAAACGATAATATTTCCACCATATAATGATATAAACTTCACATTTTTAATTTCTTTAATTTTTCACCTCTCAAATAAATTTTTGGAGAATATATGCAATGACATCTCATCACCTCGAGAGATATTGTAACTCTCTCTTTTGTAGAGAGTGAAATATGTTCAATTCTAGTTTTGGAATTTCTAACAATTTCTCTCTAATCTAATATGGTGTCCTAAACCTAAAATTGCGGTAGACATTAATTGAAAATTTTATATGGATACTAAATTATAAAAAGAGAGATTTATAGGGAGTCAAATAGTGTCATATGGCCCAGACCAGCTGTCAATATTCATGTATTAAGATATATTCAAATTCACCCATCTTGAGCTCAAACCTTATAATGAGATTTGGAATTTCTCTCAACATATATGGATTTATCCTAGTATTATTTTGCATTCAACAAAAAACTAAGAGAAAAAATACCGAGTCTTTAATATATGGAAATAAAATTAATGGACCTACTCAAATATGGCGTCCTATCCAAATATGTGAATATACATTTTTTTTTCCAGTATTGGTAGATTTGTGTGCCAACCATATTCCATAAGATACTATATCTGTGGTCCAAAAAATTTAAACTATAAAACACACATCACAACAAATAATAAAATAGCATGCTAAGTGGTATTTGTATTACCATCTCACCTCTTGTGAAAGACTGTAGGTTAAAGTATTTTGTATGGCATCTTTTAAATAAATTTTAGATAGGGATTGCGGAATTTTGACTTAAGCTTTGGTCAAGAATATGCAACTGGGAATCCCCCTTGCAATGACCTAGGGTTGCGGTCGCCCTCAGGCCTGCGGCCTTACTTCTGTATTCACACTGGTCATGATGCCTTCTTGACCCCATTAATATACGTTGGCTGAGCGCCATCTCTAGGGAGGAGTGCAGCAGGGGGACTGTGGATCCCCCCTTGGCTCTATTATCAATAGTGCGACTACAGATTCAGAAAACACCCATCAACAGTCCTCTTCCCCACACTAAAACCATGCAGGGATGACTACCACTTTAACCAATCAGGCTACTGATGCAGCTGCTCCAGGAACAATTACGTTGTCGACATGCATACAATTTTTTTTGGAATGATCACAGATCATGCTTCCTGTGCATCGAATCAATTGGAAAATCAAATACTTGAAATATCATGCCTTAACAGGCAAGTTCATGGAATTTGGCCTACCGAAAAGGCCCCTCTTGGCTAGATCACCTCCAAGTGGAAGCCCAAAGACCATATCGATCTCCAGTTGGGATCGAAGGGCTTCTTCAATATTTTTTTCATAGGCATTGAAGACAAGAACATGATCATGGATGGAGGTCCCTATTTCTTCAACTTTACAGGAATCTTCCTCCGAAATTGGATTGAAATATTCAACCCTAAAAAAGTAGACTTCAGTTGGGCGCAAGCTTGTGTGTGTCTTTACTCCCTTCCGTATGATTACTGGCATGAATTAACACTAAAGGAGATCAGTGAAAACCTTGGGAATTCATCAAAGTTGTAGATGAAACAAGAAGCAACAAGTACACTACCTATGCCAAGATTTTCGTTTCCATGGACATAGCCAAAACCCTTCTTAATAAGGTAAGTCTTCTCCATGATGATTTTGAATGGGTACAAATGGTGGATTATGAAAATGCACCCTTTAGATGTAGGAAATTTGACACACATGGGAATATATTTAGAGATTTCGCTCTCAATCAAATTTCCACCACTAACAAATATTCTTAAGAGAAATATTGAGAGGGATTCACCAAGGTCAATGGATGAATAATATATCCCAGGAAGCCTACCACTACCCCTGCAACCAAGCCTCCCTCAATCCATGTCACCACGCCTCCCTCAACCAATAACAACTTTTACATTCTCGCTAATATGAACACTGAATTTCCAACTATCTCTATCTCCTCGGAGCTACCCTTGCAAAGAAAATCAACCCCTTTTTCTCCTCCTAGACCCCCTACTCTCCCGCAAATATTTTATCAACCTCAACACTCTAACCTTTTGGATGTCATATCTAGCAAAGGAAAATGCACAGAACCTGAGATACCTGCAGCGATGGATGAGGAACCATAAAGCATTGATTATGGAGACCTTGATATATTAGGCCTAGAAGATGCCTGCCAACGATAGGACTACCTCTCAATCCCAAATCAACAGATCCTACAAATTGAAGAGGTCATTTCGTGAGCTCAAAAATAATCCACTTTAGGTATACAAGGTGGTACAATGATTGATAAAAAAATAATCCTGAAAGAATCCAAGAAAAGTGGTAGGTGCAATCATCTACAATGCCTTGTCATCCTCGGTGGGAAACTTGTAGAATCTGGAAGATACCCAAAGTTAACTAGGTTCTACACCATTATCCCCCATAGTTCTCAATGAAGAAGATCATTAGGAATATAAGAGGCATGAATAACCCCTCCAAGCACTACGTAATGAGTAAAATAATAGCTGAATAAGATCCCACAATTTTTTTATGCAAGAAAATAAATGCTCCAGTACCACCCTATTGGGTTGTTTAATGGGTAAACAAACACCAGTATTTATTATCAATCTGGGCTAGTAGGAGTTAGAAGCATCCCCAAGGTATATGGTTTTCAACTATGATCAAGTTAGAAGATGATTTATTGATGAATATTACAAATATAAATCTAAACTAAATAATTTCTAAATTCAATTATGTAATCAATAGCATAAGAATCTCCTAACTTAAGATATTTGTTTGTCCTTCTCTCACAAAATTACTTCATGAATTAGAAACCAAAAACCACTAATTGAGAAATAGATCAAGATGCATGAAAAAATAATTGAATAGAATATGAACTAAAGAGATATTGGTTGTACTTCATCACAGATTCATTCAACAATGATACTATTGTTAGAAAAAAGGAATTCAGAAAAGCATTAAAAAGAAGGAAAAGATGAATTCAAGCTCTATATCTTAATCAGATAGAAATAATTTTTAACTTAAACATTCGATTATCCTTTCATATGTAGAATAATAATAAGGATTAGATTTATCATCACTCATAAAAAATCAACATATATCTAATGAAAAAGTTAAGCATAAAACAAACTAGTTCATAAACTGCAACTACAAATAACTAGAAAGTGCACTTAGCTTGGTGTGGGGGGCCTCCACCCTTACCTTGCACACTTAAAGTCCATTCAGATACTAAAATTTCAATGAATAAATCACCATATAACAAAAACAAATGAAATATAATAGGTCTTCAATTAACTCTCCAAAGTCTCAGAAATAATAATGTTAAGTCATACAATTTCTACATATCAATGCCTTCAAAGTCTTAGGATTAAATAGATAAAATATGAAGAAAAAAAATCATCTAAAATTCCTCCTATAGCCATGAATATCGTTATCTTATCCAATCACATCAAATTCATCCATCGGATCCATAAAAATCTAGAAAATCCCATAAAATAAGAAATTTGACCTAGTTCCTATGGATCTTCTGTTATGTGGAATTATGAATTATGGATAAATCATTCTTCCCTAGATAGGTGCTTATCTATAACAATAGGTCAAAGAATTTACAACTATCTTTAGTAACTATAAACAAACACACATAATGAAATAAGAAGCTTACATGGAGTCCAAGCGCTTCCAAAGTCTCCTTCTATCGCTTTTGTTGTAGCTTCAAATTCCAGCCGGCTGTGAAAAATATTTCCTGCAAGAATGAACACTAAACAACAAGAGATAGCAATAAATAATATGTCTATTCAAGTTATTTAGCTAAATCAATAAAGCATAAACCATATATATCAAATAAGAAATCATGATATAGAGAATCAAAGCTTATACATATGCATATAGGGAAAAATAAGCAGTAATATTTATTAATGATAGAAGGGGAGGCTACAGCCCAGTGATTGATTTAGTGTCAACATCTCCAACAACATCCCAGCCTCATCACAATCTAGATAACTCCAGAAATATGTCACTCAAATCAACTCCTCAATTGAAATTCCACCCGCATTTCTCTACTCAAATTCTTCCTTATCAAACACTAAGATATGTGCTCATTTTATAGAGGAGATAAAGGTAGTTTTACAAGCATTGACTTTCCAATAATAGGAAAGACATGTTCCCAATCTTGTAGATGTAAAATGGACACATGGATTTGAATTTTGACACATGTGAGCTCTTCTAGAAAGCACCGGCCAAGTGGAGATTCCGAAACAATGAGAATTTTGCTCCCAATGTGACCAATGCACCTATGAATGTCGGGAAGTTATTTGTAGAGAATTCTTGCATGGGGCTACCTGCATATGCAATTCACTTATTCCCTTTAGAGGCAGCGTTGATGAGCTCTCACATGATATATTATAAACTTCAAATCCTGGAAACCTTTGGAGATGAAAGTCATCAATGATTTGTCTTCTTATTTGTCTTAGGGCATGTAGCAAATGAAATGATAGGGGATGATAGACCCTATTCATTTGTCCTGGAGATGATGTCCATTTAACCAAGTAATTGAGAATGGTGACCAAATTTACCTATAACAATTTCCACCCAAAGCGTGAAGTCAGAATAATAATAAAAATATTTTGGCTAAGATGCTTTACACTGTGATGGGCTAGAGATGAAGTGGAGTGGCGACCTACATCAATATTACAATACATTACATCATGATATATCTTGTTGATCATAATTGCTGAGGGTATGCATTCCCATGTTCAGCACATAAACAATCTAATAACATGTACATAATTCATAAAGTTGTCTACATTGGAATGTTGCCCAACACAAACATGCCTACAGATATAGGCCCATGTTCAGATGACGATCTGTATGTAAGGTCACCGTACAAATGATGTGTACAAAAATCCTAAAATTGTAGCCCAGATGGATGAAACTAGAACTGGGGTCTTCTTATCTTTTTCACTCGATCATTCAGGTATAATTCTAGCCATGTGAATATATGATTTGTAGTCGAACATGGAAAGACATCATTTGATTACCAGTTGATGATGTGAGCTGTTAGCAAACACGAGAGAACCACCATTGTTTTCAATGGCCCTCAAGGTACTGCAATGCATTTAGTAAGGCGTGAATAGATGATTTGATGCTGAATGCCAAAAAAAATCTTTCGGTCAAAAGTCTGGAAGCGAGGATCTTGTCGATGTTGTAACAAGCCTCATGGAACTGGAACATAATGTTTCGAATTGAACTTCCCGGATAATGATTTTTCATTGATAGGAAGCCACCTTATTTCGAAATGAGATTTAATGATTTTAGAGACAAAGGTATGACTTCATATAGAAATTTTCATTGATGACAGTCATGAGAATGAAGGTTTATGAGTATTGCAGAAGGATGAGTATTCACTGGATGATTTCTCTTAAGCATATCAGCGACACTGAGATGAGTTGGCAACATTGACCCAAAACTGAAGTGAAGGTATCATGAACCATAGGTATGAATGAATCATTAGGAATATTACCCAACCCAAATAGTCATGGTGATGGAGTGAAGTGTCAGGTTCAAGAGCGACTTTCTACCGTAAATAGTTCTGTTCAGTTTCCCAAATTTTCCCTAGTCATTTATCAACAATACCTCTTTATTTTTTAACAAGCTTGAGGAGGATAATATTTCAACCCATCGGGTGAATAATGTATCACTATTTAATAATTCAATGAGTCTAGCGATGAATGAAACTAGATTCTTGCCATGATCGAGAAGTTCGTCACTATTTTATATTTTAACAAGATTAACGACAGTGACAGCCTGGTCCTTTTCCATATTTAGAGAGTTTGAAAAAGAGGATGAAAGAAAAATCCATAAGTAATTTCTCATAAAGTTGTCGCTCAGATCCGAAAAATTGTAAAATAATATCTAAGAGAACCTCTTTAGTAATGTTCGACCAAGATATTCCTTTTTTGTGAATAATCTATCTTAGTCTGAAAAGGGGTTAAACTTGTACTGAGTATATATCAATTCATTTACTTTTACGAGCTCCAAAAGATAAGTGCTCGGAAATCTTTTCACATTATTGGAGTCTGAAAAGAGCTGAAAGGAGACTTCAGGGGTTCCTTTTTCGCTGTTATCAAAGCTCAAAAAAGAGATAAAAGTGAGCTTCAAATCCTTTTTCGTTTTTAACAAAGCTCGAAAAATAAGGAGAAAAAGTATGCTTTGTGGTCAAATCATTCTTGACATAAATCTGCATGACTAATATATTCGTCAGTTGTAAGACCTATTTCAGAGAAACATCAAATGGATTAAAAATACCTGTTTCACGATTAAAAAAACATAATAAAACCATAGTCATAGCAATATATTCAATTTTAAAATAATTAGATGACTATTAAAAAGTGTTTTACTATTCATTTTTACCATTCCATAGTTACCATTTGCATTTTGAAGTTCTGAACTTGATTTTCCCCCCGAACTTTAGTTGTTGTTTGCGATTGTTTCGGTCGACAGATTTTGTTGCAGTTTGATCCAGGTTAGTGAAATGAACATCCTCTTTCCTTCAGTAATAATTTCATTTCCAATTTTTGAAATTTTTAGGGTTTTGGGGTCCCGAGGGTAAATTCTACCCAAAAAGAGGGAAACGCACCCCTAGATGTCAAAACCTGTGTTGCATAGCAAGTAAAATGAAGGCTACTTGCATACACAACATACTGTCTCTTGTTAGGGACCGCGTTGGGTGAAATCTAGATTTCTATTTTTTGCATTATGCCCAAAATTTTCCTAATTTTTTTCATTGAATGGAATCTAATGGTTCTTATGGTTGTATTTTATGTTTCCATTAGATTACAATGATGATTAAATGGAGGGAAAGAGAACATAAAGAATAGGATATGAATACCTTAAATGATCCGGGTATAGTAAGATCCCTAAGGGATTGTGGACTGCTTAATTACTTCAAGTTGTCGTGAATGAGGAAACAAACAGAACTCTTGGAGTCGTTAGTTCGATCATGGGATCCAAATATCGAGGCATTTCATATTAAGAACCAATTGGTTCAGATAACAGTTGAGGATGTATACTTTCTTATAGGTTTTTCGAGGAGAGGCTTGCCTTTTTCGCTCTCAGGGACTATTCTTGGAGGAGAGACTGTGAGAGATTATGTTTTACAACATTGTTATCTAGGGGTAGAGCCAAGCAAATATGGAAAGATAAACATTTGGGATGTTAGAGATTTTCCTTTGAGAACTATCCTTTTCACGATCGCAAAACTTGTCGGCATTATTACACTACATGTAGCGAATAGATTGTATATGTAGTACACGTTAGAGTGCTTGGAGCCAATAGTCTTTAACTGGTCTGAAGCTGTTCTTTCTCAGATAAAGGATCAATTGAACAAATCAAAGGGATGAAGGAATAATAATTTCAATTAGGGTTCGATCCTTATATCCTTCACTTTAGAATGGATTCCACTGATGCAACCACAACATGTGACACTAGACGTGTCTAATTCTAGAGATACATGGATGTAGAGATGGGTATAACTCACGGGTAGGAATGCAGGAAAATATACCATTGTGTTCTCAACTGCGTTCTTTTCCTGGTTCCGACGATAGATTGTCGCCATCGATGAGTGTGCATACATGGGTGTTGATTTCCAGGTAGATCCAGATTTTCATTACCAGAAGGCGCTCAGTCAGGTGCAATGGGTAAGTGTGTCTTGATCATGTTTTTTATTTTCCTAAGGTTTATACAATGTTTTTGTATTTTTATGTTTTCCTAAGAATAAACTAAATGTTTGATGTAATGCAGATGTTGGTCGTGTTCAACCAGTAGAGGAACCGATGCGTGAAGCAGATGTGCCAGTAGAAAGGGCTATCAGGAGAGTCGTCCTTCAGGATATTGACATGGTTGAGACTCTAGCTAAGCTTTTGCATGACATAGAGGGTTTTACCTTCGGGATTCTGGATTTTCGGATCGAAGAGTTACCCATGCGACTTCAACGACACACTATTGGGGTTCCTAACTGTTGGACGTAGTTACTTCATAGGATAGATAGATCTATAGAATGTTACCATGAGCACCACTAGTTTACTTTTGACATTTTACATACATTTTGAGGGCAGATGACCAACGTGTCTTGGGCACAAATTCTGCAAAAACCTGTAACTATCTATCTATATGATTTCAACGTTTTCCTATGTTTATTGTGCAATCCTATTTAATCATGTCAATGTTTTCTTTACATATGTTGCAAATGTCTGCCTAAAACTTGATTAGATAATGAATCAGTCAATGTGTTCAAATTTCTGGAAATGTGTTGATATTTAATAAAATCAAAGTGTCTACCAAAAGTTGAACTCTTAGGAACAATCTATGCAGTGTTGGATTTCTAATAGTATAAACACTAGTAAGTTGTAATACCACAAGTTGTGAGTCTAACCTTATGATGATATGGTTAATATCAAATTAAATGGCATCAGAGAGAAGTTCAATCAACACGCTATACACAACGATATTGTTCGTCGATCTACCAGTACAAATCCCTTGAAAACTCACTAACTCGTCGTTCAGGAAAAAATGGCCCACGCTGCAGAGGATGGATTATGCGTACTACTACTAGCACCATCAGCATATCCAACAAAGGGTTCCGAAGATTTAGACATCTGTGATGAAATTTAAAGTGGATTTTTAACATCAAGAAAACTCTAAAAACAAATTAAGATAGTGAATGAAAATCAACAACATATATATACAATATCATACAAAAAATTACTATGCTCATGATTAAGGATAATAAAATTTCAGAGACAACCCATTTCTAGGTTGTGCCAATGGAATTCCATTGAAATCAACCAACTCATAGGCACCCTTAGCAAGAACTCTTTTAAAAATATAGTGGCCATGCCATAATGGCTCAAACTTTCCTGTACCTATTACATTAGCTTCTTGATCATAAATAAGGACCAAGTCACCCTCTGATAAAATGCGAGGTTGGAAATTTTTGTCGTATTTTTCCTTTATACGTCTCTTATGTGCTTCGTTGGCCAATTAGGCTTGATGACTCATTTCATCAAGATTGATGAGGTTCAAGAGACACACTTCTTCTTCTAAGGTGTTAGGTAACAAGCCGATTGTGGGTTTTACGACGGTATTTCACATTGGATTAGTAAGATAGCTTCTAGACCATACACAAATTGAAAAGGAGTAAATCCAGTTACGTTTCTCTCCGATGTTCGATACGCCCACAAGGCAAAGTACAGGCTAAAATGCCAATTTATTTTACAAAATCATATCATTCGTTGAAGCATATGTTTAAGAATCTTGTTGATAGCCTCAACTTGTCCATTTGATTGTTGATAATAAGGAGTAGAATTATAATGTGACAATCCTAACTTGGTATTATATTAAATCATCATATGTTTACAAAATTTCTTCCCATTATTTGTAACTCTAGCCTATGGGACTCAAAACCATGCAATAACATGATTAAATAAAAACAATGTAGTTGCCTATCCTGTGTTGTTGAATGTAGGCATCATTTCGGCACATTTGGTAAAGTAGTTGACTGTGATAATAATATAACCATGCCCCCCAGATGAATTAGGGTTATAGGTCATGAATTCAATACCCCATTTCAAAAATGGTCCCAAAGAGACAATAGGATGCATTGGCACTAGTGGTTTGCAGATTTTATGATCAAATATCTAGCATGCATGACAACTTCTGACCGTGAGGATGCAGTCTTGAAAAATTGTAGGAGTATCTTATGCACAGTAGCATATCCAGATAAATGTCCACCACAAGCTCCAGCATGAAAATCATTTAAAACTTCCTTTTCCTCCTCATGAATGAGGCACCTCCTTAAAATGGTATCGACACCACGATGATAAAGTATATCACTGACGATCAGGTAATCTTTGGCTTGCTATCGAATACGTCATTGTTTAGAGCGAGAGGTATCAGGTCAGAAAGTTTGAATTTGGATATAAATGATGAAATCCCCATGCCAAAGAATTAATGGTTCCGATGTAGTTGCAGTACTATCAGACGAAAGGTCATAGATAATATCAGCCAAAAATAAAGACTTCTTTGACTTTGATTTAATGAATTCCAAATCAAATTCCTAAAAAATGACAATCCATTTTGAATATTCCCCCCCCCCCAAGCAATTGATGTGATAATATATAAGTCATGGGGTTGCAATATGAAATAAAAATGGTTTTTCGAAGCAAGATATAATGGCGAAATATTTGGACAACTTGAACAACTTCCAAGGCAAGATATTCTACGTATGAATACTTAACTTCCGTATCATTGATATTACAACTAAAATAATAGATTGGATGTTCAATTCCATCTTCTACTTGGACCAGTACCATAGGAATGGTCGTTTCAATCGTGGCTATATATAGGAAGTAATCATTTTGATAATTAGGGGTGTACATTAATGATGCTCAGATAAGAGTATCCTTGAAAACATCAAAAGAGGCTTGCACAACTTGGTCCCAATGGAAGAAAACCCCATTTTTGAATAGTCGAGTAAATCCTTATCCATTTCGGTAAAGTTTGGAATGAACCTTCTTAGGATGTTAGCCTTTCCTTGAAGTTTTATAACTGAAGTAAATTTGATGGCGCAGGCAAATCAAGAATGGCTCGAACCTTCAATGGATCGATTTGAATTCCTTATTTTGAAACTACGAATCGAAGAAAATGACCAGAACCAACACAAAACACACATTTATGTGGATTGAGGCATATTTTGTAGTGTCGATAGTGTAATAAAATAGCTCTCAAATGCATCGGGTGAACAGTGTGACTTCGTGAATGTGTTGGTAAATCATCTAGACAGGGTTGAACAATGTGCTTGATGTCATTGAAATAATAGTCCATTGCTCTCTGAAATGTTTCCCCAACGTTCTTTAAACCAAACGGTAGTTTCCTATAATTGAATGTGCCCTCGGGACAGATGAACGTTGTCTTATGTTGATCCTCTGGGCGAATATTGATTTGACTGTAGCTAGAAAATCTGTCCATGAATGAAAATATTTCACATCCATCACAATCTTCAATAATCATGTCGATAAAGGGAGTATGATAGTTGTCTTTTGGACAAGCAAGATTGACATCCCGATAATCAACACACACTCTAATAGCTCCTTGCTTTTTCATGACAGGAATGATATTGGAAATCCACTCAGTTAGAGGAATAGGGTAAATGAAACCAGCATGAATATTTTTTTCATCTTGAATCTACTTTGATGGAAACGAATTTTTTTGGATGAATAGGATGAAGCCGTTGACGCACCGGTTTGAAATTATGGTATATATTAATAGTGTGTTAAACAATATTATTATCTATGCCTGACATTTCCTCATAAGACCAAGAAAATACATCACAGAATTATCGAAATAGAGAGCGATATGATTCGAGTTTTGATGGAGAACAAGATACTCCTACATGAATATTTTCTACAATGTTAGGTTTGGTCGAAATATCAACATAAATGGTTTCTTCAATATTTGAGAGATTTCACCTGGAATTGATTGCATTGATGGGTAAAGAATTCGAAAAGAAACTTTTGTTTGATGGGTGATATATTTCACTAAGATAGTTTTATTCATAATCAGGAAGATAGGAACGATGATGATAATATTCCCATGATTCTCCTTCTGACATCATGGCTTCCAAAATATTCTCATCTGTCAAAAAAAATGAGGAAAACGGAGGGACAATTGGCAATGCTGATTTTGGGTTCACCACCAGCTCAATAGGGCTGGGTGGCAGAAACTCATCCAACGTAGTAATTTCAGAATCACCCGTACTCTCCCTTAAGCTAGATAGAGTGGAAGAGATCATGTAGTAGGTCTCTATAATTTCAATTTCTATCGACTTCGTGAGCGACGGTAATGCAAAGGTTCCCATGAGAGTGGAATCCCTTAAGAGTCCTACACCAATGTTCTGAAGTTCTAGTTGGGGTATGTGAATAAAAGGAACCTGCGAAGCGGAGGCAAATAATGATAGTTGATTAATCACTATGATAGCACCTTTATATGGAAAGGAAATCATTCTAAAATATGTATAAATAATTGCAGTCATTTCATATACCCATGGCCTTCAAAGTAGAATATTATAGTGAAGGGGTCCGTCAAAAACATCAACATAAACATTCATTGTTTTCCCCCCTAGTTCGACATGAAAGTTATTAATAATACCACAAGGTTTATATGTGCATCTATCAAAAGCCTTCAATGATGTTGATGATTGTGATAAGTGTGGCGAGCCAAGTGACTTCCAACAATTTAGAGACATAATGCATGTACATTCTCCCTCATCAATAAAAGTGCGATGAACAAGGTGATTGAGAACATTTACTTGTATGGAGAATGCCAATTTTGCTAGTAAATGCGGCACATAGGCCGTATGATTAAAGACGACAAGATTAGAATTAGTCAGATCGATTCCACCAATAGCCGAGAATAAAGCCTATTTTTGGGATGGAAAATTTTATAATACCTCAAGACTAGACATAACTGATGGGGATTGAGCCAAATCTTCAACTATATTATAATTTTGTGCAACTCTTGCTAGAGGGTTATATGTCGATTTGTGAATTACTCCCTTTGGTGGCTTGATTGTCAATTTAGGAATAGCCGTAGCTGGTAATAATTTCGTAGATGGATTCGTAGTCGAGGTAGTAGGTTGATCGGTGGTTTGAATACCATAATATTTATTACACGTTGACACCAAAATATATGTTGAAGGTTTTGTGATGGATAACATAAGAACTTGGGACCTAGAAGATGGATCCGTAGCAACCAAATTAGTGTCTGGAATTGGAAATGGGTCTGTCAACACAGCTGATGTATGGGAAGTCTTGATTATTTTCGAGACTTCAGCGCAATGAGGACAATCCCTAAAAAAATGTTCCTCATTACATATTATGCATATATAATGAGGTTGCCTAGGTCCAAATGATAGATGAGATGATATTTCCTCCGGGTTAGAATTTTTCTTTTTCTTAAATTTCCCATTTTTCTTACTTCCAGGTTACTTGTCACTTTTGCTTTTGTCAAATGACACAACATTAATTTTGGAAGAAGGCACAGGATCAGATGTAGTAGTAGGATATGTGCTTGCAGTACCAATCAAGCCATCTATGACATTAGAGTCCTTTAATTCAGGAGGAACAATAAAATTAGATCTCGACATGTCAGGAGCATGCTAGACTGAGTGTAAATCATGTCTAAATATTGCACATGAGTGATAACTCGCTATTCTTTGAAAACTCCTTAGTTATAGATGGTAACAGGGACTTAATGAACAATTCAGCAAGGAGCTGATCCGGAACAAATGTCTTAACTATTCTACGACGACGATACCACTTATGAATATGATCAGAAATGTGAGTAACATTATTCTGATTGAAATTGGTCAAGAGTTTCGTTACAATTTCATATCATATGGGTAGCTAGAAATGAGTCAAAAAGATAGTGGCTAGGGCAGTGAAATTATCAAAATAAGCTCTAGGTAACTCAATGTACCATTTTGCAGCTAGACTTGTGAGCATACGCTAGAAAAGATGTAGTCGAACAGAATCATCATTTAGGGAGTTTGATGAACACCATAAATGATAAGTCATGACATGAGTTGACAGATATTCTCCAAGGTTTCCGTTGAACTTAGGAATATCTGAGGGAAATTTTTGAGGTATCACCGCACACCATGGAGCATAGTTAATTGGATCATTAGTTAGCCAATTTAAATCTGGTAACTCTAAAGTTGCAACAAAGGTAAATTTTCTATTAAGGTCAGGTTGAGCATAGCCAGGGTAAGATGGAATTTTTTGAGAAACAGGAATTTGAGCACCAGCATAAGGAATCTACTGCTAGTAACCCATAGAGGAGTTGTTTTGATAAGCTAACACTTGAGGGTTCTATGGACCAAAACCTGAATATGATACTTGTTGAAATGAACTTTGAGGCATTTGCGCCTGAGGCTGCCAAAGGGTATGTCCACAAATGTTATAACCCAAATTAGGATAAATTGGATTTGGTTGATAGGTATAACCTAGTTGTGGCTGTGACATCCCATAAATTGGTAAACCATCTTGTGAATAAATGATTCCTGGTATAGGCTATTGTAAATTAACCAAAGGATTTGGAGTCTGTGGACCCAATATTATAGGGTATTGAGCTGAAGAACCCGCTTGATAAGGTTGTTGTAAAAAATTTTGATTTTGTAACAGAGGTAAATATGTATTAACAAGTGGAAATTATGTCGGTGTAATAGGTTGAACTGGTTGATATGCGTGTACAACCGTTTGTGGTAGGATAGGAAAAGTGGGCTGCCAATGACAAATGTTCATTTTGACATTAGGCTGACCAAAAAGTGACAGAGTACTGTCATATTGGGTGACCAAAGCCTGCCCCCCAGCATGAGGAGGATAATAAGATGAAAAATATTGCTCTCCAAATACTAGGAGTCCAATTGATATGGTACTTGAAGGTATTGACGCAGAAGGACCTGCTTGATATTGCCCTGATGATGTTTATAAAGAATCAACTCATTCAATACTTACTATAGGATTACTAGTTAGAATACCGGATGATGAAATTGGTAAGGACCATGGTTTTGAAGATGCACCAGAGTAAATTTTAGATAATGATTTATAACCTTATGGGACCATAGAGCCGCCATGAAAATATGACTCTGGTGAAGTTGTAAACAACGACAGGTTAGCGAGGGCAGGTACTAACTTAATTGGAACAGTTGGCCCAACCGAACATGTTGGTTCAGGCATGGTTACTTGACCAAATGTATACCCTTTTAGATTGACGAGAGTTTGAATGGGAAAAAGATCAACAAAAGAATATGGTAATGATTGAGGAAAAGACTCGTACAGGTAAAGGTCCTCCCCAAAATGGGTTGGAGTTAAAGGTGTCTCGTATTGTGGTATTTCTTCAATCGCAATTAAAATAGGTGGAAGTATTTCACCATCAAGCCCAAAGTATATTTCAGGTGATATGGGAGACTCAATAGCTATAGAAATATATGGAATGACCAAGGAAGGAACAACTTCTAATTGTTCTAATTTAGGATTCAGATGTTCTGGCAAATAAGAGACAGGATCTAGATCAATTTCTGATTGATCAACATCGGGTCCAGGAGGTATGGTCTCACTGATTAGATGGATCGTGACCACGAGTAGCTGTGAAGGCTCAGTTTGGACAACAATAGATGAATCATGATGTGTTGAAATAAATTGAGCTAACTCTAGTTTATGGGAAGATGATGTTTCATCAGAGATACGAATTGTACTTGATTCAGCAGAGAGTGATCGCCTTCACCTACCAGAAGTAAGTTTTGGTGCTAAAGGTGGTTTTAATGCTAGTCTACGTGAACGACAAGGGAAATATTTTTTTTCTTCCATGATTACTGATTTATTTTTACCAAAAACAAATAAAAAAAATAAAAGGGTAATGCTAGGAATAAGGGTTAACCAAGAAACTATGAACTGGAGAATACTTCCTCACGAACCAAGAAGCACAGGCAGGCAATCTCCTCGAATGTTGTGTTCAATGCATCACAATTTACAAGGAAGTCGACTTAGTTCACTATGGATGGATAACACCTAAAATTTGTCCTCCCAAATATATCCGAAGGTACGTGGAGGCCCAAGTCCATATTAGCGTTTTTTGATGCGAAAAATCACTGTGAGAGCACCCCTTTATACTTGTCGTACTGTAGCATCGCCTGATATACCCAAAAGTACATGGATGAGATAAAATATACTTATGTACGTGGAGTGAGGTATCACACTTGGAATGTATCACAGACAAGTTAACGACAACTACTATTTTTTATGACGTTGGAACACGTCTCTAGCCTAGACTTTCTAAATGTTATTGTTATGGTTCGAGTGCTTTGTTGGGTAAATTGAAATAAATTTTATGTTGATCTTGTTTATCAATTTTCTTTTGAAAGGTTCACTACGATGACGTATTGGAAATTCCTAAATTTCAAACTAAGAATGATAAGAAATCTTTCACTTTTAGTTTTTCATTGAAAATCCTAGATGCTAGAGGGAAAGAGCAATCAATTTGAGAGAAAACAAATCAATGAGCACAAACTAGATGCAGATTTTCTAATTGTTCCTTTTGAAAAACACACAAACCGCTACATGCAAATGCAGGTTTTTCTTTTTAGTTCCTTTAATTTTATGAATGTAGAAAAGAAACTAAGTGCACTAAATCAATAAAAAAAAATGCCTTTTACTTTTGAGAAATGAGGAATATAAACAACAATTTCTATTTTGATGGAAAAATGAGGAATTTAACAACAATTTCTCCTATCAGGAAATGAATAATTTACGACAATTTCCTTTTTCAAAAGCAAATGGATCTAATGCGACAATGAAAATACTTTGAAATTAATTCGTCAATGATAAAGAAAAATTCTTTAAACAAACATTGAAAAAACTATTCTTTCAGAGGAGGAAGAGGTAGATAGGTTCACTGGTCAATATGAGATTTGGGCTTTTCAAAACATGGCAGAGAACAAACTGAAACAAATTGCAATGAAAAATTCAATGGAATTTGTATGGTTTCAGGAGGCAACATAGTCTCTATAGAGAGATAGTGCTTTGCAACGCAGACCTGAAAGGGAGACAATGCTATGCAAAGCACTATGTCCTATCCAAGAGTGCGTTGGGTGGAGTGTACAATGAAAAACACAGCTGTCTAATGCACTTCTAATGCAAATTTGGATTTCAAAAAGCCTAATCTTTCTAATTAAAAGCTACTGGGTGAAAAAATAGAGAAAATCAGAGGCTAAAACACCTACGATAAATAGTAATTTCCCCAGTGGAATCACCAATTTTTTATGCAGAATTATGAATTATGGATAAATTATTCTTCCCTAGATGAGTGCCTATCTAGAACAATAAGTCAAAGAATTTATGAATATCTTTCCTAATTGTAAACAAACACACAAAAAGAAATAAGAAGCTTACTTGGAGTCCAAGCACTTCCAAAGTCTCCTTCTGTCCCTTTTGCTATAGCTTCAAATTCCAACCATCTGTGCAAAATATTTCCTATAACAATGAACACTAAACAACAAGAGATACCAATAATAGAAATGTCTATTGAAGTTATTTAGATAAATCAATAAAGCATAAACCATATACGTCAAATAAGAAATCATGATATGGAGAATCAAAGCTTATACAAATGCATATATGGATAAATAAGCAGTAATATTTATTAATGATAGAAGGGGAGGTTACAACCCAGTGATTGATTTAGTGTCACCATCTCTAGTAGCATCCCAACCTCATCACAATGCAGATATCTCCAGCGATATGTCACTCAAATAAACTCCTCAATTGAAATTCCACCAACATTTCTCTACATCAAATTATTCCTTATCAAACACTAAGATCTGTGCTGAATTTATAAAGGGACTAAAAGTAGTTTTACAATCAATGACTTTCCAATAATAGGAAAGACATGTTACCAATCTTGTATATGTAAAATGGATGCATGGATTCAAATTTTGACACATGTGAACTCTTCTAGAAGGCACTGGACAAGTGGAGATTCTGGAACAATGATAATTTCGTTCCCAATGTGACCAATGCACCTATGAATGTCGGGAAGTGATTTGCGTCACACCCTTGCATGGGGCTACCTGCATATGAAATGCACTTAGTCCCTTTATAGGTAACGTTGATGAGATCTCATATGATATATTATAAACTTCAAATCTTGGAAACCTTTGTAGATGAAAGTCATGAATGATTTGTCCTGTTCTTTGTCTTAGGGCATGTAGCAACTGAAATGATAGGGGATGATGGACCCTATTCATTGGTCCTAGAGACGATGTCCAGTTAACGAGGTCATTGGGAATGGTGCCCAAATTGACCTGTAACATCTTCCATAAAAATAGGTCATGTTTGATCGCCTTTGACCAACCCTATTAAAGCTTAGTTTGACTGAACCAAGAGGTGTACATTTAATCTTAGTTCCCAATATTTCTATAAATATATCCAGCTCGACCCCAATTGTCTTGCAAATATGCAAACCACGAGGCCATTACGGGAATTTCTAATCTGGTCCAAAAATGCACTTAAATTCAATTTTTATAAAAACTTCTAGGAATTAAAAAACTTAATTTAAATACCTGTATATGAATCTATTGGGAAAAATGTGGTAAATATGATGGTGTATAAATGGATATTATGGTAAATAAAGTGTATTTTCATAAACAAAAAAATATGAAAAACAAGGGCCAACATCTCCCCCAAGCTTATGTTCAAGCATGTCCTCATGTTTGCTTTTTCCTTTTAGACCTCCTAAGTTTTGATGATGATCGTGCTCATGATCCTGAAGCTTCCTATTGTGCTACATGAAAAACATTGTCTATACCTTTGTATTTTTCTTCTTTGTAGATTGAGGCTTTGACTTTCTTCTTGTCATATTTGACCTTCCTAGAATTTTTCTCGTTAAGCCATCTAAACGCTTGTATGTAAAGAAGATTGTTCTTTTCTTTTAATTTTTTAATTTCTTCACTCAGCCTCCCATTCTCTTTAATCAATTTTTCCTTATTTGTATTATATGTTTCATTTTCTCTTTTCAGGTGCCTCTCCATTATCCTTCTTACCTCCAGATTATTAGTTAAATCTTTGATCTTGCTAAGGTTTTGGTCTTTTTATTCCTCATTGATGTCTATGGAAAATAAAGTATCCTCAATGTCATCATTGTCAAAATATGAGACTCTTTCTACTGTATTTTCATAAACATGCTGCTGCAATCTCTCAATACTTTCATTGGCTTGTTTGGTCAAGGGAGATGTCTCAATGATTTTCACTTCTGGTTATTTTTCTTTACTGCTTATATCTATCGAATTCTTTATACTTTGTCTCCTAGAAATTGTGAAGAATGATGTCTCTCTATCTCTAACATGATTCCTTCTTGTTGCTTCTTAGATCTAGTTTTTGGATAGAGAGGTTAATTCACTATATTCCTTATTTCCTACACTAGTTTGAGTTTATCTTCTATGGCTTTCTCTACAAAATTATTCCGAATTAGGAAACCTTTCCAAATCATCCCCTTAGTTCTCAACAGGTAATCAACAATTATTTTTATGAGCCCTTGATGATGAATTTGGGATTCCTTATGTTTGGTTTCATATTTCACATTTTCAATCATATTGTCATCAAATTAATTTTTGAAAAACAAAAATTCATGTAATAGATCTCATCATAGTAGTGAATCTTAGCTCTGTTGGCTGCCTTTTTCAAGTAAGTGAAACCAATCCTCTATTTTATTAGAAAAAAGTGAGCTTAATAGTTCTACAAACACAAAGATTTGATGTTGAGAAGTTTATAAAAACATAAAATAACCATGTTTTTATTAATGTACTCTTCTTATTTGATCCTTTGTCTCATCAAAAATAAAAATCTGCTGCCTCTAATTGTAGATTTTTCCATCTTTTGTTTGACTGTCTAAAAATAAAAATGTATACAACAGTGCCTTCTAATCCTTTAATTTTATATAAAATCCTCCTTCTTCTAAGGTAAAGAATTATATACTTTATATAAGCTCACTGTTATGCAAGAAATTTTTCGAAAAATGGCTCACTGTTTCATCAAGAATTCTCGTAAAAATGAGTTCACTCTGTCTTCGAAATTCACCAAAATTTTCTCTCTGTCATGAAAAAATATTTTGACTATGCCTTTTAAACCAAACATTGACCATAAATATTGGTTCAAATTCTCTCACTGAGTATATAAATAGAATGAATTTACTACACAGCCCATTCAAAAATGAATCTACTATGTATTTCAAATCAAACACTCCATTCTCTATTTCCATTCAAATTGAAGTTGAAGACTGTATATGTAAGAATACATGAAGACATTTTCCAAGTTTACCTATTCTGCAGTGATATTCATGTTTTTTCTTTTATCTTGACTGGATTTCCTATGTTTCAAACAGTGCAATATTATAAACAAACTCACTCATTATCTCAAACATTTACTCATAAAATCAATGAAGGATTTCATGTTGAGTGGTGGCAGAGCGTTTGTGAGTGGTGGTAGTGACATATCATAAGGAAATGACAAGTTAAAAATTATGGTAGAACGACTTCATTTATAACTCACAGTTTACTCAACGATCCCGAGATTTACTCATATGAATAATCATTGTTTTAAACAAGAAAATCCGGGTTTTATCTTACCTCATTCTTCACATGATCTTTGCCTCTTGACAACGTTCTTGCTTGACACATATACCAGATATGTTGGCTCGAAATCTCAGTCAAATCTCCTTATCCCTCCATTATTCTCACTGATATATCTTCTTCTCTCCTTGATGCATTTAATTTCCTCTGTTTTCCTCATATCTCCCTTATCTTATTTTGCTAATTCACTCTTCACAGAGTTTCTTGGATGCGTCCTTTGATTACATGACATTCCTTCTCTCATTGAGCCTAGAGAGGGAAAGGATGGTGAAAGAAACACAGTTTTCAGTGGTTGGAGGTCTTAGAATGGTGGACGTTCTTCTCTTAATAGTTTACACAGTGTTTGTAATAATTTATTTTGAATTTGTTTGACCGTTCGTCGACTACTTAACTGGTGCCTCCGTGGCTTGCCTTTCATGACTGACTTGGTATGTTGGCTCCACAGTGTACATCATGTCCTCGACTTCACTTATTACACAGTCCTCTTTATGTTTCATTCTCATGGCATGTGCTAATTACTATGTCCACATTCCTCTCTCCATTGAAACACATCACGCCTCAACAAATATGCACCATCATATTTTTGTTCCACCACTATACATGCATCACTGATATTCCATATTATCATCCATCCATATGCTATGCATCATTTCCATACATTGTTTTGTCATTTAATCACATCATTTTAATACTTAGGTTAGGTTGTTGCATATGAATTTCCTTGTTTGTATTATTATTGCATTTCCGCTCCATTACCTTAGCTCATAATCATATTTTATGATTTCTCTTTCAATACTCTAGTTTGGATTTTTGTTTTTTTTTTTGAAATTCGAATAGTGATCTATAATATGATTAAACTTTAGGTTTTGTATTTTATTTAATTTTAAAAATAAAAAATAGAATGCTCATACTTTAAAGTGAAATATTTACAATGAAACTAAACTCTTATTTGTTTATTGTAGGCGCAACAAAGGTTCGATACTAAGCCTTTTCTTTATGATATTTTTGTTTAGGAAAAGTAGGGTTACCATGGTATGGTATGGAGAGGAATTATGTAATATATTATGGAATTTTCATTAAATGATTAGGATACCTATGTGGATATGGATAAAAATAGGGATAAGAATGTAGGTGACAAAATGTATGTATAATATGCATAAGTAGTACTAAATTAGCTTTAAAAATTCTAGAATATTTAAAAAAAATGCAATACTTTACTTATTGTACTTCTATTCCCTCAAAAAATTTGATGTTCATGATGGTTGACATTGTGTGTGTTTTTTTTTAATAGCGATGGCTCTTCCAAACCATGTAGAGACTTATTTATGCTTTTCATCTAATTATTGATTCAGAATGATGTTGTTTAGGTCCCTTTTGTAGGTTTAATTTTGACATTTCAAGTCCCTTCTATCATGATCTTCAATATCGATGTAGCTCAAGTCCCTTCTCACATTTTTTTTTAGGTCCCTTCTAGCGTAATTTTCAGCAATGCTTGAAAATTTCTTCTGTTGTAATAACACAGGTCCCTTCTAGATAATTTTCTCAATAATAATTTAGGTCCCTTTTGTATATGTTGAATGATGTATCGGGTCCCTTTGTACTTGTAATTCAGATTCCTTCTTCAATTTAGTGGTCCAAACTATTTTCATAGTTTTATTACACACCTTCCCCCAAGCTGATGTTAGACTTTTCCTCAAGTCTGACATGTCTCAGAGGGTAAATCTGTAAAAATAATATTGAATTAAAAAAAATAAGAGAGAATTCATATTGGCCAAACAAGCTGGTTTTATGATATGAATTCGAGTTTGTATGTGCCAGTTTCCTGGATTTTCACAACCAAACTCTTTTATTATTATTATTATTATTATTATTATTATTATTATTATTACTTTTTGTTATTCTTCTTTTGCTGAAATTATGGGAGGCATATTGCTATGATGTCCCATTAGTTCCAGATTATTCTGTGTTGAAAATTTTCTCGTAAAATCCTCTTTATTTATAAGATTATTATAAACATTATGCCTATGTCCATTAGCGATGAATGAAATAGATGCCTTGTCAATTGTTTTTATCTTTACAACTCCATTGTCAAAGATTTCTTTAATCTCATATGGCCCAAGCCAATGAGTTGTAAATTTTTCTTTAAAATATTTAAACTTGGAGTCGAACAATAGTGCCCGATATCCCTTTTGAAACACTTTATTCTTTATGAATCGATCATGCCATTTAATTATTTTTTCTTTTACAAGAGATGTGTGCTTTATTTCTTTTTGTCGTATCTCATCCAATTGATTTAATTCCATGACTCTTTGTTTTTGTGCTTTAGATAATGCCATCCCCAAGTTTGCTGCTAACTTGAATGTATGTATTTGAAATTATATGGGTAATATGACTTCTTTTCCATACACCAACTGATACGGATATAACCCAGTTATGTTTTTCCATGTTATCCTATATGCCCATTCTGCATCTTTTAATTTCAATGACCAGTCCTTTTTGTTCATTTGTACAGCCTTTGTCATTATGATCTCAAGGACTTTGTTTTTTTATTTCACTTGTCTGTTTGCTTGAGGATGGTACGGAGTTAATTTTGTGTGTTTGATCTTGTATTTATCCATAAGATCTTGAACAAGCTTTGATGTGAAATATGTGCCTTGGTCAGTTACTATCTATCTCCGAACTCCATTCCTTACAAATATCTCTTCAAACAGAAAAGATATAAAAATATCTTCTATTGCCCTTGCTACTGCCTTTTACTCCACCCACTTAGTTACATAATATGTACATAGCAGGAAGCACTTATTTTCGCTTGATGGAGGGTTGATCGTGTCCCACAAAATGGAGAGCCCATTGCTCAAATGGTTCAATTAGTACTTCTGGCTGTAATGGAATTTCATTTGATACCACTGGTCCCCCAATTCTTTGTCAGTTGTCACATCTCTTCACATAGGCCTTAGAGTATTTGGAGATGGCCAGCCAATAGTAGCCAAGTTCAGCACTTTTTATATTGCCTGCTTGTCTGCAAAATGACCACTACATGGCTTTTCATGACATGCTTTCAAAATATCAATAATATCATCTTCTCTAACACATTTTCTAATTATTAGATCAGCACCAGTATACAATAGATCACCATCGAGCCAAATATATGTAGCTCTTTCTCTAATTATCCTTATTTTCTGTTTATTTGTGTAATGAAAAGGTAGCATGCCAGATGATAAATAGTTGGATATATCTGCAAACCATGGAGTTTTGCATTTATAACAAATAGATGTCCATCTGGAAAATTATCTAATACTGGATTTGGGTCACCAAGTTAATAAAGTCTTAATATAAATTTTTCAACTTTATTATCCTTCCCTGGTCAATCTTGCATAGTAATGTTAAATTCTTGCATTAATAACAACCATCTAGTTATTCGTTGAATGATCCGTGTGGAAGAAAATTTGATAACCTGTTATGGAATGTCTAAATTTATTAGCTACATGTACTATAGCTAACATTTCTTTCTTTGTAATAGTATAGTTCAATTCTGTCAGTGTTAAGTTTTTTATTATGAAAAATATGGCATAATTAAATTGATTCTCTTTCTATCCAAGTGATGCTCCGATAGCAGTGTCAGATGCATCAAATGAAATATGAAATGGAAGAGACTAATTAAATAAATTTTTCTTTTAATTTTTCGAATGAATTTTGACAGTTATTTGTCCATTAGAATTCCAAATCTTTCGCAAGTAACTTGAATAATGGAAAATCTATTTTACAGAAATCTTCAATAAATCTCCTATAGTTTCCTGCATAACCCAAGAAAATTTTAACTTCTTTTTTTGTTGTGGGTGGTATTAAATTAACAAAGACTTGAACTTTTGTTGGGTCCACCTTGATTCCTGAAGAAAAAATATGATTTCCCAACACTATTTCCTTAGTTAACATCATAAAAAAATTTTCATTACTGAGTGCTAAATTTGTCTTTATGCATCGTTTCAACAATTTTTCGAGATTTTGTAAAAAATTATCAAATTTTCTGCTATACACAGTGAAATCATCCATGTAAAACTCTACACACTCATGGATCAAATTAGAAAATATTTCAAGGACTGCTCTCTGAAATGTAGAAGGTGCATTACATGAACCAAAGGGTAAGACAGTGTATGCATATGCTCCCCATGGGCATGTAAATGTTGTCTTATCTTGGTCTTACAATGCTATCTTTATCTCATTATACCCACTATCCATCAAGAAATGAAAAGAATTTCTTTCAACCTAATGAATATAACACTTGATCAATAAATGGTAAAGGAAAATGACCTTTTAATGTAGCTTTATTTAGTTCTCTATAATCTACACAAATTCTCCACTTTCCATTTTTCTTAGGTACTACAGCCAGGGGTGCAACCCATTGACTATCTGAAATATGATAAATAAATCTGACTTGTAACAGTTTATGTAATTCTCCCTTCACTATTTACTTCATAATAGGATTCATCCTTCTTTGTGGTTGCCTTACAGGTTTAATTTGATCATTAGTGTAAATGTGATGGATACATGTTTTTGGATGAATCCCCTGCATGTCTGTGTAATACCAGGAAAAAGCTTTGAATATTTTTGTAACAGTGTTATTAGCTCTTTCTCTTGTGATGATTGTAAGTTATTACCAATATTAAAATGTCTCCAAGGACTAATCTTAATGATTTTTCTCTTTGAATTGGTAATTGAATTAATAGGAAAAATACTTTCGAATGTACTTTCCAATGATTGCATAGTGTATTTTTCCTGCAAACACTGATTTAAAAGGTGACGAGCAACTTCGTATTGAGTTATTCTAAGCTACTCTGAAATATTTGGTTCTGAGATGAAAATATATTATAAGTCCTCATTTTCTTCCTCCTCTCTAAAATTATAAACTTGATTAATACTAATACCATATTGAAGCACTTGTTTTTATTCTCCCTCAAGCCATGATAATAACGAAGGAGATTGAGCACGAGGATACAATGTAACATGTTTTCTTTCATCTCCATGTGCAATAATCATACTTCCTGACCTGCATCCAATGTAAGCATCTGTAGTGGCTAACCATGGTCTACGTAAAATTACGGGATGCCCTCCTAAATTTGTTTTTGGCTGCAACATCAAGAAGTCTACATGATACTCCCACGAATCTAGTGAGACAATGATATCTTCCAATATACCTTCTGGTACAACTTTAGATCTATATGCAAGTTCTAAGACTGTAGTAGTAGGTCTATTGTTGTTCAAATCCAAATTTTTCATAGCCTCTGTATTCATAACATTTATATCTGCTCCCAAGTCTATTAAAGTGTTCGGAACTGAAAATTTGTTATTCAAAATGGTAACCATAGGAATCCCTATATCAACATATTTTTCAATGGTTATATTTGTAGACATGAGACTAGCTAAACTTCCAATTACCTGGATTGTAGGTCGATATCTCTTTCTTCTATGATATTTTTTAATGCATAATTCCTTTATTCTTTTTGGATATATCGGAATATCTTTAATTTCCTGCAACAAAGGAATTTAGGCATGTGCATTCTTCAATTCATCTAAAATATCAAATTTAGCCAGAGATATAGGAATTTTCTGTTGTATTAATCTGTCTTGACATGGTGAAGTCAAGGTCATAATAGATTTACCTTTTTGAATTTGTTGTTCTAGTTGAGATTATTGACTTGCTTCTCCTTGTTCAGTTTGTTCTTCTATTAGTGGAGGAAAATTTTTCCACAACACTTTCTTAAACCTTAGGTGGACATATTGTATTGGAAGAATAGAATGAGTAGGATAATATGTTGCCTCTTCCACATGGTATGCTAGTAAATCCACCTTATTACTTGAATTAGCTACTGGTTGAGTTGGAAATCGTGTTGGCCTAGGAGGCGGTTGGTTAGTAGGCAGCTGAAGCTGCTGAGGTTGAGTTAACATTGGTTGATTTTGGGATGGAAATGGCATTGTTTGATGTTGCTGGAATTGTTGGTATTGAGGAAATGGTTATTGATATTAATATTGTTGAGGATACATATTCTGACGTGGTTGGTTTCCATAACCATATCCCTTCCAACCTTGTGCAGGCTGATTTTGATATTTTTGTGGAGGCCAAGCCTACCATGGCATTGGTGTATTCCATGAATTTTGAGGATATTGAAAATTATGGGGGTTTTGTTGAGGGAATTGTTGAGGCTTCCTTGGTTTCCAAGGTCTCCTTGGTGCAATATAGTAGAGAGAATCTACTCCTTGCACTTCTTTCACTTTCAACTCTTTTAATTTGGGACAATATTCTATTGCATGATTTTCTGTGCAAAGTCCACACACTTGTGTAACTTGAAAAGGACATTCCCTGAGTGGATGTTTTTGCCTACACTTTGGAAAAAATATTGGTAAGATTTCTTCTTGTTCTTCTTTCTTCTTCTTAGCTTTTAAGACATCTACTTGTGTTCCCAAAGTGCTTAAGAGATGTATTTTGAAATTTTCTAATAAAATTCCTATCTCTACTCTTGTTATTGAATTGCTACATATTTGGAAGCTCTTGATGAAATATCTATCTTTCCACTCTTTTCTCTTCCCCTAGAGTATTTTTGACAAAGTTCAACAATTTATTCAAATGGTAAATTGGAGATATATCATTTTCCCATCACATTAAGGATGTCTAAATATTCATCTTTGATACCCTGAAGAAAGTTTGTACGGATGGTGTCGGGACTTAGAAAATGATGTTTGGATTTCTACAAATTGTAAAGAAATATTTCCAAATATTCTTACAAAATTTCATCTTCTTGTTGTGTCATTCTAAAAATGTCTTCTTTTAAGTCTCTAGCCCTCCAATAAGTTTGATAATTTTTAAGAAAAAATTTCGTCATTTCATTCCAAGAAGCAATTGTATGTTCTCCTAAACCCATAAACCATTTCAAGGTTGTTACTTTCAAAGTAGCAGGAAAGAGTCAAAGCTTGTGTGTATCATCTGTATATCCATAATTTCTACACAATATATCAAACTTGAACATGAATGCATTAGGATCTTTTGTTAACATTCCATAGAAATTAGGCAATACAGAAGGTGGGACATTTTTCAATTTTACTTCTTCTCCTAATATTTCTCTTGCATCTAATATTGGAAAGCCAAAAGTAGTTTCCTGATCATTGTTATTTTCTTTTTCATTTTCATTTTTTATTCTGTTTTGATTTTCTCTTCTTGCTTCTTCTTCTATCCTTCTAAGTGCTTCTGCTCTTATGCCTTCCTCTGCCTTTATCTCTTCCTCAAATTTTCTTTCTTCCTCTCTTTTTCTTCTCCATTCCTTTTTTTTTTCTCTCATATCCAATTATTTGTTCAAGAGTCATGATTAGCCTATTTTATCCTTCTCCCTCTTTAGCCATTTCTTGTTGAGAGATATGTAGTGTTTCAATATGAGGTTGATTTAGTGTTTCTTCCACTACTTCTATTTTTTCAAGGACATGTTACTCTAGTCTCTCAACAACTGGTTTCCTTGTATCTTTTTGTTCCCTAAGGAACGAGGTTATTTAGGTGATTTTTTTCTTTTTACTTCCAAGTCTAACAAGATCTATCTTTCAACTAAAGTTAATCTTTGTCCTGATCATTTTTTTTCCCCTAAATCTTCTATAGTAGGTCTTCCATCAATTAGTGTTGTTATTCCTATGGATGAATGTGTTGTTGGGGGGTTTTGTTTCACAAATCTACCCTTATTATCTATATCTTTAGGCATATAGGAACATAAATGAAAGGAAAACATATGTTTTTGTTTTTTTGTTGTTTTAATTTTTTTTTTTTATATTTCTAATTGAACACTTTGAAATATGCTTCCCCAACAACGACGCCAAAATGTTGGGTTTTTTAATAGGTAAACAAACATAGGTATGTATTATCAATTTGTGCTAGTAGGACTTAGAAGAATCCCCGAGGTATATGGGTTTTAGCTATGATCAAGTTATAAGACGATTTATTGATGCATATTACAAATATAAATCTAAACTAACTAATTTCTAAATTGAATTATGTAATCATTAACACAAGAATCTCCTAACTTAAGAGATTTTTTTCTCCTTCTTTCACAAAATTACTTCATGAATTAGAAACCAAAAACCACTAATTGAGAAAGATATCAAGATGCATCAGACAATAATTGAAGAGACTCTTAACTAAATATATCCTAGCTATCATTAATAACAGATTCATTCATCAATGATACTATTGTTAGAAAACAAGAATTCATAAAAGAATTTAAAAGTAGGAAAAGATGAATTCTAACTCTAGATCTTAATCAGATAGAAAGAATGTTTAACTTAAACATTTGATTGTATTCTTCAACAATCATAAAACATCAATGTATATCTAATCAACAAGTTAAGCATAAAAAAACTAGTTCAGAAATTACAACTACAAATAACTAGAATGTGAACTTAGCTCGGTGTGGGGGCCCTCCAACCTTGCCTCGCACAAAAAGTGATTTTAGCTACTAAAAATTTAGTCAAGAAATCACCATTTAACAACATAAAATGAAATAGAATAGGTCTTTGATTAGCTCTCCAAAGTCTTAGAAATAATAATTTTAAGTCATACAATTTCTACATGTCAATGCCTTCAAAGTCTGAGGCTTAAATAGATAAAATATGCAATAAATTAATTTAAAATTCATCCTATAGCCATGGAAATCCTTATCTTATCCAATCAGGTCGAATTCATTCATCAGATCCATAAAAATCTAGAAAATCCCATAAAATAAGAAATTTGACCTATTTAACTGTCTTTGACCGTGCCTATTAAAGCTCGGTTTGAATGAACCGAAATGTGTAGATTTAATCTTAGTTCCCTAGATTTATATAAATATATCTAGATCAAGCCCAAATTTCGTGCAATATGAAAACCATGAGGCCATTATAGGAATTTTTGATCTAGTCCAAAAATGCACTTAAAATTCAATTTTTATAAAAAATTATAAGAATTGAAAAACTTAATTTAAATACCTGTATATGCCTTTATTTGGAAAAATAGGGTAAATATGATGGTGTATAGATGGATAGTATGGAAAATAAAGTGTATTTTCATAAAAAAAAGAGATAAAAAACGAGGGCTAACATACCCTAGATACGATTCTTCCTAGAAGTTTGAGAGGTTGTCAATCGATAGCTGTGGATGCTTGGGGAGATTCAGGTGGTTTGAAAATCATCTATAATCCTCAAGCTATTAATTTGGATAATTTCCACGCCTCTCAAAACTTCATACAAGTGACCTTCCACCTCTTGGCGACCAACATTCATGGGAATCTCACCAATGTCTATTTTGCACATGAAGCAATGAAAAAAATTGAGCTTATGGAAACCATTGAGCAACTCAATCTCTAATGCACCTATCCCCTATGGGTGTTGGGTAGATACTTCAACATAATAACTAGCCTAACAGAAAAAAAAGAAGGGAGACCTCGTCTTTAGATGGACAACACCAAATTTAAATTTTTCATTCATAACAACCAATTAATTGATCTCTCAACCTCCAATGGTATCTTCACCTAGAAAAACCGACATGGAGGAACGCATCAAAAATATTCTCGTCTCGACCGACTTCTAATCTCCTACAACTCCATTCATCTTGGAGGAGATCTCATTACCACAAAACTTCCTACTTATGGCTTGGACCACTGGCCTATTAAACTACAATGGGCCAAACCAGGCCTTGCAAACCATAAGTCATTATGCTTCAAGCAGTATTAGCTTACCCATCCGGGCTTCAAATATCTCATCACCGATTAGTGGTCCAATGTTACTCCACCTGATAGGTATAAGATGTATCAGTTCCAATAAAATCTCAAAATGCTCAAAATAAAATTAAAGATTTGGAAATATCTTCAACAAATAAAAAGAAATTGATCAATAAATGGTTGATCTCCAGTAATCAATCATTCTCAAATGAAGGACGGAATATCTTGTTGCGTAGGAAGCCTCTCTAACTAAACAACTGGAAAAAGGAAGGAATCAAGAATAAATCCTCTGGAAACAAAAATCCAGGGTTCCTTGGCTCAAGGAAGGCCCGAGAGAAACACAAAATTATTCCACCAGTCCACCATCCAACATAGAATGCGAAAAAAAATATCTATACTTAAAGAACAAAATAGAGATCGTTTGGAAACCCATGAGGACATTGAAGAAGAACTATTGGGCTACATCAAGGATATCCTCAAAGAACCCAATTATCAGCACCAAGCGGCCATAAAGAACATCACTCAGCACATTCCGAAGTTAGTTACAAATGACAATAATCAAATGCTGTTGAAACCCATAAGCTTATAGGAAGTTGAACAAGCACTCTTTCAGCTCAAGAAAGGTAAATCTCCAGGCCTAGATGGCCTCACCTCAAACATTTTCACTTCTTCTAGGACATCATACAGCAGAAATTTCTAGATCTGGTTGAAAAATCTCACATCAACCACTAGGTCCTTCTAACTGTCAATTCCACCTTTCTCACCCTGATCTCAAAGGAACAAGAAGCAACAAACCTTGCTAAGTACATGCCCATAACTCTCAGTAATTTCATTTAAAATATTATTTCCAAAGTCATTGCTAACAGAGTGAAGCCGCTACTCCCTATGTTGATCTCCCTGAATAAAATGAGCTATGCGGAAAGCACATAGATCATGGAAGGCATTATTCTAACTCATGAAATCATCCATTCCCTGAAGATTCTAAAAAAACCGAGCATTCTCCTTAAGATTGATCTCACTAAATCCTCTGACAAACTCAGCTCGACCTACATCTATAGAGTCCTCCTAGCCTTTTGTTTCTTCCATTCATGGGTTTGAGGGATTATGAGTATGATATACTCCCCCTTCTTGTCTATTCTAGTCAACGACTATCCCTCCTCCACCTTCACTCCTTCTAATGGAATTAGGAAAGGATATCCACTCTCTTCCTTCTTCTTCATGCTCATGGTTGAAGTTCTAGGTCATCTTATCAAACACACAGTAAAATCCTATGCTCAAAGGCCTTGCGCTTCACCATAATCACATTCTCTCTTAGCAATAGTTTTTGGAGGATAACATGCTTGTGGGCCACCCCACTGTCTAGGGAGCCAGAAATCTTACAAATCATCTCGCATGCTTTTCTGAAGCCTCTGGAACCAATATCAACTATGAAAAATCCCAAATTTTCTTTCTTAAAACCCCCTCCACTACTCAGAGAAACATCACAAGGATCCTTGGATTCACCATTGCTTGTCTCCCTTATAAATACCTGGGAGGTCCACTCATAGATGCTTCCATACAACACTCCTCTTAGAAAGAATAGCTGGATAAGTTGGAAGCCATACTATCCTCCTAAACCTACAGATTTCTCAATATTGTTGGATGCCTCATTCTTATAAAACTGGTGCTGCAATCAATGCCTGTTTATATTGTCTCAGTTCTGGTTGCCGCAAATGGGTCCTCAAATCCATTTTTAATATGTAGCGAATATTTCTTTGAGGGGAAAACAAGGACAACATGAAATGGGCGCTTGTGATTTGGAAGGAAGTGTGAAGTCCAAAATACTGCAGTGGTCTAGGACTCAGAGACCTTGAACTCAGCAATATCCTAATGGGGGCTCCTATTTGGTGGTCCTGGGTTTCCAATCCCTGCAACCTCTAGGCCCAGCTATGGATGACCAAATACACTGAAAAATGGCGTTATGAAGATCTAATAAGGTACAAATTGGATCTCAGAGGCTCTCTTTATATGGAAATCATTCAGTCAACACAAACACCTAATCCAATATCACAGCTTTTGGGAAATATGATAAGGTACGCAAGCCAAATTCTGGTAAGACTCTTGGCAGAAGATGCTAGGATTTTCCAGTCTCTTTCAGAGAAACCTATTGTGAATTGATTTTCAGGGAACGAGAGCCAAACAAGTTCAGGGACTTCTAGGCCAATGGCACGATGTAGGAATTCCAACCCTGGCTTCCACTGGAGTAATGACAAGATGAGTAGAATAATCAAAACCATCATGCTATGTGGACTGAACTGAGAAAGAAGAAAAAAAATATTCAAAATTGGCTAGACAACTTCAGATGGGGCTACACTCTGTGTGCCATCTTCACTACCAAAGAACCATATCACCTCCTTCAGCCCCTGAAGCTTCTCCAACCGAAAATTATGTGGACAAAGATCTGGTGCTTCAATCTATGGCCCAAGGTGGAAACCTTCCTCTGGATTCCCAACAAACTTTGCATATTAATGTGGGACAATCTCCTGAAGCATGCCTTTGTGGGCCCTTCTGAATGCTTACTTTTTCAGGATGACTTTGAATCTATTGATGATATCCTAGATCTTTGTCCCCTTTCCAACTTCCTCTGGGACAGAGTATCCACCTTCAGTCACAGAACCAAAACCGTTCAAGGAAATATCACCCAAAACATCTACAGTGGCAGGTTTCCCCTTCTCAAGAAACCTTCTAAACCATCTCTGGTAGCTCATTCCCGACCTCCTAACCTGGACCATTTGGAAAGAAAGAAACAACAGGATTTTCAAATACACTCAGGCCACTCCTGAAATGAAATGGACCAAATTCCACAACTATTTGAAAGAAAACTTGAGCCTCTCTTGTTGGGCAAACTCTGATCTTCTGACCTCCCCTGCGTAATGCATCATTTCTAACAATTGGAACCTTCAACTTGCATATCATAATGATTCCTCTCCTACTTCCATCTCTCCCTCTTCAACCCATTCCTTTGGGTCGCCACCCCGAGCTGGAGTTTATACATTGAAATTCGATGGTTCATACAAAGGAAATCCTGGAGAAGCAGGATTTGGAGGAATATTTAGCGACTCGTATGGTAATCCACTACACACATTTTATGAATCGATTGGATGGGATAGCAATAATTCAGATGAACTGGAAGGCCTCATCCAAGGCATCGTCATTGCCTTTGAGCTCAATATATTCCCCCTTTAAGCTGAAGGAGACTCTCAGATCATTATACATGCTGCCAACCACATTCTCCATGGTACTCCTTTGTCAAATATTACCAAAAACTATTTTTTGTCTACTCGATTAAGTCAATTGGGACAATAGCTTCACACTCACAAGGCCATCACCTTCCATCATGTCTGTAGGAAAGCCAATGTTGTAGCTAAATTCCTCGCCAACAAAGAAGTTGAGCACAACTCTTTGCTCTTTTCCTTCACTTTTCATTTAGTTGTTGATGAGTATTTCCCCTCTGCCTGCAACCACATGGTGCATAAAGACCTTGTCTCCCCAGACACGAGTGATTAACACATCGATCAATATGTATGCCCCCACCTGCAAAATGTTATCGGCGAATCGCATGATGGGCAAGGAATATCATACACGCACACTCATATGATGGTAGTCGAGGGAGGAGATCACTAATTGCATAAAGGATTATTGCGTTCATCATCTCTTCCATCATTTGGATCATTTAATCCACACCATGAATAATTCTTTGATTCATAGAGACGTTTCATATCCTCACCCTAGTCATTATGCTTCATCGCATTCAGCTCCTTATCCTATGGACATATCCATTACTGACATCTCTCCATGTCCGACTCCTAGCTTCTGTGCTCCTACTATGTCATCCGGCCCTCCTCGTACTCTATCCGTCGTGATATCGCGTCAGTGCTTAAGACTAGTTCAGGGCAATGGGAGAGATGACCATCCTTCTCACACTCACAACACCTCTTCCACGCGCTTTCTCTCCATGGGGTAAGCTATGGAGTCCTTCATATTCACCAATTCCCTCACCCATGCTCCTCTTGACTATATCCCTTGCTCTAAAAGCTTCCAAGGCACTGGCTCGTCGCATCGTCAACTTGACCAACCGAAAGGTAGAAATTGGAACCATAAATCCACATTTCTCACTTCCTTGCCTCCCCTTCCATGGAAAAATTGTAGCCTACTGTTGAAGCTTCCCACTTCAGAATACATAGAGGTATGTAACCTCTCAACAAATGGCATTTGGCATAGGGACAAGATGACGCATGTTCCGGTCATCACTACTTATACTCTAGCACCCTTGCGGGCTACGACTCCATTGACAACAAAGGATGAAGAATTTTTTCGTGTCTACAGTTATTGATTCCTACAAGAAACACTTGACACTGATGAAGATGAAGACAGGAAATGAAATTGACAGACTCATCTCCATGTTCCTTGTTTTATTTTGTGTACTTCGACTTGCTACAATTTCATTTGTTTACATTATTGATTTAGACATTCAGCGTAGAGATGATTATCTCAGCTACCTTAAAGGTGGGTTTCCCTTAGAAGGGAAACCCCTTTTTGTAAATTTGAAGACAAATACGAACAAAGATAGGCTAATTCCCTTAAGCCATCCCCAACCCAAAGCTTTTACGTATAGTATTTTGTAAAATTAATAGAATTTAGCCTAACTAACAAAAAAAATTGTAGATAATATTCCAGCCTCCTCCACAACTTTTTTGCCAGGAAAGGAAATCAGAGACACCCTGAAAAAGTTGATGAAACCTCGTATTCTCACTCTGTTTGAATGACAGAGAAATTAGTAACTTGCCCCTTCTCATTTCTGAAGTGATATAGAACACCCAATGTCAATGTATAAATTAAAATTAGGCAACATATCCACATAAATGGAAATTATAATGAAAATTTGAAAAATAATTAACTAATAAAACCCTAAGATACGTGAAGATACTGTGTATCCAGAGAGTTATAAGAGCCAAGGTGGTTGAGTTGAGATAAGTCACAACACTTTCTCTACCACTTCTAATGCATTTTTCGTTCTAAAAGTTTTCACAAACTTTTGTATTTAATGGATCAAGTATAAAGTAAAATTCTTATAGTAAGGATATGGGGACAAACCTGTAAACATGATCCAATGCTAATTTTATCTTATTTTGGAAATGCCTATCCATCCACAACAACTCAGCACTGTACACCATCTAAAGACAGTGATATAGTTGGTTCATCGGTTTCATTAGTTCTCCATCCTCCACTAACATTGAATTGAGCATATATTTTACTTCCTCAATAAGTCTATCAATGTTCACGATAAAAAGGTTCTTGAACCATATACAATAAATTCGAGCAAAAAATCAATTCATGAGATAATTGTGAACGAGAAAAAGAATACACATAAGAAGAAATTCAAAATAAGTTAGTTTAGCACCTCATACGAAATCGAGAGGAACCTTACGCAATGCTTACCCCTCACAAGTAGATTGCTGCAAATTGAATTCAAAGCGTCGAGTATGCCTAAAACCCTCTTGACTCTTAAAAAAAAAAATGAAAATCAAATGAAAATTATAGGAGCAGTTCCCTTATCTAGAAGGCAATGAAAGGAGCTTAATGACCTATTATAAAGGTGAAAAAGTTTAAGAGTTGCACAAATGAAGATTCATTCACAGTTAAAACAATGAGATGTAATGGTAGAAAAACTTGCAATTGTCTAACATTGAATGTGACGGTGCAGTGACTGTGCACAAGCTTCCAAGAGGGAACGAGGGAACGCTTCCCTTCTATGTGACGGTGCACATGAGTACAAAATATTTAGGATTAACCATAATCTTTAAATGGAAAAATGAAATTAGAATAACCAAAATCTTTAAAAATATTATATCTACTAATATTAAATTATTCTTAGAGGCAACCTCATTAAAACATTTTTTTTTTCCATTTTATTTTTAAATGGACATTTGTTAAATTGAGGTTCAGTATTAAGGAATTTACAAATGCACTTATGGATGTAATAATGAAGTAAACATTAATTACTAAATATAGTTTTTTAATTATAAATTATAAATTATTAAATATGTTTAATATTTTTTTCAAATTTAAATATTCACACTTATTTATAAAAATAGAAAGAACATCTCTCATGAATAATTCAAATTCACCCAAATATGAGTTAAATTATCACTATTTTTATTAACTCATACAAATTATTTTTAAATTTATTAATAACAACTTTTAATTTAATTTGCAATGAAAATAAAATAAAATTAACCAAAAACCTTCCAGTTATATATATATATATATATATATATATAAAATAACAAAACATTAACTAAGAAAACTACTTGGATAAAAAGAATTATATAATTAAAAATTATAATTAAAATACATTTTTTTTCCCGACATTCAAATTATTTAATAACTTTATAAAATTAAAATCATTTTTATTTTATGTTTTTTAAAATGTGGAAAACAGAACATAAAAATTAACCAGGAGAATTCAAAGTCCAATTGAAAATTTAAATATACACACCTTTTGGACACGGTGCATTTTCATCTTTGCGAAAATAACTTTGACAGAAGGCCACGACATTCCCTTTGTGATTCAAATTATTTTATTTTTATATAAAATTAAAATGATTTCTATTTTATTTTTTTAAGTGAAAAAAACATCTCATCAAAATGAACCAGGAAAATTCAATGTCAAATTGAAAATTTAAATATATACCTAAACAGAAAGTAAAAATTAAGTTAAAAATGTATAACCTAATCCGATCTTAATCTTTTGGACACCCTGCATCTGCATTTACACTTTTGTGAAAGTACCTTTCAGAGAAGCAACAATTTTCCCTTTGCTATTCAAATTATTTATTTTTTATATAAAATTAAAATAATTTATATTTTGTTTTATTTTTAAAGTGGAAAAAGTAGCTCATCAAAATGAATTAGGAAATTTCAAAATCAAATTGGAAATCTAAATATACACTGGAAAACCAAACAAACAAAAAAGAAAAATTAAATTAAAAATCTATCGATGTTGTCTGAGCTTAATCTTTTGGACATCGTGCATTTACTCTTTTTCGAGAATAAACTTTAAAGAAACAAAAATTTTCCCCTTGGGATGGTGGTTCATGAGTGGCTTGTAAGGATTTTGCGGCAACTTTCTTTTCAATAGGTCGTCTTCTTTTATTTGCATAAATTCAAACATGCCAATAAAAAAATACATCTTCGACTCAAAGAACCAGTACAAACAAACATTTATAATATCTTCTACCTTATTAAATATATTAGATAGAAGAAAAATTGTAAAACGATTATAATATTTTCTACATTGTTAAATAAAACAATATTTGATAGCCAGGCGAGCCAGCCATAGCAAAGTTTAAACGAAAGTGCAGGCGAGCCAGCCATAGCAAAGTTTGATTAGACTTACAAAGCATTTATAAAGTGCAAGGTGATAGTAAAATTGGACTTGATGAGTCCAATACATAGTATTGGAAGAAATAACGAGCACAAGTCAAGGCATGAATATCCCAAAGCGCATGAATCTGCAAAGGAACATTTAGAAAGTTTAATAAGGATACAAAAATTATGAAAATATTATATATATATAACTCAATTCACATGAAAAGACTAACTAAATCTAAATCCCAAAATATTTCCTAAATCCGAATCCGAAATGTACCAGATAACTTTCATTTTTATTCTTTAAAAAAATAAAATATATTATAACAAAGTCTAAAATATAATACAAATATACAGATAGTGAGAGTAAATTGAAGACGCATCTTATCTCTTACTCTGAATGGCAGAGCGAGCCTTAAATTGCCCCTTTTTCGTTTTTTAAGTTATTCAGAGGGAGCCTAAAATTTCCCCATACCAATTTTGAAGTGATCGAGAACATCTCGTATGAATGTACAAAGTAATAATAAATGATTAAAAATAATAAACTAAAAGTGATGTGTATTCGCGATATCTCTAGTGTGATCCTCACACTTCAAGACAGAACATTAGACTTGTTATGGGTGAAAATAGATTGTTGAATACTTTATAAATTTTATGGATCCTCAACTTACCTATTTTTCATTAATAAAATACATACAACATATTATTGAGAAAAAGAAATAAAGGAGAGATGTACACTGACTAGATCTGCTACAAGTCAACTACACAAAATTGCTGCAAGGTTAAGGATTAGAGAACGAAGTGCACTTTCCACAAACTTCACTATAAGTGTACCATTGATCATAATAACCATCATTTTTCTTCCTTTCCTAGTTTATTCATAATATTCAAGATTGTTAATTACCAATTACTTGTCTCTCGCCAAATTTTACTTTCACTTCTGTGAAAAGAGGCTATATGTGCAACTCCAATTTGCAACAAGTTATAAATGGAATTCTAGCAACACTATTATACATAAAGTTTTGGAAATTTTGTTAACTCCAATTAGTGGTAGAAACACTAGTTTGATACTTAATGGAGATGGAGAACTCTGGAGTATCATAGGCACTGGCATTATACATTGATTCATACTTGCAACTGGCAATCCTAACAAATTAATTTTTAAAGATTCATAGGAATGGAAATCACAAGCATTCTAAACAGTATGTCCATTGATTTATACTGGCCATTCACATTCCTAACCAACAAAGCAACAATTTCCACCAATGGTCTGCTGGCCAATGTGACAACATATTTCTCGTTTTTGTTGTTCTTTCATGATTTAGTCGTTACACAACCTGATACTACCAGTGAGCCCCTTAGAAATGCTTGAAGAGCCTCGTACTTCTGAGCAGAGGGAAGAAAAAGTAATTGACAGTTCAATATTGACATCCTCTGGCAGATATGACCCTGTGCCCAAACCACGTTCTTGGATTGATGTGTTGTTGTTGGAAAAAATCATTGCAAGCCTAATTGGGCTTACAACTCGGTAATACATGAATATACTCGGTGGAGGACTGAAAGGAGATTTCATATTGTAATTCTTGATTTATAGGGAGATGGGTATTATAAGAATTAACAGCTATAATTGGTGACAATTTTCTCTTAATATGAGTGTTCTAGTAATTCATTATCTTGTTAGCTTCAGGTCACGACGCAAATAGTTTATCCATTGAAGCCTCCATCTTGCACCGTTGCAGCCTCAATGGAGATAAAAAAACAGGTTAGCATTGATTACAGCGCAGTGAGTTACACAGAAAATGGAATAGGGAAAATGTTTAGGAAATTAACCACGAATGAGAAAAATGTATATATGATTATATGAAACCAGCGACGTGGGATGGGAACGCCAACACTCTTCTGCATGGGATTATATATAAGCAATGAGTATCTCTACATCTTCATCTTTACTCCAGGCTCCTTGGAAAGAAAAATAATGTATTGCTTGTTTTTTCAATTTTTTTCTATTATATTATTTTGTAATGAGAGTGTAGGTTGGGAAGACAGATTTCTAGAGGTTAGAGAGTTAATTAGGCAGTTAACTTAAATGAAGGAGGTTGTGCATGAATGTCGTTAAAAGTTTCAATTGTCTAACATTTAATCAAATAGTGCAGAGGTACACTTGTGAGAGTTGTTTTCAAAGAAAAACCCCTTCCAAAGAAGAACTCAAGATGTAATAATAAAAAAACACAATATAGACTATAATAAAAACATAAATGATTACACATGGTTTGCTAGTTTTAATTTAAAAAAATAAATGTTGTAAATCATTTCACTTTCACTCTTAGAGTTATAAATAAAATATTTATGTGTATATTAAATAACATCTCTTTATATTTACTTCACTGAAATAAAGTAATTAAGGGTAATAAAAAAAATGTGTATTGATTCTATCTCATAAAGAGAATATGTGTGTGTGTTTGTATTTTGATCCTAGTAAAATATTTCAATGCTCAAAAAGATTTATCAACCATCGATTTATCAAGCATTAAAAGAAATTAAATCTATTGAGTGTAAACATTTCCTCAAGTCTTACATTAAAAAAAAAAAAAATTGCATATCAAGAGATTTCATCCCTCTATACACTTGACACATTACTAATTAAAATGAATCTATATTGATTAATAAACTCGATAATCTTTTTTTTTTTAAATAAAAATAACAAAAAATATAACAATAAAAAAATAAAATATATATAATAAAATATTAAAACATATAATTATATATTTATTTTTTCCATGAAAAAATGATATTATTATTGTTATTATTATTAAATGCAAAGATATATCCCCTTATGATACCCTTCTCATGCGGTGTAGATTGAGCCATTGAGTGTTCCGATCAATGATTCTCTTCTTACAGTTTTCAAGAATCAGTTCGAATATAAAATTTACCAAAATCGAAAAGAGTTTCCATATATTTTAAGTTATATGGTGCCACTTGTAGTGTTGTAATGGCTGTTGAAGGTGCATTTCTGGCGGTTGTCAATGAGGTTCGTGCAGTAGAAGAACCTACAGAGTCTGCTAACTTTCCTGGATCATATTTAATAAAAATTTGATTGTATTTTAATAGAAGCACAACAGTGCCTAAGTTCACAATCAAAATCGAGGAATATCCAAGAGTACCTTAGAATAATAATTGCAGAACAACTTTATGGATGGGCAGCACGACGTTTTCCTCCTACAAAACATTGCACTACAGGTTTAATACTTTGTTTTCTGCCTCGCCACATGTATGGTCATTAGTTACTCATTCAATCACATCGGCAACATATTGAGTGTTTGGTTATTGACTAATTGACAGAATATGTAAGAAATACAACCCGACTTATTTGACAGGATATGTAAGAAATACAACACAACTTATTTTTCATATACAAATACGACACCACATATTTTGGCTGAAAATAAGTAACTTGTCAGTGAGCATTAAATGAATTTTGGTTGAATAGGTCTACAGTGATTTTGGGAGTTTTGGATTTTGGCATGCTAGTTATTCAACTACTGGTATATATAGCCTCCTCTCATTTAATGCTTATTACTAGGTCACTTATTTGTTGCCATATATTTTTGGTCCAATTATTTTAGAGTTAAATTGTTTTTAATAATAAAATGGGATGAATTTTTATCATTGATAATATTGATAGTGTTTTACAAATTAAAAATAAGCATAAATCATGTTTTTTTTATAAGATATATATATTTATAACTAATACATTAATATTTTTATAGTTAATAATAGTTTGAATAATCAATTATAATCTAATTAATTTTATGATTTTTTAATGTATATAATCAAGTATTATATAATAATTATAATAATTTAAATTATAATTATAATTTAATTAATTATAATTTTTTCTTAATATATAATAAAAAAGTATTTTCATGTTTATAATAAATTGGTGTTTACAAGTGAGATTAGTTGTAGATAAATTCCAAACATTTATTTATTTGCAATTACATTTATATAAAGACATGAATTAATAAATAAATAATTATTTTTAATAATGTAAAATAAAATATTAAAATATATAATATGAAAATTTCTGTAAGAACCCTCTTGGACTGTGAATTTTGCTAGAGGTAGACTTAGAGGACTTAGTGTTAATTCGACTAAAAGTTGTAAACCCTGCTACAACTCTCACCCTTTCCATGAATAAATCGAAGACATCCTTTTCGAGTGAAATCCAAGTTCGGCAGTAATATGATTAAATGAAGATCAACAATGAAATTTCACAAAGAACTAGTCTATCCATAGAAAAATACCTGGAATAGAGCTGATTACTTAATGGTGGCTTCTCCTTGTCATGCTGTGAACAGATTACCAGGACAATCAAATCCTCCCAGCCAATCCAGGAACAATCCCAGACCCAGAGGATGTCTTCTCTTCCCCCGTGCCGAGATTTCCAAGAACCCAGAGACTCCTTCCTAGACATTTTCTCTAACTTAAGTGAAATTCCTTTCATTTCTCCCAAAACATCTCCCCTTTCTCCTCCATATCTCCTCCCTTAAATAATCTCCCTCCACGGCCTCTTACTTCCCCGAGGTCTTCCCTTATTAATGGTGATATTATATGTATTTAAGGTGGTATACTTTTCATTATATTTGGATAGGAATATAATTTAATCAACCTTTCTCCACCGCCTCTAACCTCTCAAGGCCTTATCCATCTTAATGTTGATATTAAATGTTCTTATGGTGAGGTGATCCATATTAATGGGTACGAATATATTTATGGAGGTGGGATTATATAGTGGTTTTATTATAGAGCATGGGACTTTGTGTTTAAGTACTTTTAATATTAATCTTTAATATTTGCATACTCATTTTTAACTTAAGGAGTTAACTTTATTATATCATTTTCTTTTATTAGTTCTTTTCATAAAATTCATACTTAGTTGAACTTAATATTAATCTGAAATCTTAATATTAAGCTCCCATTTTATGTAATATAGGTAGGTTTACTAGTACGATGTGTGCGATATAGGCAGGTGTAGCTATCAACTACCTATATCGTACACAGACTAATATCATTTTGTTTATAACTTGAGAATGGGTCGTTACAATTTCAATATGTATTTTATATAGTGGAGAAGAATAAGTTATAAATATCTACTCAAACAATATCAAATATCTTTTTATTAAAAATAATTCATAATTATTAACCATTAAGCCTTTCCTATTTGAGAATCATTTATCTAGCTGCAATTGTGTACTAGTCTGCACCATTGGATAGAATGTTAAACAATTGAAGATTTTATGGTTGTAGGATTAATAGTTAATAGAAAACTAATAGTTAAGGAACATAATAGACACATTCATAAAGTAATCAAATGAATGTTTCTTGCTTAATCATTTCTTGATGTCTTAGCTTAGAGATTTATTCCCCTCTTGGTTCTCCACACTCGGAATTATCTTGTAAAGATAGATCTATTTGTTTATGAATCCTTCAAGACTCTAATTGTAAGTTTCAAAATTTAGTCATTATATTATTATTTTTATTTTTATTCAAGACTTAAATGACTTATTTTTATTTTTTCTTCACTAATACATAGACACATTTAGACAACTAAATTCAATCTATAAAAAGAACATTTGGACATCGTACTTCAATCTATCCTGGAGTCACTAGATAATCTTGTAACCTAATTGTACTTAATCTCATCAGACCTAAAATGATTTTTTAAAGTATTATGCTTAACGAACTTGGTTTTATGTTAATGTTGGTTTTATGTTAATGTTGCAAACATAGATGGACCATGCGCTATGAAGCCCATTTATGGAATAAGTGTTGCAAAAGAAAAGGCATGCAAGGTTCGAGATTTTTGGTGCTTCTCTTTGTCAAAAAAAACATTACCAACGGTGGGTTAATCGTTTCCTTTGGGAGAATCCCAATTCTCTCATACAAACACTCCCAACTTTCCATGCAGTTTGGTTTTTGTTTAATAAAAACATTACCAACGGTTTGTTAATGGTTCCGTTTGGGAGAGTCCAAATTCTATCATACAAACACTGCCAAGGCTTCCATGCAGTTTGTGTTTTTTTTGGTTCAATAAACTATAGACAGTCAAACCATACCTTTCCTCACCGCTAAAAGTTTTCACGAATATATTTGCTTGTAAGATAATAAATATCAGTGTATAGTATATAGGAGTTATTAACTCTGAATATCTTTGGATGTAACTCCACTGTAGTATTTAAAGATATTATTATTTTTAAATCTAAACTATAAGCTTTGTTATAGTTCTAGTTTCTATACGTTTTATTGATTTATGGAGAGTCAAGTTTATTTTTTTATTGGAATTCGCGGTTTATATAAAGTTAGATATTTTTGTTTTATTTTTTTTTTAATTAGAATTTGTGGACAGACTTTTTGGTTAATTTATTATCTTTTTATTATTTAAAATGTAGAAATAAGTTTGAATTCTTTAAAAAAAAATTAAGATTAAATATGAATTATGCCCTTCCTCATACTTATAGTTTCTACAAGTTTTGAAGTCTAATTAATTTATGGAGGGTCAAGTTTTACTGTTTCAATTTTTTTCTTTAATGGGAATTTGTTGTTTATATATTGTTTTAAAAAATAAATTATTAAAATTTGTGGACACAATTTGTGGACACAATTTTTGGTCAATTTATTATTTTTTATTATTTAAAATGTATAAATAGATTTAAAGTCTTTGAATATTTTGAAATTAAATCTTCAATATACTTTCATCATAGTCATAGTTTCTATACCAGTTGAAGTCTAATTGATTATGGAAAGTTAAGTTTAATTGTTTTAAAGTTTTTTTATTTATCAGAATTTCGAGATGTATAGTTTTATATAGTGTTAGATGTTTAATTGTTTTGAAATTCTGTTTTTAATTAGAATTTGTGGACACAAATTTTGTTCAATTTATTATTTTTTTTATTATTTAAAAGATATAAATAGATTTAAAGTCTTTAAAATTTTGAGAATATCTTATCTATCAAAATTTAATATTTAAAATTCATTATATTTGACCTTACTTTAAAGGTGTGTAGTTTTTATAGATTTAACAAGTCACATTTACTATTTCAATAATTTTTAACAAGGACAAATTTGAAACAAAATTCAATGGCAAGTGTAATAGAAAAGGACAAAGGCTTCGCACATTTGAACTAAGATAAATTTGTGATAAAAAACTAAAAATAATTAAAAAGAAGAGATAATTTATATATGAAACAATTGCCATAAAAAAATAGATTAACTATTTGTATAATTATCATTGAAATAAATAGGCTTAGTCTAATATATTGACAAAATGGCCTTCTTGACAACATGTTTTTAACTAGTTTTAACCAGAATTGAGAGTTTTTTAAAACTTGAGTTTAAATTGTTTAATCTGCAGAATTTTTGAGGGTGCTATATGCATTCCAAAATATACTTCAAACAAAAAAAAATCACAAATTTACATGAAATTGTTTTTTTATTCTAATGAAAAATGTCATTTCCTATTTTGAAGAAAAAAATTACAATTTTGCTTGAAATTGTATATTTCGATTAAAAAAAGACTATTTCCTCCATAACTTAAACTATGCCAAATAAACCCATGTAATGAGAAATGATAATAACCACACACAATGAGAAATGTTTTAAAAATTTATGGGTTAGTGGGTTATGTATGAGTGACTTGGTAGCATTAAAATTATAAATAACTATATTGGATTATAATCTACCATGATTAACTATAATCAACCATAGTAGATTATAATAATTCAGTAGTGAAGGGGTGATTGAGTTGGTTGATCTGTGATTAGATGAATTGTTGGTTAGTAGATCAACGATTTTAATCAACCATAGTCAATTAGAATAAGTGGGTAGTTAAGAGGTGATTGAGTTGGTTGATCTATGATTAGTTGAATTGTTGGTTAGTGGATCAATGGTTTTAATCAACTATAGTCTATTATAATAAGTGGATAGGTAAGAAGTGACCGATTTTGTTGATCTATGACTAACAATTACACCAAGTGTTTCAAAGGAAACACCATAAGGCAATAACATATAATACTAATTAATTTTTCTTTCACAACTCTTGAAAGACAAAAAAAAATATCAACAAAAGGAAATGACCATGTTACAATGAAATGTTATTGTAATACTGCTTCCTTGATCCTTACAAATAATTAGGTCTATATTGAGGTTAAAAACCTTGTCTGATTATGCCAACATGAATGCCTTGTAAATAAATAAATAGATTGTGATTTTCTACCTTTGAAATGAAAGGTTAGTTTTGTTCCAATAGCTCCATATTTCTTCTTGATCACTTCCTCTTGCTATATAAAAGTTTAATTAGTACAAAATAGACCTTTTATAGTTTGAAACATGTGTCTATAAATAACTATAAAATATTTTTATATAAATTTTTAATTTATATGTGAATTAAGATCTACCCGTAAAACTGCACATATCTCCAATAAAGAAATTTAACCCAAGAATAGCATAAAATATAACTCTTCTTGAGAAAATTGTTTTTTTTCTCCTTTGATTGATGACTCAACTATGTATAATTTCCTTCATGATCCTTGAAACTATTCAAAAAAGAATATATTTCTTTACCACTAATCTCCTTGGTGTTTTCCATGTTCTTATTTTAATATAATAGATTCCTCTTTAGAAAATCTAACCCATGCCAAGGAGTTGAAAATAATGTAGATATCATTTAACAACATTTAAACCATTCTATCTTGAAAATGAAGCAAGTGTGGTCCATAAACACTACAATGAAAACACTATTTTTTTACATCAAAATACGACACCACACCTTGGTTTCAAAATAATGACCCCATAATTTATCAAGAAGTGAAGAAAAATTAAGATTTAATCATTTTCTATTTTAAATTCATGTTTAACTTACAATCCTGCTTTGTTTTAGGTATCAATAGCTTTAATGTATTTCATGTTGCAATTATGCATGTTGTTAAATTATATATATATATATATATATATATATATATATATATATTGAATCCAAAAAAATGATTTTTGTCATCCACCCACTACCTCATGTTGTAGCATAAAATAAAGGTTTGAGATTCCACATAAATTATTCTCATTAAATATTAGTAACAATGACTTTAATAATATTTTATACACTAATATACTTGTTTGCATCAAATATATTCACCATAAATCATGGTAGTGAACATTGAAAACAAAGTTCTAAAATTTACCCAAATTATGTCATTAGTACATGCTTGACAATATATTAAAAGCTAGTTTCACTACATCTGAAGTAAAATTCATGTTATTATACATCATAAAGTCGAAAAAATATTATTTTGAAGCATGCATAATATCCAAACCCTTCTCAAAACATTTTGAGGCTAAAAATAATCAGCAATCTTACACTTTAAAGTCAATGAATTCATTAATTAATTCGTATATACAACATAATTTGGTGCATTTTAGGGACCAAAAAACATTTAGAGAGAATTTCAAGTCCAGACTTAATATAAACTCGTAATATATAAAGGTATATCCAGATGTTCACATTCATTATTAAATGAGAAGACACTACAAATGAAAAAAATGTCAAGAGAAGTTAAAATACTAATCACCTTCCCCAACTAACCCAAACAAGGATTGCCTTGTCTGAAATGTAAAAGACAAAATGTCATCATTTAAATAAATTTCTCCAAAGAAATTTGAACAAAGGTAAATCTCAAAATCATGAGATAATTGAATTACTACAAGTGCCAAGAGATCGATCACTTTTTATGTGCCCCCTCATTAATTGAACTTGTGGAAAAAATATCTGACTCCTTAGTGATATAAAATTTGGTTTCATGTTAGGAGATGTTGGAATACAATTTCTCCTTATTATAGGATTTCCCTTCCCCTAAGCATCTCGACATAACCTTGGAGAATAACAAGGAAGATTTGATTTTGCCGATTCAATAGCGAGCATGTACCTTGGAATCAATGGACTTCTTTGAGAATCATGTTCAATATGCTCAATATTAATAGGTCCAAATGAATGCATATTCTATATTCCTTCTTCTATAAAGTTATTTTTCCTATCTTCCTGCCTTAATAGTAACCCAAAGAATGTTAATATTCTAATATAATGAACCTATATTTTGTACAAATCCTACTTCCATATTGACAGGGTTTTATGTTAACAATTTTATGTTGATTTTATTTCATACTCACTGAGTATGATTTATTCATTGTGGGTTCTTGACCTATTAAATATTTTTTAATCTACTAATTTTTCATTTTATTTCTGAGTTCCTTTAAAAAAATGATTGATAATTCAGTTGTTGTTATCGAGTTGGTTGCTTTTGTTGTTTATGCAAATAGTGAAAATGAAAATAACTATAACACCTAGAGAGATTTGGTAGCATCTATGGAATTGACGAACATGTCTTGCTCTGTGGTTATGGCTACTAGGCATAGATTTCTTGATATTGTATACAAAAAAGTAAATTTGAATTTAACTTATACTGCATTAACCATGAAATTTCCAACATTTAGGGCACACTTTCCATCACATTTATAGAGAAAATTACGATCGAGTTTCACATTTTTATTATCATATCTAAATGATCCTGTATGGAGCCAGAATGGTTTTCATCACTTCAGGAGCAGCAAAAAAAATTCTATTGAGAAAACAACTCCAACACTAGGAGATATTTGGTAGCAACTATGGAATTGGAAAACATGTCTTTCTTTGTGATGTTCACTATTTGGCATATATTTCTTGATCTTGTATAGAATATTATAAATTTGCATTTATATTATACTATATCAACCATGAAATTTTGAAAATTCATGACACACTAGCCAACACATTTGTAGATAAAATTACAATAGAATATCAAATGTTTCCTATCAGATATAAATGCTTCTATATGCAACAACTACCTTGTGCCTCATGTTTTAAATTTGTGCAAGGATGAGGAGTATCAAGATGCAAGCTACAATAAGAAGAAGGTAAGTGAAGATTAAATGGTGTGTGAATAATCTTGTTTGGGACATGATAGAGATTCATTCTCAACATATCTAGAGTAAATATTAATAAAAAAAACTCACCAAAATTTAACTTTTATTTATTTTGTCTAGATTGGGATTCACCATTGTTGGTAGTTACCTTTCTGTGATCTAGTTGCTATCCCCATAATTGTGTCCATAGTGATTTGGAGAAAGAAGGAAGAAAGATATTTTTTTGTCTGAGGTGAGAATCTCATTTTTTAATGAAGGACACAGACTAAGGGTTTACTAGATATGTAGTGGAAACAAATGTAGATTCTGGGAAAGCAATAACCATATTTTTTCTAGTTATTAGTGGAGTAGATACAAGAAATGAGGAGGAAAAGAAGTGGAGGTGAGTGCTCTAATTCCTCCTCTATTTCCTTACAAGCAATGTTCCCTTGCAAAATAGTAGCAATACAACTTCAAGAATAGGAAAAGTAATAAAATAAAGAAAGGGTTTGGTCATAACACAAAGTGGAATTTTGATAAATGGTTTAAAAAACAACATTGGTTCTCCACATCACAACCCATTGCCATGGAACATGATCCATTCCAATTGCTTCAAATTTATATGTACTTCGTCAACCATCCCGTCTTGGAACCCTTGACCTTCACAATTGTAATGACTTCGTCTTTGGTGAAATTAATTATCAAAAACTAATTCCCCATTTCTTTTCACATAGAACACTGTAAAAATAATAAAATCAACAAATAAAACCCTAACATATAACTCTGCCAAAACAAGAAAATCAACAAATAACACCCTAACATAAGTCTCTCATTGATTCCTAAGGTCAATAAAAAAGGTGTTTGAGATTCCGCATAATTATTCTCATTAAATATTAGTAACAATAACTTTAATAATATTTTATACATTAATCTATTTGTTTGCATAAAATATATTCATCATAAATTATGGTAGTGAACACTAAAAACAACTTCTCAAATTTACCCAAATTATGTCATTAGTTCATGCTTCACAATATATTAAATATTTTTTCACTGCTTTTGAAGTCAGATTCATATTATTGTACATCATAAATTCGAACAAATATTATTTCAAAGCATGCATAATATCCAAACCCTTCTCAAAACATTTTAAGTCTAAAAAAAACATGCAACCTTACACTTTACAGTCAAAGAATTCATTGCCTACTGTGAACCCATAAACATGTATGCTCACAATCACGTCATGATTACGCAAAGTGGTATATTATTTTTATATACAACATAATTTGGTGCATTTTAGGGATCACAAGACTTTTAGATAGAATATCAAGCCCATCAAACTTAATCTAAACTCGTAATATATAAAAGGTATCTCTAGATGTTCACATTCATTAGTAATTGAGAAGACACTACAAATGCACAAGATGTCAAGAGAAGCTCAAATAACAATCACCTTCACCAATAAACCCGAACAACGATTGCCTTATCTGGAATGTAAAAGAAAAAATGTCAGCATTTCAAAAAATTGCTCCAAAGGAAGATGAACGAAGATAAATCTCGAAATCAAGGGATAATTCACTTACTACAACTGCCAAGAGATCGATCAATTTTTATGTGCCCCCTAGTTAATTAAAATTGTGGTAAATATCTCTCACTCATTGGTGATATAAAATTTGGTTTCTCATTAGGAGTTGTTGGAATATAATTTCTCCTTATTATAGGAGTTCCCTTCCCCTGAACATTTCAACATGACCTTGGAGAATGAAGAAGAAGCTTTGATTTTTTTGACTCAATAGCAAGGATGTAACTTGGAATCAATAGACTGCTTTGAGAATCATGTTCAGTATGCTCAATCTTAACAGATCCAAATGAACTAAATCTTCTAGGTTCCTGCTTCTATAACGTTATTTTTCCTATCTACTTGCCTTAACAACAACCCAAAGAATCTTAATATTGTAATATAATGAACCTAGATTTTGTACAAATCCTACTTCCATATTGATAGGGTTTTATGTTAACCATTTTATGTTGATTTGATTTCATACTCACTGAGTATGCTTTCTTCTTTGTGGGTTCTTGACCTATTAATATTGTTTAATCTACTAATTTTTCATTGTATTTCTCAGTGCCTTAAAAAGAACTGATTGATATTTCAGTATTTGATATGAAGTTGGTCGCTTTTGTTGTCTGTATAGATCGTGAAAATAAATATAGCACCGAGAGATATTTGGAAGCATCTGTGGAATTGACGAACATGTATTTCTCTGTGATGTTGGCTAATAGGCATAGCTTTCCTGATATTGCATAGAAAAAAGTAAATTTGAATTTAACTTATACTACGTTAACCATGAAATTTCCAACATCCAGGGCACACTTTCCATAACATTTATAGAGAAATTATGACTGAGTATCAGAATTTTCTTATAAGATATAAATGATCCTATATGCAACAACAATGGCTTTCATCACTTCAAAAGAAGTAAAAACAATTCTATTGAGAAAACAACTCCAGCACTGAGAGATATTTGGTAGCAACTGTGGAATTGGAAAACATGTCTTGTATGTGGTGTTCACTATTGGGCATATATTATTGATCTTGTATAGAGGACTATTAATTTTCATTTATATTATACTATATTAACCATGAAATTTCCAACATTCACGACACACTTTCCATCACATTTGTAGATCAAATTACAATAAAATATCAAACTTTTCTTATGAGACCTAAATGATCCTATATGCAACAACCACCTTGCACCTCGTAGTTTAAATTTATGTAAGGATGCAGAGTATAAAGGTGCAAGCTACAATAAGATTATGGTAAGTCGATATTAAGTGTTGTATGAATAATCTTGTTTGGGACATGAGATATATTCATTCGCAACATATCTAGAGTAAAGATTAATAAAAAAAATCACCATACTTTAACTTTTATTTATTGTGTCTAGATTGGGATTCACCATTATCGGTAGTTACCTTGTTGCGATCTAGTTACTATCCCCATAATTATGTCCATAGTAATCTGGAGAAAGAAAGAACAAATATTTTTATTTTTCAGCGGTGAGCATCTGATTTGTTTAATGAAGAACATAGACTAGAGGTTCGCTAGATGTGTAGTGGAAATAAATGTAGGTTCTAGGAAAGGAATAGCCATGTTGTCTCTAATTGTTAGTATAGTGGATATAAGAAATGAAGAGGAAAATAAGTGGTGTTGACTGCTCTAATTTCTCCTTGAATTCCTTATGAGAAATGTTTCCTTGAAAAATAGTAGTAATACAACTTCAAGAATAGGAAAAGTTTCAAAATAAAGAAAGGGTTTGGTCATAACATAGAGTGTCATTTAGATAAATTGTTAAAAAAAAACATTGGTGGTTCTCCACATCACAACCCATCGCAATGGACCATGATCTATGCTAGTTGCTTCAAGTTTTCTATGGACTTCATCAACCATCTCATCTTGGAACCCTGGACCTTCACACCTATAACGACTTTGTCTTCGGGGAAATTAATTATCATAACCTAGTTCCCCCTTTCTTTGCACATAGAACACTACAAAAACAAGAAAATAAAAAAATAAACCCCTAACCTTGAACTCTGCAAAAAACAAGGATATGAACATGTAAAACCCTAACATAACACTCTCATTTGATTCTTGAGGTCAATAAAATAGGTATTTGAGATTCCACATAAGTTATTCTTATTAAATATTAGTAACAATAACTTAATTAATATTTTATACACTAATATACTTGTTTGGATCAAATATATTCGTCATAAATCCTGGTAGTGAATGCTGAAAACACAATTCTCAAATTTACCCAAATTATGTCATTAGTACATGCTTCACAATATATTAAAAGCTAGTTTCATTGATTTTGAAGTCAAAGTCATATTATTATACATCATAAAGTAAAATAAATATTATTTCAAAGCATGCATAATATCCAAGTGCTTCTCAAAACATTTTGAGACTAAAAACAATCTGCAATCTTACACTTTACAGTCAATGAATTTGTTACCTATTGTGAACCCATAAACATGTACGCTCTCAGTCACATCATGATTATGCAACGTGGTATATTCTTTTTATATACAACCTAATTTGGCTCGTTTTAGAGATTAGAAAACATCTAGAGATAATATCAAGTCCATCACACTTAATAAACTTGTAATATATAAATGCTATCTCCAGATGTTCACATTCATTAGTAATTGAGATGACACTCTGAATGCACAAAATTTTAAGAGAAGTTCAAATGCCTAGATCACCTTCACCAACTAACCGAAACAAGGATTTCCTTGTCTGAAATATAAAAGAAAAAATGTTAGCATTTAAAGAAATTGGTCCAAAGATAGATCAATGAATATAAATATCCAAATCATGAGATAATTGACTTACTACAAGTGCCAAGAAATCGATCACTTTTTATGTGCCCCCTTGTTAATTAAACTTTTGTCAAAAATCTCTAACTCTTTGGTGATATAAAATTTTGTTTCCCATTCGGACCTGTTGGAATATAATGTATCCTTATTATAAGAGTTCCCTTCCCCTGAACATCTCGACATGACCTTGAAGAATGACGAGGAAGATTTTATTTTTTTGACTTATTAAAAAGCATGTAACTTAAAATCAATGGATTGCTTTGAGAATTATGTATCTTCCCACCTTAATCACAACCCAAAGAATCTTAATATTGTAATATAATGAACATAGATTTTGTATGTATCCTACTTCCATATTGACATGGTTTTATGTTAACCATTTTATGTTGATTTGATTTCATACTTAGTGAATATGCTTTCTTCTTTGTGGGTTCTTGACCTATAAAAGTTTGTTTAATCTACTAAGTTTTTATTCTATTTTTGGGTTCCTTAAAAACAACTTATTTATATTTCAGTAGTTGATATGAAGTTGGTCACTTTTGTTGTTTGTGTAGATAATGAAAATAACTATAGCACTGAGAGAGATTTGGTGTATGGAATTCACGAGCATGTCTTGCTCCATGGTCTTCATTACTAGGAATAGCTTTCTTGATATTGTGTAGAAAAAATTAAATTTGAATTTAACCTATACTACATTAACCATGAAATTTCCAACATTCATGGCACACTTTCCATCACATTTATAGAGAAAATTATGACTAAGTATCACACTTTTATTATCAGATCTAAATGCCACTATATGCAACAATAATGGCTTTCATCACTTCAAGAGTAGTGAAAGCAATTCTATTGAGAAAACAACTCCAACATTGAGAGATATTTGGTAGAAATTGTGGAGTTGGAAAACATGCCTTTCTCTATGGTGTTCACTATTAGGCATATCTTTCTTGATCTTGTATAGAAGATTGTAAATTTGCATTTATATTATACTATATTAAACATGAAATTTCCAACATTGAGGACACACTTGCCATCACATTTGTAGAGAAAATTACAATTGTGATCAATTCAAAGGAAACTCTAAAGAGTGTGGATTCAAGTTCCTCTATCTATAAATAGTGCTATGTACCAATTAATTTTGGTAGTACCCCCATGAAGCTAACCTAAGAAACGGTAGTGGAAACTGACCAACCCACAATATGGGTTTCGGAGATTATGAGAAAGTAGGCTTTATTTTAGAAATAAAGGTGCATTTATGCTATATCCTTCTCTCAATATTAAGTCTGAGAAGGAAAACAATTAAAATGAATTTCCCATGAATTAAACTTCTAATTTTTTTGTTAAATATTATTAAGTATTGACTAACTATTAATTTCAAATAATTATTAACTATTAACTAACTATTTATTTGATGGTTGAATATTGTTCAATCATCTGAAATTAAATTTGAAGGTTTTGAAGTTGCACACGGGGGATTCTTTCTCAGAGGGTAGAAAACAAAAGTTATCTGGAAGGTCATGTAAGTACTAGAAAAAATATTAAAATATACGATGATTACAATAACATTTACTATGTAAGGATCACATTCATTTTTTATATTATATTTATTTTACCCATATGATTATAATAATATTTAATTATAACTAATATTTCATATTACATCTAAGAATTTTGTGATCCATAATGTAGATGAATGTCTTTCGATTAATGATAACGGCATTCATCTATAATATTTCATATGTTGAATTGACTCACATGTTTATTTAATATTAGAAATGTCAAATTCTATGTTAAGGACCAATTACTAAAAAAAATTCTTAATTTCATATATCAATCTTATTAAACATTTACACAAATGTTAAATAATTAAATAGAAAATAAAAGTTCTATTTAAATGAATAACTCGTTTCCTAAAACATTATTTTTAATTAACCAATTTAATTAAAAGAGAAAAAAAAAGAACATAACTATTTAATAGCTAAATTTCAATATTTAGTTTGTGAATACTATTAACAATCAATATCAATTTGTTTAAATATATTATTATTATTTAACAATTATTACTACATTCCATAACACATTATATCTATTTTTTTAAATAACAAAATAATAATAATAATACAAACTCATAACTAACCACAATCACAAAAAAACATATTTAGCATTTAGGAAGATAACCCAATTCCCTCAAAACAATTATTAATTTTATTGATATATATATATTTAAAAAACAATATTATAATTTACGAACTAATATTATAATTTACAAATAATTTTAAAAATGACCTTTTTTCTAAATTTTATTTTCATAACACATTAATTTGTAAGTAATCATGATTTGTATATTTTTCTTCTTTGTAATTTATCATAAAATATTTTTTATATATTTTTAAATGTACATTAAATAACTTAAAAAAGATTGATGGTCAAATGTGATATTATTATTTGTATTATTAAAATAATATCAATTACAAGAAGCCTCACAAATTATGATTTTTAAATGTATATTTAAAAATAGGGTTTTTAAAAAAATATATATTTAATTATGGTGCTTATAAAAAATTTATAATCATTATTATTTATGTTATTCTCACGATGGTTGATATAATTATAGTTATTTGTGATATATTTTTAAAGTGTTATGATTATATATATATATATATATATATATATATATATATATATATATATATTATTTATATTTTTGAAATATATATTAGTTAAAAAGGCTGATAAAAAAAACAATGTATAATGAATAATTGTGCTTAAATAAAATTTATAATTATAATTACTTGTAAGATTATTATTATTTGTAATGTTAAAATATATATTATTTAAAAAAGACAATAATAGTGAGAAAAAATATGATTGGTTTTGATTATATCTACTCGAAAAAACTCATAATTGCTTATTAAAAAATCATAAAACAAGATCATGCAATGTGCAAAAATTTCAGAATTCCGATGTTTTTCCATCCTGCAAAAAATGTGACTTTACCAACTCACACTAAACTTTTAACGTTGTTTCAACGAGCAACATGTGACTAGATACCAACTCACACTAAACTTTTAACGTTGTTTCAATGAGCAGCATGCGCAAAGATCTAGTCGTTGTTTTAACGTTGTGTGATTTCACAGATCTAGTCGCATGTCGTAGCTTACCATGCCACGAAGGCCGTGACAACGTTACCATGACCTTGCTAATTTATGCATTAAAAAAAGATTTTCATAATCAAACTTTTTGCCATGTGTCCCCATGCCTTATCATTGCACAATTTCACAAAATATCTCACCCTGTAAGACCTATCGTTACATTAAGATCCAACACCTGTTAACACCTTGCCAAGATTTTTGTTGAAATCTAAATCCATAATTTGTTCGCTAATTATCAATTTCATTTTAATAAATAAATAAATAAAATATTCTACATAAATAACATGTCTATACAATTTTATAACCATTTATTTTATAGCCGTTGTCTTTCTCATCTATTAATATTCATTTTGTAATTACCCTATTTTGGTTTCAAGCATCAATGCAAAGATGCAAACGCTTTTTGTATATTCCTCTTAGTTGCGTATGGTATTTTGAGCTTTTAACTTTAAAAATGTTTTTTTGAAACTTAAGATTTGCTCAATGTTAAGAAATAAAGGTGTCTTTTCTTGTTATACTAAAAACAATATTATTTATTATATTTTATATTAGTGAATTTTTAGGTTTTTTTTTTTGGTTTTATATTGAATATTTCAATTTTATCTTACATGTATTTAAAATAAATTGAATAAAATTTATATAAAAATAAAAGAAAATTAAAATGGATTGAGAAGGAATCCTTTTGGCTCTTTCCATACAAGAGTGTGCAGTTTGTACTTTATTATAGAGTTCACTTAAAATGTATTACAAATAAACATAAAATACATGTATACTATCTAACATATGAGAAATTAAATATCTAACAGGAACACCCCTTTGTGTAACCCTCTGTTTTTTAATTTACTCACTGTTATATAAAAATGTTATGATACATTCTAAATGAATAATGAATGGGGGCATTTGTTAAGGATACTTTAATACATAACCTTTTATTTGAAGAGATTAATTTAATAATTTCTTTGAGTTAAAAGGGAAAGTAAGTGTTTGATAAGTATTCCAAGAACCTAGGGAAAAATAGGTTGAGACAGTTGTGGTAGTTACCTTTCCAAAAGGGTTTAGAGAAAAATCCTAAGTGGGAAAGGGGTTTTGTGCAGAAGGTGGTGACGGTTAACCAACAGGCGGTTTCTCTGAGCTGTCCAGAGCTGGTGTGTGAACAAGTGGAAGTCAGAAATTACCCCAGAGAAGTAAAGACTAGATTTGATCCTAAGGTCTAACTTCGTGTCTCAGGAAAGTACCTAAGCCCTGGTGCGGAGCAAGGGGGAGCATATGACATAATACACTCGCTCAAGGTTTGGAAGACTGACAGTTACTAGAAAATGAACCTCTGAAATAGGTATTTAAGTGTCTTGAGTATATTGTTTAATATTGTTAACAGTCAGAATAAACGCTAGATTAGCATTGCATTGAAATTCCAGAAATGAATGTTAGATTAACATTGCATTTAAATTACAGAAATGAATCCTATATAAACATTCCATTTAAGTTACATAAAGTAATGCTAGATTTACACTGCATTTACATTTTGGAATAGAGAGTTGTAAATAACAATGATGCATTGTATTCTAAGATGAAAAAGCTACAGTTACAATATTGAATAGAATTTAGATTTTATTCTCTATCATGAATATTTAATGGAATTCCATTGTAAATATCTATAACTTAACTACAAGAAAAAGTAGCAAGTTCGGAAAATTTGGTTGTTACAATTCACGATGAAATAGAATCTCATTTCACAACCATATTTAGCATATCTCTGAGTACATAAAGAAACCTGAATTAATGTGAAGAAAACATAAGATCAAAAGAAATTTATACCGACGGAAGTACATGGGTATATGCCGTGGGTTTAGAATGAGGACCCAGGAGTAGGGTCGAGGTTCCAGTCCCATTCTGCTCGTTTCCCAGAGCACAAGAGAATGCACAGTATGAAAGACAAATAAACATGTAAGTTGAAAATAAGAAATTGAGATTATCAAGCTAATTGTGTAAAATAATTTGTTTAGAAAAGCGCCACAAAACTTGCCATTTATCTGGCAAGAAAATAATAATATTGCATGGAAATTAAACAATATAAATTATCCAGAGTATAAACTGAGTAAACCCTCATAGGATCCATCCTAAAACTGGAATAAAACTATTTCATGTATTAGGGGTGGAATGATGGAATTAGATTCACTGTAAATATGAGTAGAGATCAAGGAATTAGTGAATCATAGAGCCGAAAAGAAACCAGTCATTTAAAATAAGAGAAACGAAGTTCTAGCATACATAATTTTAACATTCTAGAGTTTTATAATGACCACGAGTATTACAAATCCGGAAGAGAGGGAAAAGCCCAGATAGAAATTTCAACTAGATACTATAGAACAAAACTACTATGCTACGATTGGGCTTGAAACATCCATGAAAGTGAAACACCTACCCTACAAGAGACAAAGGGGGATAGCAATGGTTACTCTCATCAGGATGTAATGGTCGATCTAATCAGGGTTTCCGAGTAGGAATGGAGAGTGGAACATACTGGTAACTAAGGGAGTGAAAATTTCGATTGAATCCGAAGTTCCATACGCCTTCGATCCCTTGAGCCTGTGTCAACATATAAATCACAAAATTATAACTGGAAGAGATAAACCTCCAAGGCATAGAGAAAATATATGAACATAAAAATGAGGAACGATAACTCAATTTACCCACAAAGCCGAGGAGGTCGAGGGTTTTTGTTGGAACTAACACAGAAGCCTTGTTGTGTAATAGAACCCAAACCTAGAGAAGTTGAGAGGGGTTGCAGAGAGGGGAGAGAACTATGCGGATGCTTGCATCGACGACCTATGCAACAAGACGACGCAGAGAATGGAATAGATCTTGGAGAAGAGTTGAAAACTTAGAAATGTGAGCCACAAAAATTAAAACCTTACACATATGAATCTGATTCAAAGGATAAAAAGAAATTGAAATCAAAATGTATTACTGAACCTTACCTCCATTATAGCTGAGAATGAATAGCAACATTTCCGTCAGCGACACCCTGAAAAAGGAGGAGCATATTAAGGGTTGAGCATGTGGAACTATCAAATTTGTAGAGTTGAGTTCTTGTCCACAAGGGTGAGAGAAATGACTCTCTGGTGAGAGGTTTATGGTGGGTAGTTACCCTAACCCTCCTCCTCTGTCAATTCCAACGTTGATTTCACAAGGAAGGGATCAAACGATCCAGAATTCGCCAGAGGCCAGAGCTTGGAAAGGTGGAGATCACCGCATCTACTGAGAGATGCGGTAATGAATTCCAACACAATAATTTCAAACAAAATGATAAAGTATAGCACGAGGGAGATCCATTAGATAACATTGTTCGAGGTTTTGTAAAAACCAAATAATTCAGGAAAAGAAAATTGGTGAAGTTTCCAGACCCGAAGTTAATATGTGATTAATCTAATGTTTCCACATTGTAAACGAAAGTCCATCGTTATATATCTATATCTATATCTATATCTATATCTATATCTATATCTATATCTATATATATATATATTGTAAATCTGGTAATGGAACAATTATAGAGTTCATTATTGGTGGGCTTAAACAATGTTACCTATACGAGTTTATACAGAAAGTATTTTTCCTTTTTAACTTGTGTAAATGAATGTAAATAGTGTGATATATGTTACTATTGGTATCAGAGCCAAAGATACATGTTGGGGCAAGATAGGCCAGCATCAAAAAAATAGTTGTTGTTACTAATAAAGTTTAATTATTGGAAATTGTGTAAATCATACGAAAATATTATTGATAAGCTACCATGAGAAGGGGATAGAGTCATCAGGCACCCAAAAAAACAGGGGAAACCCATCCTGTGACCAATCCTGAGGTCAACCCCGAAATTTGGGTCTGGTTAGGTGTAGAGAAACACCAACAAACAAGCAGAATGTTGGAAGAATAACAAGGACAGAAAAACAGGCTTCTTGATATTGTGTAGCAACTACAGATAGAGATGCTCAAGGTTTGCAGTGACAATGAAAATTTGATGAGGGAACATGAGAGGATATTAAAAATTCTATCGGATAGAACAAATCCACCTAGTGGACAACCTAGCCTCAAGAGAAACACTGAGGAAGAAGGATAACGATGCCAAGCAGTGCATGATAATTTCCAAGGTCATCGAACTCCAAAAGTAATAAAAGTCAAACATACAATGAGGTTGAATTTGTAAATTTTCTAGAACAACAAGAGTTGAAATAAAGAAGAATGTCGAATTGCAGGGAGAACTCTGGAAGATCATGCCTCCTACCTTTGATGAAGAGGCTGAAGAAATGGCAGAAGCTTGGATAATAAACATGATCAAGTACTTCCAAGTGTATGAATATAACAACAAACTTAAGGTTCATTTATCCATTTACCATATCTGGGAAAAAGAAACACTATGGTGGGAGGAAGTGAAAAACGTACGTCGAGTGGAAGATCAAAATGTAACTTGGGATGAGTTTCAACAACATTTCAAAGATAAGTATCTAAATTTATGATTTAAGATGAGAAATCCCGAGAATTTCAAGATCTAAAATTGGGCCAAATGTCTATGGATGAATTTATTACGAAATTCACGTCATTATTAAGATATGTACCTTATTTGCACGATGAAAAGGAAAAAGTGCAATGTTTTTTGAGGAGTTTGTCGATACACATGAAATAAAGAATTGAGTTCATAAATCCAAAAACTATGGATGAAGCGATAAGAAAAGCACATATGTGCTATCAACAATCCAAGGCAAAGGTAGAAACTGGGAAAATTTGGCTGCCCTGAAAAGGGCATAAATTTTTTACCAATAATAGAAATAAATAGATCTAGCAATTATAAGAATGCTACAAGGAATCCACTGGGTAAACATAATGGAAAAATTCAAACAAAGACCAAGTGGGCTGGAGAGTAGTGGCATACTGAAGCTTGTAGTAGACCCAACATTGGACAACCCCAAAAACCTTCGTTGCAATGCTGGTGGTGTGGAGAGGCACATTATTTCAAAAAATGTCCTCATCGAGGAAGGAATGAGGTGGTAGCAAATCTACAAGAGGAATCCACTGTGGGGGATGTAGCTCGAAACATACCTGGAATCAATGCATTGCTGGAGGATCAACAAGAAGATTACTAGACAACCATGATAGAGTTAGAAGGTAAGCTACAAACCCAATCTGTTTCTATTTTAGCCGACCCTGGAGTGAGCTTGAGCTACATACATCCTCGTATAGCTGAAAAATGTAAATTGTAGAGTCGTAAATTTAAGAAACCTTGGTTAGTTCAACTAGCTACAGGGGCAAGAAGGCGAGTCAATGACAAAGTACCAAATTGTGAATTGAGTATTGGGGACCAACATATAATTGTAGAACTTAATATTCTACCCTTGGGATCATATGATATTTTATTGGGGATGGATTGGCGAGAGAAGCATTGGTCATTAGTAGACTGCAAGGATAAGGTCATTTATTTTAAATCAAATGATGGGACACGACAAAAAATGCAGGGTAATAAAAATCCCTTATAGGTACGACCTATTACAACATCTCAACTAAGTAAATGCATGAGAAAAGGGTGTCAACTCTATGCAATTCAAGTAGGATTCACCAACAAAAAAGAAAAAACTTTTATGCTGGAGAATAATCCTATTGTGCAAGAATTCCAAGATGTATTTCCTGAGGAAATTCCAGGACTGCCACCAAAAATAGATATACAATTTATTATAGAACTAATACCTAGGGCTATAGCTATGTCTCGAACTCCATATAGAATGAGTGTACCTGAATTAACATAATTAAATATGCAGCTACAGCAATTGATGGGTAAAGACTATATTCTGCCAAGTGTGTCCCCATGGGGAGCACCAGTGTTTTTCGTGAAGAAGAAGGATGGTACTATGTGCATGTGTATGGAATATCGACAACCGAACAATCTGAATTTAAAAAAAAAATACCCACTACTACGCATAGATGACCTGTTCGACCAGGTCAAAGGAGCTACAATATTTTTGAAGATTGACTTAAGCTCAGGCTGCCACCATATCCAAATCAAAGAAAAATATATAAGCAAGAAAACATTTTGCACTAGGTATGGGCATTATGAGTTGTGGTATTACCATTTGGGTTAACCAACACACCAACAACCTTTATGAGATTAATGCATGGAAATTTTCACCCATACTTGGATAAATTCATTTTAATTTTCATTGATGATGTATTAATTTACTCTAAGAATATAGAAGAGCACAAGGGAAATTTGTGCATTGTGCTGAGAATGCTAAGATAGCATCAGCTCTATGCTAAGTTTAGTAAGTGTGACTTCTTTAAGCAATAGATCCAATATTTGGGGCATGTGATTTCTGCTTAAGGGATTAATGTGGACCTAGTAAAGATAAAGACAATTATGGAATGGAGGGTCGCAAATAACGTGGCTAACATACGCTCATTTATAGGTTTGGCTGGTTACTACTGACGATTCATTAATGGATTCTCCAAAATAGCCCTTCCTATTACCTCCCTGCAGAGGAAAGGATGAGTCTTTAAATGGACTCAATAATGTCAGAACAATTTTGAGTTATTAAAGGAGTTGTTAACTACTACCCATGTTATGAAGGTGGCAGATCCAAGTAAAGAGTTTAAGGTATGTACTGATGCATGCAAGGAAGGTGCAGGAGGCATTTTCAATCTAGAAGGAAGAGTAATATCATATGAATCTAGGAAGCTAAAGGATCACGAGCAGAGGTACTCAACTTATCACTTGGAGCTAACTGTAGTAGTGCATGCCTTACGGATATGGAGGCATTATCTACTAGGGAAAAGGTTCATGCTAAGAATTGATCATAGTAGCTTAAATAGCTACTTTAAGCATGTCGATATGAATGCTCGCCAACCTAGGTGGAATGATTTCCTAAGTGAATTCGATTTTTATATCTAGCACATGAAAGGAAAAGAGAACTGGGTGGTTGATTCTTTGTGAAGAAAATTGCATGCTATTTTTGAGCTTTAATTTAACCAGATTGAATTCAAATTTCAAGAACAGATTATGGAGGAAGAAAAGAAGGACCTAGAACACCGGTCTTTATGGCAGAAACTGAAAGAATATGAAAGGTAGGGGAAACAATCCGAGTATGAACTTAATGATAAGCAGTTCCTAGTTTACTGGAAAATAATATATATCCTAAATCAAAATAGTCTAAAAATAATTATTTTGGATGAATATCACAGGAGTTCTTATGCCAGACATCCAGGATATCAGAAAATGTTAACTACAATTAGAAAGGACTATTCCTAGCCTTGAATGTGAAGGGACATTGCAAAATATTTGAAATTTTTTTTAGAGTGTAAACAAATTGAGGTTGAACATCAACATCCTATAGGATTGCTTCAGCCAATTCCAGTGCCCGAATGGAAGTGCAAAGTTATTTCCCTTAACTTTATCACTGGATTACCCAGAAACAAAGGGCACAATGATTCTATTATGGTGGTAATTGATAAGCTCAGCAAGGTGGCTCATTTCATCCTCGTTTAATCTACTTACAAGACAGTGAAAATTGTTGACATATTCATGAAAGATATTTTTATATTGCATGGTATACCACAAACAATCATTTTAGATCATGATGTAAAGTTTACATCAATGTTATAGAAGACACTATATAGTGGCCTGGGGATGCAAATACAATTTATTACTGCCCACCATCCGAATACGGATGGGAAAACATAAATGGTAAATCAAGTTTTAGAAGGCATGTTGCGCATGTAAGTAATACAAAAACAAATATCAAGAATCCCTTAAGATGAGCCCCTTTGAAACATTGTATGGAAGAAATTTCAGACTCCTATCAATTGGAGTAGTAATGAAAATAAGATGATACTTGGACCGGATATGTTAGAGGAGATGGAATGAGAAGTCAAGAATATCATACAGAATTTGAAGGCAGTATAAGACTAGAAATATTTTTATGTAGACAGGAAAAGAAATTTCTGGGAGCTTGTGGTAGGGGACCATGTGTCTATGAGAATTAAACCAAATAAAAGAACTCCGAGGTGGAATTATTAAGCCAAATTGGCCCCCCACTATTGTGGATCCTTCAAGATCTTCGAAAGGATAGGACCAGTGACCTATCAATTGGCCGTACCCAAACATATATTAGTACACAATGTGTTTCATGTTTCATTACTGAAGCATTATGTACATGATCCCAGACATGTCATACATTCACAGGGTATACATGTAAGTCAAAAATGTAATACAATTCAAGCAAAATTAGTCTTCTGATTTGTGCTGATTAAAAACATTGTTACGTGCAGGTAGAGCCAGATGGCGAGTTCCTAGTAGAACCGCAGCATATTCTAGATCGAAGAGAAATAAAGTCATGGAAGCAAGTGATCCCCTAAGTCAAAGTGTAGTGGAAGCACTTTGGCCGGTAGGAGGCTACTTGGGAGGACGATAATGTTATTCATGAGGCTTATCCAAATTTGTTATGAGAGAACAAATAACACTGAAGATGGTGTCTATTTCAGCGGGGGAAGATGTAATCCATTGATTTTAATTTACCCCTTCTTATATAAAACTTTTATGATACATTCTAAATGAATAACGAATGTGGGAATTCATTAAGGATACTTTAATACATCACCTTTTATTTGAAGGGATTAATTTAATAATTTCCTTGAGTTAAAAGAGAAAGTAATTGTTTCGTAAATATTCCAAGAACCTATGGAAAGAGAGGTTGAGACAGTTCTGGAAGTTACCTTTCCAAAAGGATTTAGAGGAAAATACTAAGTGGGAAAGATGTTATGTGCTGAAAGTGGTGAGGGTTAAGCAACATGCGGTTACTTTGAGCTGTCTAGAGCTAGTGTGTGAACCAATGGAACTCAAGAATTAGCCCAGAGAAGTAAAGACTTGATTTCATCCTGAGGTCTAACTTCTTATCTCAGGATAATAACTAAGCCCGGGTGTGAAGAAAGGGGGGAGCAGAGGACGTAATAGCCTCACTCAATGTTGGGAGTAGTGAGAGTTACTGGGAAATGAACCTCTAAAATAGGTATTTAAGTGTCTTGATTATACTTTTTATTATGGTTAACGGTTGGAATAATTGCTAGATTAGCATTGCATTTAAATTATATAAATGAATTTTAGATTGGCATTGCATTTAAATTACATAAAATAATTCTATATTAACATTGCATTTAAATTACAGAAAATAATGCTAGATTTACACTGCATTTACATTTTGGAATAGATAGTTGTAAATAACAATGATGCATTGTATTCTAAGATGAAAAAACTACAGTTAGAATACTAAATAGAATTAAATTAGATTTTATTCTCTTTCATGACTATTTTATGTAATGCCATTGTAAATAGCTATAGCATAACTACAAGAAAAACTAGCGAGTTAGGACAAACTGCTAGTTACAATTCATGATGAAATAGAATCCTGTTTCACAACCATATTTAGCATATCTCACGGTACAGAAAGAAACCTAAATTAATGAGCAGAAAAATTAAGATGAAAATTTTTTTATATCGATAAAGTACATGTGTATAGGCCATGGGTTTAGAAATAGGACCCAGGAGTAGGGTCGAGGCTCTGGTCCCATTCTACCAGTTGCCCAGGGCATAAGAGAATGCAGGGCATGAAAGAAAAATAAGCATGTAATTCCAAACTAATAAATTGAGATTATCAAGATGACTATGTAAAAGAATCTGTTTAGGGAAGCGCCACAAAACTTTCCATTTATCTGGAAAGAAAATAATAATATTTCATGGCCATTAAATAGAATAAATTATCCAAAGTATAAACTGATCAAAACCTAATAACATCCATCCTAAAACTAGAATAAAAATACTACATGTATTAGGGGCAGAATGATGGAATTAGATTCACTAAAAAGCTGACTAAAGATCAATGAATGGGTGAATCATAGAGCTGAAAAGAAACGAGTAATTTAAAATAAGATAAATGAAGTTCTAGCATACATAATTTTAACAATCCAGAGTTCTATAATGACCACGAGTATTAAAAATCCAGAAAATAGGGCAGAGCCCAGATAGAAATTTCAACTAAATACTCTAGAACAGAACTAATATGTGATGGTTGGGCCTGAAACGTCCATGAAATAAAAACCCCTCCCCTACAAGAGATAAAGAGGGATAAAAGTGGTCACAATCATGAGGATGCAATGGTAGGTCTAGTCAGGGTTTCTAAGTAGGAATGGAGAGAAGAACATACTGGTGATTGAGGGAGAGAAAATGTCGACTGATTCCCGAAGTTCCATATGCCTCTGGTCCCTCGAGCCTGTGTCAACATATAAACCATATAATTACAACCAGAACAGATAAACCTCCAAACCATAGAGAAAATATATGAACATAAAAACAAGGCACGACAACTAAAATTACCCGTAGAGTCGAGGAGGTCGAGGGTTTGTGCTAGAACTAACAGGGATGCCTTCCTGTGCAATAGAAGACAAACTTGGAGAAGTGGAGAGGGTTTGCGAAGAGGTTAGAGAACTACGTGGACGCCTCCATCGATGACCTGTGCAACAAGACCACACAGAGAATAGAATATATCTTAGAGAAGAGTTTAAAACTCAGAAATGTGTGGCACATAAATTAAAACCTTACACCCATACATCTGGTTCAAAGGATAATAAGGAATTAAAATCAAAATGTATTACTCAACCGTACCTCCATTATAGCCAAGAATGAATAGAAAATTTTCCATCAGCGGCACCCTAAGAAAGGGGGAGCATCTTAAGGGTTAATCCTATCAAATTTTCAGAGTCGAGTTCCTGTCCATAGTGGTGGGAGAAATGACTCTCGGGTGGGAGGTTGGGGGTGGGTAGTTACCCTAACCCTCCTCCTCTACCAATTCGACAATTGATTTCACAAGGAAGGGATTGGACAATCCAAAATTCGCCAGAGGTGAGAGCTTGGACAGGTGGAGATCATCGCGTCTACCAAGAGATACACTAATGCATTCCAATATTAAGATAATTTATTACATTTAAGTAATAGTATAATTATTTCAAACAAAATGATAAAGTCCAGCATGGGGGAAGATCCATTAGATAACATTGTTCAAGGTTTCATAAAAACCAAATAATTCATGAAAAGAAAATTGGTGAATTTTCCATACCTGAAGTTAATATGTGATTAATCTAATGTTTCCACATTGTAAACCAAAGTCGATATTTATTTCATGCATATATATATTTATTTTTTAAATGTGGTAATGGAACAATTATAGATTTCATTATGAGTGGGCTTAAACAATGTTGCCTATACGAGTTTATACACAAAGTAATTTTTATTTATTTTTAAGATTTGTAAATGAATGTAAATAGTTTGATCAAAGTTACACTTTGTTAATCATTACAATGATTTGAGAAATGAAATCTTCTAATCTTGCCTAAAAATGCAATGGACCATGCAATATTTTTCCCAAAAATGACATATACTTAGAGCTTAACTCGACACCTATTTAGATTGTGAAGAGAGAGAATCCCCATCTAGCATATAACCATAATGTATGTGTAAAGCTTGTTATTTTCGAACATCTTGTGTGTGCTATAATATTCCTTCATAGAAGAAATAAATATATTCAAGTTCAGATAAATATAATTCTGACACCATAATATAAGCGGGAAATCATGACATTAAACTGAGTATGTAGGATGCCAACCCTAAATCATATGAGAAGAAAGGTGTGATAACTTCCTACCTTGTGAAAAGTGAAATTGAAATGTAGAGTATATTTAATAAAGAAATAAGTAAATAAATAAAAATAAATAAATAAAATAAAAACTAAAAAAATTCATTGTTTATTTTTTCAAAAATTGAGTTTTAACACTGAAATTCCACTGTAGATATATGAATTTTAAATAAATAATATTTTTTCATTTAGTATGAACTTCAGTTTGTTTCAATTGTTCGAATTTATAAAAGTCCTCTAAATTCCTACACTAAATAATTAGAATTATTAACACCTTAGAATTAGCTATGAAAATCTACATTAATTATAGTCAACATCAATAGTTATTTTACCTACGCTAAGGAATCTTTAAATTACAAACTTCTTACCTCTCAATTCATAACTTATAGGAACATTCTAACTTTGATAAATTTTTAGACTTCGAATCTAGAAAACCCCAGGAAATTCCTCTCCTCTATAAACTTTGATTTTCCAACTCTTGTTAAAGTAAAGTAGTCAACCTCATTCAACTATGAAAAATGTTCAAAACTAAGAATACATACACCCGATTGTGCTTAAAATGACTAAAACAAAAAAGTGGTGAAAAATTAAGCATGGAGCAAATTTCAGCATAACACTCGTTAAAAATGTTTCCATATCACTAAAATTCTCATCAAGGAGCTAGGAAACTATATAAATGCCAAATTGGTTTGTAAGAATTATTTATTGGTTACAATTCATTAAAATACCTCCTTCTTTCCGGTCCCATCAAGCGACTTAAATCAAGGAGGAAGTATGATTCATTGGAACTCTTTCTTCCATTTGTTCGTCAAGTTGCTTAACACAACAAGGTGGTTAGAGTTAAAGTGGTGGGATCTGATCGCTTAAAACTTTTTAATCATCTAACAATCAATCCAAAGATGTCAAATATTCCAGATTGGCAGTTAGGGGAGTTTTTTTCAAAGAAGAATGCCTCATGGTGTAATTAGATGAATTGTTGGTTAGTGAATTAATGATTTTAATCAACCATAGTCAATTATAATAAGTGGGTAGTTAACAGGTGACTGAGTAGGTTGATCAATGATTAGAGGAATTTTTGGTTAACGGATCAATAGTTAGAGTCGAATGTGTTGGTTGGGGGTCAATGGTGAAGGGTTTTATTTGATTAGTGATTTGGAGTTATGTTGGGTTATTAATTTAATAGGTAATGAGTTAGATATTAAGGGATTCATAATAATCGATTGGTTTTAATAACTGGTGCATCCTGTACCCTATTAGAGACTAGGAATTTAATGGTTTCATGATTAAATAGGATGAACTGATTTTTGCTTCTAATCTGATCCAATTTAATGGTTTCATGATTAAATATGATGAATTTATTTTTGTATTTAATCTGATCGAAAGTTTCTATCCTCTGTACTATTTATTGCATATTGCATTGGGTTTTGATTCTTGAATATATCCCACAATGTATTACATGTACAGATCAAAAATTATGAGAAAAAAGTGGAGGAAATGAAGCACATGACAAGGTAAGAATACACTGCATCTCTAAGAAGGTACACACATTCTTGATGTTTTATCTCCGAAGAATTAGTCATTGATTCGTGAATTTGGATTTTGATCGATATCATTATTGGTGGTGCACGAAGAGTATTTTAATCTCTAGAGGTGCATCAATATAATGAGGAGTAACAAGGCTGGTATTTACATTTCAATAATGTAATAATAAAACCAATGTTTTACTAATTGACCTTCTGAAAATTTTGCAGTTTTCTATGCCCCCATTTTCAACATATGGAATGATTCCTAATCAATGTGAATTATGCAGTGCAATTAACTGTTTTGACTGGGATTTTCATCCTTTCATGATCATTATATCAATTAGTTAAATGTATTTTATGCTTCTTATGCATCTTATTCTACTTCTTATGCTTCTATAAGTATATTTTCTTGACACTTTTTTGATAATTTTTGAACCGATGTAAGCTTTTCTCATGCTTTACTTATTCCAAATCTAAGAAATTTTATATGAATTTCTCGATCAGTTGTTAGACGTGAATTTTGGTAAGTTTTTATCACTTAAGTTATCATGGAGATGGATAACAAGACCCTCAAATCCTGTTACTTTGGGTGTCAATCAATTGTATATTCAACATTTTTTGTATATTTAAATTAATACTCATGTATTTTGTTAATAGATTAGTGCCAAATATATATGCACATCATTATACAGTCACTCATTCTAACTGAAACTCATAATTTTTCTTGAAATTGTATATTTCAATGAAAAATACTATCTGTTCCATAACTTAAACTTCCTCAAATAAACAAATGTAATGAGAAATGCTAATAACCACATGTAGTGAGAAATGTTTTACAAATATATGGGTTAGCGGGTTATGTATGAGTGGTTTGGTAGCATTAAAATTATAAATAATTATATTGGATTATAATCTATGATGATTAAATATAATGGACCATAATAAACTATAATAAGTGGGTAGTTAAGGTGTGATTGAGTTAGTTGATCTATGATTAGAAGAATTGTTAGTTAGTGGATCAATGGTTTTAATCAACCATAGTAAATTATAATAAGTCAGTGTTTAATTGGTGATTGAGTTGGTTCATCGATGATTAGATGAATTTTTGGTTAATGGGTCAACCGTTAGAGAATGCGTTGGTTTGTGATTCAATGGTTAAGGGGTTAAGTAGATTATTGATTTGGAGTTATGTTGGGTTACTAATTTAATATGTAATGAGTTAGATATTAAGGGGTTCATAATGATGGATTGGTCTTAATAAGTGGTTCATCATGTATTATATTAGATACTAGGGATTTAATAGTTTCATGATTAAATATTATGAATTGATTTTTGGTCTAATATAATCCAATTTAATGGCTTCATGATTAAATCGGATGAATTTATTTTTGTTTCTAATCTGATCCAAACTTTTGATCCTTTGTAGCATTTCTTGCATACTGCATTGGTTTTGATTCTCGAATATATCCCACCATGTATTACATGTACAACTCAAAAGTTATGAGAAAGAACTGGAGGAAATAAAACACATGACACGGTAATAATACACTGCATCTGTAAGAAGGTACACACATTCCTGATCTTTATCTCCAAGGAATTATTCTATGATTCATGAATTTAAATTTTGATCTGGATTTTGATCGATCTCATTATAGTTGGTGCAGAAAGAGTATTGGATTCTTTAGAGATGCATCAGTGTACCATAGAGTAACAAGGATGGTGTCTACATTTCAATAATGTAATAATAAAACTAATGTTGTACTAATAAACACATCTAATGAGAAATGATAATAACCACATCCAATGAGAAATGTTTTAAAAAATTATTGGTTAGTGGGTTATGTAAGAGTTAGTTGGTAGCATTATAAGTATAAATAACTATATTGGATTATAATCTACCATGATTAAATATAATCAACCATAGTAAATTATAATAAGTGTGTAGTTAAGGGGTGATTGAGTTGGTTGATCTATGATTAGAGGAATTTTTGGTTAGTGGATCAATGGTTTTAATTAAGCATAGTTGATCTTAATATGGGAAAGCTTGTTATTACTATGCAAGCTCCCTCATCATTATTGAAAATGTGTTTAAGGATCAACTCATGTTAACCATTTGTGAAGGGGTTCGCGTATGTAGTTTCATGTGTTTTTCATGATAAAATTATGATTTAATTAACAATTAAAAACTCATATACAAAAATTTAAATGTAAAAACATAACTCACAACAATCACATATCACATTGGATGATGATGGATTTCACCCCTCCTGCGCTACATCTCCGTGGACCTACTTTAACTAGCTAGGCCCTCTTGGGATTATGAGTCAAAATTATGATTACAAGAATATGTGACGCTAAAATTGGTTTTATAGCTATTCCATTGGCTTCATAAGGCATGAAAACCCCAAAATTGACTATCCAATCTCTCAATTTGGTTACTAGCTCCTCTAGGATTGACCTCTAACCCCGGTGTCCATGGGCTTGTTTAATCTCCAAAGTGACAAAATCACCTTTATATGTGCTCCAACACCTCTATAACTTGTACCACTATGTTCATAGCATAAAATACATTAAAAATTTACTATTTAATCATTGAAATTTACCTTCATCTGATATGGGCATGATCTTCCCTCCTCGTAACCCTAGGTTTCAAAATTATTGAAGTGACCAAAAACACATGTAGAGGAGATATATTGCCTCTGAAAGCTATTCCAATGAATTCAAAGCATACCAATAAGTCAAAAATGAATATCCTTGACAAAAAATTGGTTGAGAATTGACCAAGATAGGCCTCATTAAAGTTTCCCCTAGATTCTGTTTCTAAATCTAGAAAACTGCAAGTTAGCCGCAAAAAATTTGGAAGTGGCCAGATTTGGAGATTCCTCCAAATTTTCTTCCAAATTTAACTGACGATTAATTATGGGATAATCATTCTTAACTATTTATAATGACACACTAAACCAAAATTAACGAAGGAACCTAAGCAAGGTCATATGACGTGGTCTCATGCGGAGAAGGGTTGGTTGCTCCCACTCCTGTGTTGGAATCTGTAAAAAAAATTAATTACCAATTCCGAGCATACATTTTCAATTGACAGGTCTATGGACTATTGGTAGATGGGTGCAGTGTAGGGTGGGAGGTCAAGCGGTCACCCATATGTAAATTTTTGCAATGGAATATACAACCAACTTTTAAATAATACGCTCTGCAATTCCAAGCCATTGCACTAAACCTTTGTATGAGGTCCACCTTAATATTGTTTTCAAACCATAGTATATGGCTACCAATGTAATAAATCGTAATATATGTTTGCCATATAAAATAACATTTCAATTTAACCAAGTCATGGTTTGGAGTAATTGATTTGAATAATATATCTGGATTTGATTTGGTTTTAATATAACATATATATATGTGGAATAGAATAATTAGGATTTAAAATTAATAATTGATATTAATATATATATATATATATATATATATATATAATATAATATATGATAATTAAATCATATAATATAATATCTTATAAATATATATAATAACATATATATAAATCCAATCTTAATAGCTAAAAATTAATTTCCAGCACATTAATATCATAAACCCACATTCAAATTTGGAGGACATTCGGCAATTTTTACCTTCACAAACGAAAATGGTGAATCCAATGGTGACACTTGTCATAGTCCCATTGGACATAAAACTGAAGAAGATTCTCTACATGCTGACTGCACTTCCATGTCATCAGTTGTACCTATTCTACAATATATTTTTTAAACTTTGCATGTTCTTAATGACAGTCACCATACCATAACTCCTTCATATGAACTCATTTTTCAATGAAATGAGTTGCATTGGATTCCTTGAGACAGGTCGGTCATTGTAGTTCTTATTTGGTGGAATTATGAGAACTTTAAGTTTTGAGCTAATTTTTTCCCCTCATCCATATTCTATTCACTCCTTCCCACTGGCATGTTTTCCAACCCACAAAAGCTGGTTATCTCATGAGTGTTGAACACTCTTCTGTTTCCTAAGTTATATCATCTTGATTCTACTTGGATAAATCATTATGACAACCACTTTGGTTCACTAACATGCCTTGCCTTCCCTTGCAAATGGCTTGCCTCTTAAACCATTGTTCTCCTTTTACTACTGACCCAATCTAACACTTGTTGGCTATTTGCTGATATAACACTTTTTCTGTACCAATCGATTCCTCGGTGCCTTCCCACTGAGAATCATGTTTCTCCTTTGCACAGTGAGTGAACTACAAAAAATAGCTTCCAACATTAGTAAAAATAAGAAAATAAATGACCATTATTTTACCTCCACGGTTCCAAATTCCACATCTGGAAGAATGCATTCACCATATCCTTCCCTTCTTGGCATCAACAAATAACATGATCCACAATGGTTGCAATTTTGTTTTTGACATGTTATCACAAACAACGCATCATGCAAGAAAAAACTTGACGACATATCCCCTTCCTCCTTCAAAGAAAATAGTTTCACATCATGTGAACACCACCATGTACTCTCACATCTTAATGTCAAAACTTATCGACCAAAAAAAAGTCGACAAAAACATGCCTCTTAAAACAACTAACTTCTAAGTCAAGCATAAGCATGTATAGCAACTCGATGTTACTTTTCCCAAAACAAAAATAATTTCACATCATGAAACACTTCGTCAGCATCTCCTTTTCATCTTTGGAGACAAAATCAACGCTTCTGAGTAGATATGACATGCATGCAAGACACAATCAACCAACACATGTTGACACTCATGCATGTGCAAATGATCACCATTCTCAAGTTGACAACATACATGTTTAACAAAGCAATCGACCAACACAAGTCAATTACTCGTGCATGTTCAAGCAGAATGAAACCGTCAAAATTCCATTGTTCATATACACAAGATCTCATGCATGTATACAATTATTCAACTCTCTCACAAGTACAACCTTAAGCATAGGAATCCCATTTATAGGTGCATGTACTTAAAGCTTAAATCAAAACTTTTTTATGTAGTAACGTTAGTCAACATACTCCACTTTAAATCACCTTCTTGGCATAAACATGCAACAGGCATTCAATTGGCAAAGAATGCATCAATCATCAAAAGACATGAAAAGCCTTAATTGGATAAGAAATCTAACCATATATTACCAAACCATTTCAATGGTGCTTCTTTTAGCTGAACGTAATTATCATGTGAATCATTGTGACCCACATCAATTATGTAATCTTATTTTCCTTTATTTCCATTCTCTTCCTCCACCTTCTTCAAATTTCATAGATGACTTGCTAGATATAGTGTCCAACACTTTTCTACAAGATGACCTTGCTTATGGAAATGAGTGTAAAACAATTGCATCTTCTTTTCAACATAACTTTGTTTATCTTTGGCTTACTGCCTCCTTTTCTTTAAAGTTTTCCTATGCATGGCTATCTTCTTCCAACACCTTGAAATATTATGGTCATCCAAACCACAAGAGGAACATGCAACTTTTCTCCAAGTCTTATGTGAGAATTTTCCATGTTTATCATAATCAAAAGAAACTTGATAAAAATAATATTTAGACCTTGAACATTCACCTTTGTTTCCTTCTTAAGGAGGTGAATTTGATGAGGCAGTGGCTCTCCTCAGAATACCAACAATGCATTCAATGACTTTGAATCTTTGAACATCCTATTTTTCACCATTCTCATTATTTGTAGGCTTATGAGCACCTTCTTGCAAAGTGGGTGTAAAATTTTTGCATTCCTCATGAACACAATATTCACAAGATTGAGGAAATTACAATGAAATATAAGTCCTTTTTTTGAACACCTTAAGGTGCCTCCATGTCTTTAGAGCTTTCTCCATCATGTTGTCCATAACCAAGACCCAAATACTTAGGCCTTTCCTCAACAAAAATTGGCTCAACTATGACGTGTGCATGTTTTCCCAATCCTTTACCTTCATATCCCATCTTCATCAATATTTTGTACCCTATTCCTCTAGTGTATATTTAAAAATAACATACACATTCATTTTTAGAGGAAATTGAAGATAAACTTGATTTTCATACCTCTTTTTCAAGCACATAATTAGCTAAGGCTTCCTTGGCATCATAGAGTTGAGTCTCCATCTCATGCACCATTTCAAGGTTCTCATTTGTAATATGGAGCTGTGTCTATATCTCATTCATCCTTAAAATAATCTCTTGCTTCTCGTCCTTCATGGAAATCAACTGCTCTTGAAGTTTAATGTTCTTATCCTCATATTTCTCTTGCACGATATCAATCATGATGTAGAGTTTCTACAACATCTCTTTATCAAAGAGTTTTCGTAAGGATGATATAATAGAACTATCACTTAATGAAGATGCCATCACACATGAAATGCATACAAAGCTTCTTTTCTGAAATTTGATAATTGAATTCTCAATCTTGACTTCTTTTACTTCACACATAAACTTGGAAAACTATTAAATTATCCTTGCACAAATTCAACAACCAATAGCTATAGAAGAATTTAGTAAATATTCACTAAAATGAGATAAAAAATTTCTTTGATACCAATTTGATCTGAATAAGGGAAAATTTTTTATTTCTATGCAAACTTCCTCATCAGTATTAAAAATATGTTTAAGGATCGGTTCATGTTAACCATTTATGAAGGGGTTCATGTGGGTAGTTTCATGTTTTTTTCATGATAAAATTCTGAGTTAATTAACAATTAAAATCTCATATAAAGAAAATAAAATGTAGAAACATAACTCACAGCAATCACATAACACAATGGTTAATGATGGAGTTCACCCCTCCTAGGCTACATCTCCATGGACCTGCTTTAACTAGCTAGGCCCTCTTAGGATTATGAGTCAAAACTATGATTACAAGGATCTCTGATGCTCCAATGGATTTTATGACTATTTTATTGGCTTCAGAAGGCATGAGAAGCCCAAAAATGACTATCCAATCTCTGAATTTTGTTACCATCTCCTTGAGGCTTGACCTCCAATCCCGGTGGCCATGGGCTTGTTTAATCTACAAAGTGACAATATCACCTTCATATGTGCTCAAAATATTCTATAAAATGTACCACTATGTTCAGAACAACATCAAATACATCAAAAATTTACTATTCTCTCACTAAAATTGGCCTTCAGCTGATCTAAGCATCGCCTTCCCTCCGGGTGGCCCTCCGCTTCAAAATTCTTCAAGTGGCAAAAAACACATGCATATTAGCTCCATTTCCTATGAAAGATATTCCAATGGATTCAGAGCATCCCAATCTATCAATAATGACTATCGTTGAGCAAAAAATGGTCGAACATTGACCAATATAGGCCTCATTAAAGTTTCTCCTAAATTATGCCTATAAATATGGAAAACTACCAGTTAGCCCCAAAAAATTTGGAAGTGGCGTCAGATTTGGTGATTCCTCCAAATTTTCCACCATATTTAATTGAATATTAATTATGGGATAAACATTATTAACTATTAATAATGACACACTAAACTGCAAATAATGGAGGCACTTAAGAAAGGTCATATGATGTGGTCTCATGCGGAGGATGGTTGGCCTCTGCTGATCCTCCGTTGGAATCCGCAACATCATTTAATTACCAATTCCATGCATACTTTTTCTATTGACAAGCCTGTGTCCTATTGGTATATGGGCGCAGTGTAGTGGGGGAGGTCAAGCAGTTGCCGATATGTAAATTTTTCAACGGAATATACAACCAATGTTTAAATAATACACTCTGCAATGTCAAACCATTGGACTAAACCTTTATATCAAGTCCACCGGAATATGGTTGTGAAACCATAATATATGGGTACCAATGTAAATCATAATATATGTTTGCCATATAAAATAACATTGCACTTTAACCAACATATGGTTTGGAGTAATGGATTTGAATAATGCAATTTAACCAACTTGCTGTAACGGTTTGAGAAGCTAAGTGATCTGGATATTTCTATGAATATAATGACAAAGTTTGAAATTAATAATTTATATTAATATATATATAACGTAATATAATAAATGATAATTAATTATAATATATATATATATATATATATATATATATATATATATATATATATATATATATATATATATATATCTATATATATATATCCAATCTTAATATTTAAAAATTAATTTCGAGCACATAAATATAATGAACCCACATTCAACCTTGGACGACATTGGGAAATTTTTACCTTCACAAATGAAACTAGTGAATCCAATAGTGACACTTTTCATAGTCCCATTAGACATAAAATTGAAAAAGGCTCTCTGCATGATGACTGGACTGTCATGTCATTAGTTGCACCTGTTCTACAATATTTTTTTTAAATTTACCTATTATGAACAACATTCAACAGACCTAACTCCTTCATCCAATCTTTCCTTTTAACGAAAAGAGTCGTTGTATTCCTTGCGATGGGCCGGTCATTATAGTTCTAGTTTGGTGCAATTCTGAGAACTTTCATTTTTTGAGCTAATTTTTGCCCCTGATTTAGATTCTGATCAAATTTTAGTTCTAATAAGTTGGTAGTTAAAAGGTGATTGATTTGGTTGATAGACGATTAGAAGAGTTGTTGGTTAATCGATCAATGGTTGGAGAATATGTTGGATGGTGGTTCGATGGTGAAGGGGTTTAGTAGATTAGTGATTTACAGTTATGTTGGGTAATTAATTTAATAGGTAATGAGTTAGATATTAAGGGGTTCATAATAATGTATTGGTCTTAATAAGTGTTGAATCATGTACTATATTAGATACTAGGGATTTAATGGATTCATGATTAAATAGGATGACCTAAGTTTTGTTTTTAATGTGATCTAAATTTTTGATCCTCTCCGGTATTTCTTGCATACTAGATTGGGTTTTGATTCTAGAAAATACCCCACAAGTATTATATGTACAAATCAATAATCATGAGAAATAACTGGAGGAAATCAAATACATGACAAGGTAAGAATGCACTTCGTCTCTAAGAAGGCACACATATTCCTCATATTTATCCCCAAATAATTAGTCTTTGATTCATGAATTTGGATTTTGATCGATCTCATTATTGTTGGCGCATAAAGAGTACTAGAATCTCTAGAGGTGCATCAATGTACCACAGAGTAACAAGGTTGTCTATACATTTCAATAATGTAATAATAAAACCAATGTTGTACTAATCGACCTTTTGACAATTTTGTAGTTTTCCATGCCACCATTTTCAATATATGGAGTGAATCCTAATCAATGTGAAGTGTAGAGTGTAGTTAATTGGCTAGATTGGAGTTTTCATCCATTCATGGTCATCAGATTACTCATATCAATATATTCTATGTTACTTCTTATTCTTCTTCTACTTCTTATGCTTGCATAAGTAGAGTGCCTTGGCCCTTTTTTGATAACTTTTTGACCGATCTAAGTTCTCCTCAGGCTTTACTTATTCCAAAACTAAGAATTTTTACATGAATTTCTTGATCAAATGTTAGAAGTGAATTTTGGTCAATTTTTATCACTTCTTCCATAATTTATATCGATAACAAGACCCTCAAATGTTGTTACTTTGGGTGGAAATAATTTGTATATTTGACACTTTTGTATATGAAGATGAATACTCCTTTAGTTTCTTAACATATTGGTGTCAAATGTATATGCATATCATTTTAAAATCACTCATTCTAACCAAAAACCACAATTTTTTTTGAAATTGTATATTACGATGAAAAATAATATTTCTTCCATAACTTAAACTCTACCAAATAAACACATGTAATGAGAAATATAAATAACCACATGTAGTGAGCAATGTTTTGTATTTTTTTGGGTTAGTGGGTTATGTATGAGTTGGTTGGTAGCATTAAATTTATAAATAGCTATATTGGATTATAATCTACCATGATTGACTATAATTAACCATAGTAAATTATAATAAGTGGGTACTTAAGGGGTGATTGAGTTGGTTGACGTATGATTAGAGGAATTGTTCGTTAGTCGATCATTGGTTTTAATCAGCAATAGTTAGTTATAATAAGTGGGTATTTAAGACGTGATTGAGTTGGTTGATTGAAGATTAGACGAATTTTTGGTTAATGGATTAATGGTAAGAGTCTGTGTTGGTTGGTGGGTCAATGGTGAATGGGTTTATTAGATTATTGATTTAGAGTTACGTTTGGATATTAATTTAATAGGTAATTAGTTAGATATTAATGGGTTCATAATAATGGATCAGTATTATTAAGTCGTGCATCATGTACTATATTAGAGGCTATGGATTTAACGGTTTCATAATTAAATATGATTAATTAATTTTGTTTCTAACCTCATCCAATTGAATGGTTTCATAATTAAATAATATGAATTGATTTTTGTTTTTAATATGATTCCAATTTCCAATCCTCTATATTATTTCTTGCATACTGCATTGGGTTTTGATTCTTGAAGGTATACCACAATGTATTACATGTAAAAATCAACAGGTATGAGAAATAATTAGAGGAAATTAAATACATGAAAATGTAAGAATACACTTCATCTCTAAGAAGGTACACACATTCCTGCTCTTTATCTCTAAAAAATTAGTCTTTGAATCATGAATTTGGATTTTGGTATAGATTTTGATTGATCTCATTATTGTTGGTGCCAAAACAGTATAGGATTCTCTATAGTTCCATCAATGTACCATGGAGTAACAAGTTTCGTCTCCACATTTCAATAATGTGATAATAAAACAAATGTTGTACTAATCGACCTTCTAACAATTTTTCAATTTTCCACGCCGCCATTTTCAATATATGGAATGATTCATAATCAATGTGAAGTATGTAGTTTCATTAAATGGCTATATTGTAGTTTTCATCATTTAATGGTCTTCAGGTCAATCATATTAATGTATTCCCAACTTCTACTTATTCTTCTCCTTCTCCTTCTCCTTCTTCTTCTTCTTCTTCTTCTTCTTCCTCTTCTTCTACACATGTAATGAGCAATGCTAATAACCACATCTAATGAGAAATGTTTTAAAAATTTATGGGTTATTGGTTTATGTAAGAGTTATTTGGTAGCATTATAAGTATAAATAACTATATTAGATTATAATCTACTATGATTAACTATAATCAACCATATTAAATTATAATAAGTGTGTTGTTAAGGGGTGATTGAGTTGGTTAATCTATGATTAAAAGAATTTTTGGCTAGTGGATCAATGGTTTTAACTAACCATACTTGATCTGAATATGGGAAAACTTGTTATTTCTATGCAATCCCCCTCATCAGTATTGTAATTTTTTTTAAAGGATCGACTCCTGTGAACCATTTGTGAAGGGGTTCATGTGTGTAGGTTCATGTGTATTTCATGATCAAATTATCATTTAATTAAAAATTAAAAACTCATATATAGAAAATTAAATGTAGAAATATAACTCACAGCAATCAGAAAACACAATGGATGATGATGGAGTTCACCCCTCCTGGGCTACATCTGCATGGAGATTCTTTAACTAGCTAGGCCCGCTTGGGATTATGAGTCAAAAGTATGATTACAATAATATGCAATTATAAAATGGATTTTATAGCTATTCCATTGGATTCATAAGGTATGAAAACTCCAAAAATGACTATCCAATCTCTCAATTTGGTTACAACTCCTCTAGGCTTGACCTCCAATCCGAGTGTCTATGGGCTTCTTTAATCTCCAAAGTGAAAAAATCACCTTCAAATGTGCTCCAAATCCTCTATAAATTGTACAAATATGTTCATAGCATCAAATACATCAAAAATTGGCTATTCACTCACTATAATGGGCCTTCATCTGATCTGTACATGGCGTTCGCTCCTGGTAACCCTAGGTTTCCAAATTATTCAAGTGACCAAAAAACACATGTAGAGGAGATCTGTTTCCTCTACAACCTATTCCAATGGACTAAAAGAATACCAATAAGTCAAGAATGACTATACTTGAACAAAAATTGGTCGAAAATTGAGCAAGATAGGTCTCATTAAATTTTCCCCTAGATTTTACTTCTATATTTGGAAAACTACGAGTTAGCCCCGAGAAATTTGGAAGCAGCACTAGAGTTGGACATTCCTCCAAATTTTATGCCAAATTTAACTGAAGATTAATTATGGGATAATAATTCTTAATTTTTTATAATGGCACACTAAACCACAATTAACGGAGGCGCCTAAGCAAGGTTATATGACGTGGTCTCATGCGGAGGAGGGTTGGCCGCTCCTGCTCCTCCGTTGAAAGCTGTAACAACATTTAATTACCAATTCTAAGCCTAAATTTTCAATTTAAAGGCCCATGGCCTATTCATAGATGGGTACAGTATTGTGGGGGAAGTCAATCAGTCGCCCATATGTAAGTTTTGGCAACAAAATACACAACCAAATTTTAAATAATATGCTTTGCAATGCCAAGCCATTGCATTAATCCTTTGTATCAGGTCCACTTTAATATCATTTTCAAACCATAATATATGGCTACCAATGTAATAAACCATAATATATGGTTTCCATATAAAACAACATTTCACATTAACCAAAGTATGGTTTGGAGTAATGGATTTGAATAATATATGTGGATTCGATTTGGTTTTAACATAACACATATATATGTAGAATATAATAATTAAGATTTAAAATTAATAATATATATATATATATATATATATATATATATATATATATATATAGATATATATAGATATATATTATAATATATGATAATTAAATCATATAATATAATATATTATAATTATATATAATAAGATATATATCAATCCAATCTTAATATTTAAAAATTAATTTCTAGCACATAAATATCATGAATCCACATTCATCCTTGGAGGGCATTGGGAAATTTTTACCTTCACAAAAAAAAAAGGTGAATCCAACAGTGACACTTATCATAGTACCATTGGACATAAAACTGAAGAAGATTCTTTGCATGCTGACTAGACTGCCATGTCATAAGTTGAACCTATTCTGCAATATATTTTTTACAATTTGCATTTTCTAAATGACAATCTGTAGACCATAACTCCTTCATACGAACTTGCTTTTCAACGAAATGATTTGCATTGGATTCCTTGAGATGAGCCTATCGTTGTAGCTCTCATTTGGTGGAATTTTGAGAACTTTAATTTTTGAGCTAATTTTTTTTCCCCTGATCCATATTCGGTTCACTCCTTCCCACTTACGTGATTTTAGACCCAAAAAATATGGTTATCCCATGAGTGCTGAAGAATATTCTATCTCTCAAGTTCTATCATCTTTATTCTACTTGGAGAAATCATTATGACAGCCACTCTGGTTCACAAACATGCCTTGCCTTGCCTTGCAAATGGCTTGGCTCTCCAACCATTGTTCTCCTTTTACTACCAACCCAATCGAACACTTGTTGGATGTTTGCTAATATAACACTTCTTCTGTACCAATCGATTCCTCGGTGCCTTCCCATTGAGAATCATGTTTCTCCTTTGCACAATGATTGAACTATAACAAATAGCTTCCAACATCAGTAAAAATAAGAAAATAAATGTCCATTATTTTACCTCCATGGTTCCAAATTCCACATCTGGAAGAATGCATTTGGCATTGCCTTCCCTTCTTGGCATCAACGTATAACATGGTCTACAATGGCTGCAAAATTTTCTTTGACATATTGTCACAAACAACACATCATGCAAGAAGCAACTTAACGACATGTCTTCTTGCTCCTTCAAAGAAATTAATTTCACATCATGTGAACATCACCATGCACTCTCACATTTGCTGTCGAAACTTATCGACCAAAAAAAAATAAAAATAAAAACATGCCTCTTCAAAAAACTGACTTCTAAGTCAAGAATAAGCATCTATAGCAATTTTACGATTCTTTTCCCAAAACAAAAAGAATTTCACATCATGAAACACTTTGTCAACATCTCCTTTTCACCTTTGGAGTCAAAATAAACTCTTCCAAGTCGATATTACATGAATGCAAGACACAATCAACCAACACATGTCTATACTCATGCATCTGCAAATGATCAACACTCTCAAGTTGACAACATACATGTTTAACAAAGCAATTAACCAAAACAATTCAATTACTCATGCATGTTCAAGAAAAATGAAACCATAAAAATTCCACTAGTCATACACATAAAATCTCATTCATGTATAAAATTCTTTAGTTCTCTCACAAATACAACCTTAAGTACAAGAATCCCATTCATATGTGCATGTACTTAAAGCTTAAATGAACAATTTTTTCTGTATTAAAGTGAGTCAACATATTCCACATTCAATCACCTTCTTGGCGTGAACATGCAACGTTCATTCAATGGGAAAAGAATTCATCGATCATCAAAATAAATTCAAATCCTTAATTGGATAAGAAATCTAACCATCCCTTACTGAACCATCACAATGGTGCTTCTTTCAACTGCACATCATTATCATGTTAATCATGTTGAGCCACATATTAATTATGTAATATTCTTTTCCATTATTTCCATTCTCTTTCTCCACCTTCTTCAAATTTCATGGATGACTTGCTGGATACAAAGTCCAACACTTGTCTACAAGATGACCTTGCTTATGGAAATGAGTGCAAAACAATTACATCTCCTTTTCAACATAGCTTGCTTTATCTTTGGCTTTCTGCCTCCTTTTCTTTAAAAGTTTCCTATGCATGGAAATCTTCTTCCAAAACCTTGAAACATTATGGTTATCCAAGCCAGAAAAGGAACATGTAACTTTTCTCCAAGTCTTATGTGAGAATTTTCCATGTTTATCATAATCAAAAGAAACTTGATTAAAAGAATATTTTTACCATGAACATTCACCTTTGTTGCCTTCTTGAGGAGGTGAATTTGATGAGGTAATGGCTGTCTTCGTAGTACCAAAAATTCATTCAATTAATTTAGAGCTTTGAAAATCCTCTTGTTTTCCATTCTCATTAGTTGCATTATTATGAGCACCTTTTTGAAATGTGGGTGTAAAACGTTTGCATTCCTCATGAACACAATATTCACAAGCTTGAGGTAATGAACATGAAATGAAATTCATTCTAGGAACACCTTCATGTGCCTCCTGTCTTTAGAGCTTTCTCCATCATGTTTTCCATAACCAAGACCAAAATACTTAGGTCTTTCCTTGCCAACAATTGGCTCAACTATGCTTTGTGCATGTTTTCCCAATCCCTTACCTTCATATCCCATATTCATCAATAATTTGGACCCTATTACTCTATTGTGTATTTAAAAATAACATACACATTCATTTTGAGAGGAAATTGAAGATAAAATTGATTTTCATACCTCTTTTTCAAGTACATACTTGGCTAAGGTTCCTTGGCATCATGGAGTTGAGTCCCCATATCATGCATCCTTTCAATGTTCTCATTTGTAATATGTAGCTGAGTCTCCATCTCATTCATCCTTTCAAGAATCTCTTGCTTCTCCTCCTTCATGGAAATCAACTACTCTTGAAGTTTAATGTTCTTATCTTCATACTTATCTTGCACCATATCAATCATGATGTAGATTTTCTACATCTCTTTATCAAAGAGCTTTTGTAAGGAAAATATAATAGAACTATCACTTAATGAAGTTGCCATCACACATACAATGCATACAAAGCTTCTTTGTTGCAATTTGATACTTGAATTCTCAATCTTGATTTCTTTTCCTTCACACATAAACTTGGAAAACTGTTAAATTCTCCTTGCACAAATTCAACAACCAATAGCCATAGAATAATTTAGTTAATATTCACTAAAATGAGATAAAATTTTTCTCTTATAGTAGCTTGATCTGAACATGGGAAAAATTGTTATTTCTATGCAAACTCCCTCATCAGTATTAAAAATATGTTTAAGGATTGGCTCATGTTAACCATTTGTGAAGGGGTTCATGTGGGTAGTTTCATGTATTTTTCATGATAAAATTATGAGTTAATTAACAATTAAAATCTCATATACATAAAATAAAATGCAGAAAAATAACTCACAGAAATCACATAACACAATGGTTGATGATGGAGTTCACCCCTCCTGGGCTACATCTCCATGGACCTGCTTTAACTAGCTATGCCCTTTTGGGATTATGAGTCGAAACTATGATTACAATTATATTTGATGCTCCAATGGATTTTATGACTATTCCATTGGCTTGAGAAGGCATGATAACCCAAAAAATGACTATCCAATCTCTAAATTGGGTTACCATCTCCTCGAGGCTTGACCTCCAACCCCTGTGGTCATGAGATTATTTCATATCCAAAGTGAAAAAATCATCTTCATGTCTACTCCAAAGCCTCTATAAAATGTACCACTATGTTGAGAGCATAAAATACATAAAAAAATTACTATTCAATCACAAAAATTGGCCTTCAGCTAATCTGAGCACCCTCCTAATGGCCCTTGACTTCAAAATTATTCAGGTGACCAAAAAAATTTTTATATTAACTCCATTTCCTATGAAGCTGTTTCAATGGATTCAAATCATCCCAATCAGTCAATAATGACTGTTTGTGAGAAAAACATGGTCGAAAATTGACCAATATAGGCCTCATTAAAGTTTCTCCTAAATTATGCCTCTAAATATGGAAAACTGCCAGTTCGCCCCGACAAATTTGGAAGTGGCATCCAAATTTTCCACCATCATTAACTAAAGATTAATTATGGGATAAAAATTTTTAACTGTTAATAATGATGGACTAAACCACAATTAATGGAGGCACTTAAGAAAGGTCATATGACGTGGTCTCATTCGGAGGAGGGTTGGCCCCTCCCATTCCTTCGTTGTAATCCGTAACAACGTTTAATTACCAATTCCAGGCATACATTTTTTATTTTACAAGCCCATGTCCTATTGGTATATGGGTGAAATGTAGTGCCCATGTCCTATTGGTATATGGGTGCAATGTAGTGAGGGAGTTCAACGGGTTTCTCATATGTAATTTTTTGTTGGGTATGTGTTATATTATTTCCATGACTAGGCACATGCAGGGGGGCGAAAGCTCTCCATGTACATTGCACCGAGTGCAGCACGGGGCAGAACCCAACCCCCCCACCCCCCCCCCTTTGTTTGGTGTCCGGGGCAATGCCCTGGTAAAAAAAAAAATGGACCATATTTTATGGTAGGCAGAGTCACCCATGGTTTTGTGCATGGGTTTGCAGATGGTTTTAGGGCATGATGGTTTTCGGCCCCTGGTATTTTGTAGATCGGGTCAAGGGAACTATAGTTATATTTTAAACCAGGGTTAATGGATTGGGGTTTATGTATGCTTGGACATGTATATATATGTGTTGTAATACTAAAAGGAATATAATGAAAAATCAAACTGAATGTCCCGATTTGGGATATAGGTGAAAATCTCTGTGTATATTTGTTTTATGTTTTATGCTTTCACTATTATTTATTTTCTACTTTTAAGATTATTTTGCAGATAATTTTTGTACAGGGTTAAAACTTACATTTGGTATCAGAGCTATTTGGGCTGCAAGGGGACGCCTTTGCTGCTGAGGTTTTTTTCTTGGGCCCGAGGTAGAACCTGTTCAGTGAGAGATCTACGAGATTGATTCTTGCAGTGAAAGAAGATGGCGAGCGGTAGGAAGATATAGATCGAGAAATTTAATGGTCAGAGTTTTGAGTTGTGGAAGCTCAAGATGGAATATCTGTTGGTGGATAAAGACCAGTGGATCGCAGTAGATCTAGGTACTAAACCAACGGAAATGTCCAATGAATACTAGAAAAAGTTGGATCGAACGGTGAAGAGCACAATACGGTTGTCTGTCTCAGATTCGGTATTGTTGAATGTATCTGGGGAAGCTATGACGAATAATTTGTGGGAAAAACTTGGGACTTTGTACCAATCTAAGTCTCTAGTGAATAAATTGTTCCTGTGCAAAAATTTATATAACCTGAGGATGAAGGATGGAGACTCGGTGACAGAGCATCTAAACGCCTTCAATACTGTGGTAAGTTAGCTGCCATCTGTTGATATTAAAATCTCATATTAAGATAAGTGCATCAATTTTTTCTATTCTCTACCAGGCTCGTGGGATAGTCTATTTATTGCAATAGGTAGCAATACAACTACCTTGAATTTTGATGACATTGTCTCAGCCTTGCTATCAAAGGAAATGAGATGGAGAAATATGGACAGTCAGAATGGAGATGCCTTATCTGTACAAGGAAGGTCCTAGAATAGAAACAAGAACAAGGTTTCAAGTGGGAGATCCAAATCTAGAGGGAGATCTAAATCTCCTGGAAATTTTGTAAAGTTGTGCTGGAAATGTGGAAAGGAAGGGCACTACAAGAGGGACTGCAGATCTAAAGCTCCTGAGAAAGGAAAGGGATCTGATGATGCTCCTTCTGAAAAGGAAAAAAACCACCTCGGATGAAGGTGGGGATGTGTATTTGGCTTCTTCTTCAAATACAGATGTAGATCATGAGTCATGGTTGATTGACTCGGGTGCATCCTTTCACTTCACTCCCCATAGGGAGTGGTTCTGCGAGTATGAGAAATATGATGGCGGTGATGTCTTCTTAGGTTATGATAGGAAGGCCAGAATCATCGAATGTTTAAAATTCTAGCTGAAGCTGCAAGGTGGAAGGATTAGAACACTTCCTGTTGTTCTACACATTCTTGCATTGGCCAGAAATCTGATTTATGTAAGAAAGATGGATGATGCAGGTGTAAAAACAGTGTTCGAGAAATATACCTATAACATCATTAAGGGAGAATTGGTATTAATGTGGGGTGTTTGGATTGGAACTCTATACAAGCTTCAGGGTAGCACTGTTATTGATGGGTGAAACTGTTTTGTGGTTCCCAAAAGTTGAGCGAAAATCCTAGTGGTCTCTGGAGAAAAGACCATGCTATGGCATCAAAGGCTTGGACATATTGGAGAGAAGGGCCTTCGGATACTACATTGAAATGGTATGATATAAGATATGTATAATATCTCTCTGGATTTTTATTTCTATGAACATTGTGTATATGGGAAGCAGAATCGGGTGATTTTTCCTTCTGGTGCTAAGAGGGCGAACAAAATATTAGAGCTTGTGCACAGTGATGTGTTTGGACCTGTGTCGGTTCCATCAATGGGTAAGTATGTGCACTATGTTTCATTCATAGATGACTTCTCAAGGAATACATGGATATATTTCTCGAGGAATAAATCTAAAGTCTTTGACAGATTTAAAGAATTTAGGGCTCTAGTGTAAAATCTAGACAGAGAAGAAGATAAAGGTGCCGAGGAAAGATAATGGTGGGGAGTTCTTCAAGAAGGAATTTGAAGAGTTCTGTAAGAAGTGTGGTATAGCACGGCATAAAAATACCCCATACACACCTCATAAAAATGGATTTGCAGAAAGAATGAATAGAATGCTGATGGAAAAGGCAAGAAGCATGCTCAGTGGTACTAGGATAGGACAAGAATTCTGGGCAGAGGTAGTGGAGACTGCATGTTACTTGGTTAACAGATCACCTTCATTAGTGTTGGAGAATAAGACTCCACATGATGTATGGACTGGTAAGAAACCCTCTCTTTCACATCTCAGGGTATTTGGATGTGATGCATCTGTACATGTTCCAAAGAAGAGAAGGACCAAGTTTGATAATAAATCTTAAAGGTGCATCTTTATTGGGTATAAGAATGGTTTAAAGGGTTAAAAGCTTTGGAACCCGGAAACAAGGAAGGGTTTGTATAATCAACATGTGGTGTTTAGAGAGGTGAAAGATGTTTTTAAACATGAATTCCTAACAAAGGAACCTGAGAAGATAGAGTTTGAGCTCAAGGAGGATGA